>VZRW01007176.1:191511-215957 GCA_013398125.1 Aegotheles bennettii | reverse complement strand
GGATGCGTTCCTGTGTGATGGACTCTAGGTGACCCTGCTCTGGCAGGGGGGTTGCACTGGATGAGCTTTCGAGGTCCCTTCCAACCCGTAGGATTCTGTGATTCTGTGATTCTGTGAATGCTTCCCCCAAGATCAGCAGCAACACCCAGGGTGGCATCTGGCGACGGTGATGGATGGAGGGGTGAATTAAGGGGAAAAGGGGGGGTTTGTTTTTTTTTCCCCCCTCTTCTAAAGGTGGTTTGGGTGTGCCGGGAGGAAGGACGACAGACAGCTTACCCAAAGCCATAGACAGTGTATTTCTGAGTCCCGTAACAGACCGTGCCCGAAACTCTCCACAAGGTTACGCTTGGAAACAAACCCCGGAACGAACAAACCCCAAGGCAAGAGAGAAGTTGGGGGGGTGGGGGGAGGAAAGAAAAAAGGGCATAACGACACGCACGAGCACTCCACATCCAGAAGCCCCAGTTATTGTCAGTCTCTCTCAACGACGCAGCATGTTTTGGTAAAGCCAGCACAATGGAGAAATGTCTTCAGGGTTTTTTCTTTTGGTCTTTCCTCGCTGGAAAGGTGATGTTCATGCCAAATGGTCCCGGCCCTCTCAGTGCCCGTGGTCGAGGTGTGATGGCTGCGTGTCCCCAGCCTGCGCCTGGGGCTGCTGTGGTGGGCACAGCACCCGCACCTTCACCCCTCTCCAGCCTGGACTCATCGGATTTGTTTAGCTTTTTTTTTTCGTTTTCTTTTTTTTTTTAAATAAAAAACAACCTTTTTTTTTTTTTAATAAGAAAAATAAAAAAAATTTCAATGCTTTCATGGATAAATGACAGGCGAGTAAAAGCAAACCGGTCCTGAGAGCCCTTTCCGGGGGGGCCAAGCTCTCCGAGGCTGCCGGAGCGAACCGCACCGGTTGGCCTGGACTCCTTCTGCAGGGGAAGGGCCACCTCGGGGTGTCCCCAGCCCCCGCCACGGACCCTCTGGTCCGTGCTTCATCCCCGCCGGCCCCAGCTTGCCTAGAGGAGCATCACCACCTCCGCTGCTTGTCATAACTCGGTGATCTCCAGCGGGCTCTCCATGATCACCTCCCGCATCTTGTGCAGGGGGGTGGACTTGGCCGACTCGGTGCGGGCGTTGTGGTCGCTGTAGCCCCCGCAGTCGGCGGTCAGAGTCTCCAGCGAGCGACCCAGCACTTTCTGGTCGTCCTCGGGCAGGCTGTTGAGGTCAGAGGCCAGCAGCGTGCCCGTGCTGCCGTGCACCACGTGGATGCCGTCGGGACCTTTCAGCTCCACTGGCTGCTTGTGTCGGAAGCGGAGGCTGCCCTGGCTGGGGCTGCGCTCCTCCTCCTCCTCCTCCAGCTCCTTCTGGATCAGCTATAAAAGGTCCATGAAGGGGTGGGAATCACTACCTGGCTTCCCTGTCTCCAAACCTCCTGCAGTGCCAGAGCCCAGCGGGAGGGACAGGACCATCCTCTTCTGGAGCAACCTCAGAGCATGGTGATGAAGGTCACCAGAACAATGATGATCTCCAGTCGGATCGCTTGCTCATCAGGTGGGCACCCTGGCTCAGGCACTGGCTGCCAGCCGAGTGGTGGGTCTGGCAGGAGCCCGGGCCAAGGGGGGGGTTTGCACCCCAGGCTGGGATTTGGGGTTGTATGAGAGTGGTCAGACAGAAGGCAGACAATGAAACGAGTTGAGGGAAGGCTGGATGGGCTGGAGAGGGATGAGGGTGAGGAGGGATGGTGGCGGAAGGGCTGAAAGGTGTCTCCCATCCCACTGTTCACCTCTGCTCTGTTTGCCCCACATTTTGCCCCCCATGAAGAGGAGGAAGGCTGAGAGCATAGTTGCTTCTGCCCTTCTGCATTTATCCTCTGTCCCAGCCTTTTTGCCTCAAAAACCTGCTGGGCTGATAAGCTGAGAGGAGCAGAGGGGCAGGAAGGTGTCCCCGTTGTGTGCAGGGACCTACAGCTTCTTGGCCAGCCACAATTGAGTGGCTTCTTCTTTATGGGTGGGAGAGACTGAGGGAGAGGGTGCTGCTGATGCTCAGAGGAAACACAGGGGTGACCAGAGCTGGGGCACTGTGGGCAATTGGCAGTCTCAGTGGAGAACCAGCATTTGGCTCATTCTGTCCAAGCAGAGGATGAGGGGACCACTGGATGATGAGGACCGGGGCTGCGGGGAGCGACCACAGCCTCCGGGGCCGGGAAGACACACTGCATCCCAGAGGGCACGGCAAGCATCTCCCCATGCCCATGCACACCCCGTCTACCTCCGAGACCGAGGAGCGGTCCCCCTGACTGGCGGTGGCCTTATGCACCATCCGCTGGGCAAAGAGCTTTTTCAAGCGCATGTAATCATCCAGGACCACCTTCAAGAGAGAGCCCTGGGCGGAGGGGGAGAGAGGGTGGGTTACCCCAGGGAGATGGTTTGGTTGGAGGGAGGCTGGCCTCATCCCAGCATTTCTTGGACCAACATCACCTTCTGGCACTGCAGCTCTCAACCTGGAAGCCGGAGTGCTGGGAGAAAAACCCCTCCGTGGAGGATGCCCACACTCCTCACTCACCTTGATGGGTCCCTCCCGCATGATCTGCCCCAGCTTGGCGATGTTGTCGTACTCCTGGATGGCTGCTCGCAGGTAGCGGTCATCCTCCAGCTTGGCCGCAGAGGGCTCTCTCCCGAAGGTCCCCTGTGGGAGAGGAGAGTGGCTGGAGGTGGCATGGGCGTTGGGCATTGGGAAGGAATCAGCCTGGTGGGGGCCGTGGCTCACGTGGGTGCGGGCAGGGCTGTTCCACAGGTCGGTGATTTCGCTCAGGTTCTCTGGCAGGTCATCCTCATGCTCTGCCTGTGCCACCAGCTCCATGTTTCTGCAGAAGGGGTCCAGCCACACCGGGTTGGCCCTGCCCGGGGGAGAGGAGCAGCCCTCAGTGACAGCAAAGAGCAGCTGAAAGCCCAGCTGCATCTTTAACCCCATCCACAGCCCGGGGGCTGAGGTTGTGCTGCCTCCTCCTGCCCTGCGCAGGCTGCTCTAGATCCAGATGTGTGGTGGCACCTGCCCATCACCTCTGCTTCCCCCAAGCCTGGCCAGGATTGGCAGAGATGGAGTCACAGGAGAAAGCACAAGGTATGCTGGCTTTGCAATGCCTCAATATGCCGGGCTGGGCCGTGCCAGGTGGCACGCTGGGGAGCAGAGGGGACAACTCACCCATCGAAGGAGTACTTGTTGGTGTTGGGCATGTCCATGATGTCCATGAAGCCTCGGTTCCCTGCAAAAGGCAGGGGTGGGGGTTACAGGCGTGTCCCCTGTCCCCCCTCCCCGCTGTTCGTGCAGCTGGAGAACCCCAACCCCTGCTCACCGGTGGAGCCAGCCACTATGGCCTTCAGCTTCCTCTTGTGCCTGTGGAAGAAACCGAGCAAACCAGGGAAGGAAATAAGGAAGACGCTTGAAAGAAGAGGGGACAGTGACCCTGCAAACAGCTCCTGTATCCCTAAGGACAGCGAGCTCGGTGGGGACAGGTGACATCAGTATTAAAACCATTATATTCTGGGGGAGGAGGGGCAAATTCTGCCCCCAGGCTGTGCCCCACCACAGGAGGTGCTGGGATGCTGATGCTCTCCTTTGCTTGCTAGCACTGCCACGCAGGGTCCCCTTGGCCCCTGGGGGGGACATTGTGGCCAGTAGGGCAGAGCCTGCGCATTACTCACACTGTCCGGTAGTACCAGTTCATGAGGATGAAGAGCATGGCAGCCAGGAAGAGCAGGACGGCCAGCACGATGATCGCCATCTGGGAGAGACAGGGGGAGTGGCAACCACAACCAGGGGTAGTGGAAACCATGGAGGCAGCACCCAGTGGTGGGCACCGGCCCAAAATTATTTGGGCAAAACATTATTTGGTGAGACAATGGACTTGATAGCCCCAAGAAGCTATGGTTATTCCACCCTGGAAACATTCAAGGCCAGGCTGGATGGTACTTGGAGTAGCCTGGTCTGGTGGGAGGTGTCCTTGCCTGTGGTAGGAGGGTTGGAACTTGATGGTCTTCAAGGTTTGTTCCAACCCAAACTATTCTATGATCATATGATCTCTCCAGGGCCTGGATGGCCATGGAGGATGGGAAGGGACATTACCCCACCTGTGAACAGCAGCCATCTCCAGTCCCACTTGGGCCATTACCTGCAGAGCTGAGAGGTCATCCGGGGCCCGGGCGGTGATGGCAGGCTGCACGTCCAGCACGTTGTAGTTCCTGAAGAGGTTCCTCAGCTGCTCCTTGTTCTCATCTATCATCTGAATCACCCTGGGAAGAGATGGGGTGCTTGGCATATTGATGTTCATGGGGCTCCCCAAGGGCCAGGTGAAGGGTTGGGTGATGGGCCTGCTGACATACCGCTCCACATCCAGGATGCGGTTGGTCTCCCTGTTCACCACGTGGATCAGCAGCTCTGTCTGTGCAAAGTTCACCCGACCTTTCTTGTCAACGTGGAACTGGGGAGAGACAGCAAGGTCTGCAGTGTGGGAGAGATGTCTCCTTCTGGGGCACCTCCCGAGTGTGCAAAAACCTTCAAGCCTATCATGGGATTGGCCTGGACCCCTTCAATACACCCCAGCCTCGGGTATATCCATCACCTTCCGAGCTCAGGGGTGTCTATGGTTTCTACAGACAGAGCACCCTCAAAGGAGACCTCCCAAGCAGCATGTGGTAGGCTACCTACCCCTCAAACCAACCTCAAAGGTGGATGGTTACCTGCACATCATCTGTGTTGACGATGGCACCCGTGATGTTGGAGAGCAGGCTGATGAACTCCTCCTCAAACTGCCTGACCTTGTCTGGGATCTCATTGATGATGATTTTAACCCGCTGGTCATCTCGCAGGATGTAAATCCCCACGATGGCAGTGTCATTGTGGCCCACCAGGTCAGAGGCCATGATGTCCACCACAAAGTAGCCAGGGTTGTACACCGTGAAGAGGTCAAAGGTTCGCAGGATCCCATCAAGGGTTCCTGGGGGAAAGATGGTCACAAGCCCAGGGTTAGTGATTGTGGTCATGGGGATGTCTTTGGCCACAGGGACATATCTGGCAATGGCCCTGAGCTACCGTGATGTGGAGGGTACACACCGATGCTGAAGATGTTGGCCACCTCCTCGGAGTCGTTGGAATGCTGTTTGATGTAGCGGATGCCCAGGATGTTGTACAGGACCAGGCTGTTATTGCCCACGTCAGCGTCCACTGCAACCACTCTGATCAGCTCCGACCCCACCTTGGCGTCAGTGGCAACCCCTTTGAGAGAGAGGTGGGACGAGGACCTGGGGCTGGGTGGGCTCTCACTGCCCCTTCATCCTGCTGGACTTTCCCTGGAACATCTCCAGCTCCTGCTGCCCCCCCCCAGCCCCCAGCACCACTTACCTGCTGTGTACTCTGACTTGGTGAACTGGGGAGACTGGTCATTGATGTCGTCCAGGAAGATCCGCACCTCCTGAAGGGTCAGGTCCCCGCTGAGGTCCCAGAGCTGGGCTCTGCCCCCCCGCTGGCCCCGGGGAGGGGACCAGTTCCTTTGGCTGGACGCTTTGACGATGATGGAGTAGTAAGGCTCCTTCTCCCGGTCCAGGTCTCGCAAGACCTGCAGCTTCCCCTCCCGGCTCAGCTGGAAGTTGCTCTCCCGATTCCCAGCTGAAGGGAGACCCCAGTTAGTCCCCTTTGGGCTCAGCGTTTCTGAAATGCCACCTTGCCCAATGACCAGGGCAGAAGGGCAGTGAGGAGCCGCCCTCTCCCTTCCTGCTCAGCACCCACCTGCTATGAAGTAGTAGACGATGGCGTTGGAGCCCTCATCCGCGTCCACTGCCCCGGTGACGTTCCCCACCACGGTGCCGGGCCGCGAGTGCTCGGGGACAGAGAGCGCCTGGTACTGGGGACTGTCCCTCTGCCCAAGACCCCGGGAGAAGGGATGGTTGTGAGCACCCAGGTGGCTTTTTATTTTGCTTTGAAAGACCAAAAGTGGACAAATCCCATTGCGCTCCCCACTGCAGTGATGCTCAGCTCCATCACACATGCATCTCCAACCCTGCACCCCCAGTGTCCCATTCATTCCCTCCATCCCGGTGCCTTACGGGTGGCCTGAGGAAGACAGGCTCGTTGTCATCAATGTCATCGAGAGCGACCTGGAGGGGCTGCATGGTCTCGTAGGCAGGCTGGCCCTGGTCACAGGCCACGATGATCAGCTGGGGAGAGAGGCAAAAGTGCCATCCTGGGCAAAGCCATGTGGGCCAGGAGACATCACTGAGGGTGGTGGGGGATTTTGGGGGAATTTAACAGAGAACTGGGAGTTGGCCCACCAGGATGTAACCCCTGGTGGCATTTGGTAACCGCCTGGTTCCTGCTAATCTTTGCGATGAGGCAGCTGACCCCATCCCCACCACATCCCCAGCATCCCACCAGCCCCGCACTGGACCCACAGCCGCCCCGTGGGCTCACGTTGTACACCGCCTGCTTCTCCCGGTCCAGCCGCATGGCCGTCTGGATCAGCCCGCTGACCGAGTCGATGCTGAAGTACTCCCAGTCCTTGTTGCCCGCCCCGGTTTTCAGCAGGTTGTAGAGCACTGCTCCGTTGAGGCCCTCATCTTTGTCCGTGGCGTAGACCTCATAGACGTTGGACCGCAGGGGGATCTCCTGCTTGCACAGGTGGAGCCCCTCAGTCCTGGCATTGCAGGAGAGCTCCTCACCCTCCCTGCCCCTCCAAACCCCCTGTATCGGGCTTGGCAGGCTCCTGCTGCCCAAAACCCAACCAGGGGCTGGCGATGCCGAGCCACGATTCCCTTCGGCAGGGTGGCTGCTCCATGTGCACGCTGAGGACCGGCTGAGCCAAGCCCAGCTTCTCAGAAAGGAGAAACATCTCAAATGTCAGCATTTTGGCCCCTGGTTATGAGCAGGCTTGGCACGCAGCGACTGGCCATTTCCTTATTTTGCACATTGCTGGGGTTTCTGTTCCCCAAGGCTGCCCCAACATCCCCCTCACTCGCATGTGTGGACAGGGGCTGTTGCTGACCGTCCAGCCCCATGACCCAAACCTACGTGCTGCCTGCTAAATCAAGGTCTGTTTTCATCCCTGGTGGAGATGGAGAATGGATTTGGTCACTGGTAGGCAGAAGTGCCCCTGGGCATGGTCCTGCTCCCTCTCAAGGGCTTTACCTCCTTGATGTGCAGGATGGTGCCGTTGGGTGGGCGGACAAAGACGGGGCGGTTGTCATTGATGTCGATGACCTCGATGTGGAGCATGGTGGTCCCCCAGAGAGGAGGGCGCCCCTTATCCGTGGCCACCACTGTCAGGTTGAACCTCTCGTAGGACTGCAAGCGTCGCCGAGATGTGATGAGCCCAGAGACTTTATGGATCTTGAAAGCCTCTGGGGGCAGAAAAAACACATCTCTGGCTCAGGGCTCTTGGTACCAGAGAAATTACAGTTAGAAACCAGTCAACCAGTCTACCAGCTGAAGCAGAACCCTCACTGGTGGGAAATTCTTGTGATAGGTGATGTAGCAGAGCCAGCTGCCTGGGGTCAGGGGTGCAGATGCTCTCAGAGCACCATTTCAGAGCATCCCTGCCCACTGCTGACTCCTTGCCACAAGGGCCCGATTCCAGGCCACCCCTGAGTGTGTGTCACTCCTTCCCAGGCCAGCTAGACAGGGCAGTGGTCAGAGAAACCCACGGGCCTCAGGAAGATGAGCTTTTTGCCACTTCCCTCTACATTTATGCTGGCTTTTGCTTGGTTCCCATTACTCTCTGGCATACTGGAGTTTGGGTGCTATCACCATCCACCCAACATCTTCATCCACCCACCATCTCCCAGCTCATGCCCACTTGTGTACGCAGGAAGTCCTGCTGGGGGGTGTGTGTGAGAGGGATAAGCCAAGGCTGGGCTGCAGGATGAAGGCGGGCAGAGCTGTCACATGCCACACCACGAGGAACTGGGAACTGTGGAGCAATACTGAAAGCTCAGCCTGGGTGTTCAGCCTGGAGAAGAGAAAGCTCCGGGGAGACCTTAGAGCACCTTCCAGTGCCTGAAGGGGTTCCAGGAAAGCTGGAAAGCTTTTGACAAGGGCAGGGAGGGGGAATGGGTTCAAACTGAAAGAGGGGAGATTGAGATTGGATGTGAGGAGGAATTCTTTGGTGTGAGGGTGGTGAGACCCTGGCCCAGGGTGCCCAGAGAAGCTGTGGCTGCCCCTCCCTGGCAGTGTTGAAGGCCAGGTTGGATGGGGCTTGGAGCAACCTGGTCTGGGGGGAAGTGTCCCTGCCCATGGCAGGGGGGGGGACTGGATGAGCTTTAAGGTCCCTTCCAACCCTGACCAGTCTGTGATTCTATGATAAGCTGCACACTTTCAGTGTTGCTCCCTGGAGCACGTGCACAGCTTTGTTCTAAACCAGCTGCAGGACACAGGATGTAGGCTTGACACCTGCATCTCCTCCAATTGCTCCTCAGGGTAACCCCCCTCGTTGGGGAGCAACTCCCCACAGCCAGCACCTACCTGCTCCAGGGCCCTCGATGCTGTAGGTCACCACGCCATTGTCCCCTTCATCCAGGTCGGTGGCGGTCATGGTGATCACTGATGTCCCTGATGGCTCGTTCTCATAGACACTGGTGCTGAACTGGCTCTTGCTGAACTGGGGCCTGAAGTCGTTGATGTCCAGGACTGTGATCAGCACCTTCAACAAAGCACAGCGGGCTGGCTGATGTGAGGCTGGAGACAATCCCGGGGGGCTGTCCCCTGGTCGTGACCCGTGGCTCTGCTGCCCTTCCTGCCATTCGTTCAGCTCTGCTGGCCCAATTCCTGCCTCCAACAATGGGGGCTGCCGTGGCCGGGCCACCCATTCACGCTGGAGCTCTTGCAGACAATAGCATCAACCCTCGCCTGCCCCTCCTGCTCCATGTCCACGGCACAAAGCCCCCTGCAGCATCCACCCCACTGCCCCTGGAGTCATCTGCTCTTTCTTCTGCCTAATTTCTTCCCAGACCTTCCCCCAGCCAGCCTGCTGGGGAGGAAAGCTGGAGGTTGAACACCTTCTTGCTGGGGTGCCCCACAGGAAGGGGTGGTGGGTGGAGGAGAGCTCTACCTGCACGGAGTTTTCTCGACGGTTACTGGAGACATCCCCAGGGTTGTCCCTGGCCACGGCTGTCAGTGTGTAGTGATCCTTCTTCTCCCGGTCCAGGGCTGACAGGATGTAGATGTCACCCTGCAGCACACAGAGACCTTCAGGTGGATCTCATCTGGCAGAGCTGGTACTCGAGAAGGGGCAGAAGGTGAGGTGCAGGAGCAAGGCACAAGGCATCTCAGCCTCCCCTCCCTTTCCCCCCTCCATTCCAGCCTGGGTTGTCTCCTTACCGTGTTGGGATTTATCCCAAACTTGCCCTCTCCATCCCCCAGGCTGTACTGGATGAGAGCAAAATTCCCAGAATCTGCATCCGTGGCCTTGACCCTCAGGATGACTGTACCCAACGGCACGTCCTCAAAGACAGCTTTCTGCAAGCAGAGGGAGCAGGCAGGACCACTTGCTGCATCACTTGCTGTTTGAGTGGGCAGTAACTGAGGGTGCAGGGTAGCACCCAGTGGTGTGCACATCTGGACCCAGAACAAGATGATCACACCCAGTACATCGGTGTGTTGACCATCTTCTTCAGGTGGTTCAAGCACAGGAGGAGGTGTCCCTGGAGACCCCCCGGCTCTGTGCCCATCCTCACCAGGCAGGCACTGCCCAGCCCCACACGGACTTGGATGGGGAGCCCAGCTCACCTGGTAGGACGGTTGGCTGAAAACGGGATTGTTGTCATTGATGTCCACTATCTGGAGGTACACGGGGATCTCAGCGGATCTGCGAGGAGAGCCGTTGTCAGAAGCTTGGACGGTGAAGTTCAGCCATTGCACCTCCTCGTAGTCCACTGTCCTGTTGGCCACAACCTTCCCTAGAGGATGGCAGACCCTGGAATGAGGAACCTGCCCCAGGCCACTGACCTGCCACAGGACCTCCATTTCCCCAGCCCACTGACCTGCCGACTGGTCTTCGAGGCAGGCATAGCCTTCCGGGGAGAGGTTCAGCAGCTCATAGGTGATCTGCCCATTGGCACCTTTGTCCGGGTCCACCGCTGAGATGGAGATGAGTGTGGTGCCCTGCGTGGCTCCCTCCAGGATCCTCTCGGTGAAATAGGTGACCCCAAAGGGGCGGAAGCGGGGTGTGTTGTCGTTGACATCCAAAACGTTGACTGTCAGCTTGGCTGTGGCCATAGTGGAGACCACAGGGGAAGAGAAGAGGAAGCAGACAAGTGAGAAAGAGAAGGGAAGGAAGGGTAGGAGGAAGGAGGGTTGGAAAGATACAAGCATGAAACTCCAGGAAGCCAACTGAAGGGACCTGGCTCATCAAGAAAAACGTGAATATTCAGCAAAGCTGCTATGCTCTGAGCTGTGGGACACTCGCACCTACTGCACACCTACTGTGTGGGCCTTCTCACACACAGGCCTGGATTTACCAGGAGAAGGGTGGCAAGAGGTCATGGGGATGGGTGTCTCCCACAATACGGTTATGGGCACATAGTCCTCTCCATCCCCAGTGCAGCTCTGGGGTGTCCAGGCCATTCAGTAAAGCAGGTCTCAGAGGAGAACCTGAACCTGCTGGGAGCTGGTCCAAGACTGCTCCCACTGGAAATGCTGGTGGTCAGGATGGTGAGGGAGATGGGAGAGATGCCAGCTACCTGGATGCTGTGCTGGTGCAGGCCCTCTGCTGCTGGCCAGAAGCCCACCCTTACCATTGGGCACGCTGACAGAGCGGTCGATGACTTCGCTGGCGTTGTCGTGGACGGAGATGGTGACCTCGTAGGTGGCCACCAGTTCCCGGTTGAGGGGGGTTTTGATCTTCACAGCTCCTAGGAACCCCAAAAAGATGGGGGTCACAGGCTGTGCCTGTGCCCCTTCCAAGGCCCCTTGGCACCACCCTCTGCTGCTCGATAGCTCCAGGAGGAGATGACTTCTCTCCCCCTGCTCTCCATCTCCTGCCTTCCTGCCTGCTCCTCTCCGCCTCAGCAGGGGTAAAGGTTTGGGTTGTGCAGGTGAGAGGGGTTTGGGAGCAACTGCTGCTCCTCCCATGCATGACCACATCCACCTTAGCTCAGCATCTGTCCATCTTTAAGAGACTTGTCCCATATCCTTTCCAGCAAGGGAGTTTTTTCTTTCCCAGATCAGCTCTGTGCTTCCAAAAGAGACGCGGAGAGCTCCTGGCCCACCACTGACCCCCACCCTGCTCCTGCCAAACGAGGGTCCCCATGTCTGGTCTGCCAAGGCTGAGCAGTCCCCGGCTGCCTGTGATGGTGATGGGCGAGATGGAGGGAGGTGACGGATGGTGAGGGGAGAGAAGTGAGCACAGACAGAGACAAACCTGGTGGGCCGAGAGCCGGAAAGGAAAGAACAGGGTTAGTTAGGTCAGGTGGATGGGGAAGAGAGGACAGGGCAGGGCGAGACGGGGCAGCAGGAGGAAGAGAGTGGGGAGGCAGGAGGGGAGCACCATCTCCCTGTGCCTCGGACACCTACCTCCAGGCAGAGAAGAAGAAGAAGAAGAAGAAGCAGAAGAGAGTAGAGGGGTCCACGCCGCCCGGGCCACCCTTCCCGCTGTCCTACCTGTCCTGAAATCCACCACAAAGGCTCCTTGCTGGTCAGGCACCAGCGCGTCCGTGTCGTCGCGGGCCACGATCTCCAGCAGGTAGTACTCCAGGCGGGGGTGGAGGTCCCGGTCGATGGCGGTCACCTCGGCCACCACGGTGCCAGGGGCAGCCGACTCAGGGACGCTGACCGTCTGGATGGGGTTGATGAACTCGGGCCGGCAGTCGTTGACGTCCTCGATGAAGAGGCTGACGGTGGCGGTGCCGGAGAGCGCTGGCGTGCCCTGGTCCACGGCCACCACCGTCAGCCGGTAGGCATCCTGCTGCTCCCGGTCGATGCTGATGTTGGCCACACGGATCACCCCTGTGGTGGCATCAATCAGGAACCTGTCCTGGCCACCACCCTCGATCCGGTAATCCAGCTGCTGGTTGAGGCCGCTATCACCATCTGTGGCTGTCACCTGGAGGACGGAGAAGCCTGGGAAGGGGGGACACAGCCCTCTCAAGCAAGGGTTGGAGGACAGCAGCAACGAGCCCCCGGTCCCAAGGAAAATACTGTCAAGAAACATGGGCAGCTCCAACTCCCAAATTTTCCCGTTGACCCCATCCTGGCCAGCCCTGACACCGGGAGCTGAATCTTCTCAGTCCCAGGGTACGCCCAGGTCTCTCCATCGCCCACCCTCACATCCAGTCCTGACCCTCTCCTGACCTGGGGGGCTGTTTTCCCGCAGCCACACCGTGATGGATGCTGGCTGGAAGACAGGGCGGTTGTCATTGTCATCCAGGATGGTCACTACCAGGCTGGCAGTGCTGTTCAGCCCCCCCACATCAGAAGCCACCAGCATGAACTCCAGGCAAGGGTCCAGCAAAGCCTCTCGGTCTATTGTGCGACCAGACTTGACCGAAATGACACCTGGAGAAGGGGAAAAGCTCAGTGACAGACCCCACAGCTTGTCTGGTGGCCCTGGGCTGGGGACCTGCTGGGCCACCCCACCTGTCCTGTTGTCGATAACAAAGGGGTCCAGGGATGTCTCCAGGAGCTGGTAGGTCACCACGGCGTTGCTGCCCTGGTCACCATCCAGAGCTAGGATGGGTCCATTGAGCACTGTGACAGGAGTCCCTGGATGGGATGACAAGGGTTAGGGATGATCACAGTCCCCTGTGGAGCCCTATCCCCCTCCCACCCCGGTGACACATGAGGGAGGGCAATGAATGGATGGAGGAGGTGACAGAGCGGTGCCTCGCAGGGCAGGAGGCAGCGGGGGGGCTGCTGCAGCCTTGCAGACCAACTGTAGAGGTGGTGGGATGTCCGGCTAAAAACAAACAGACAGACACAGCCATCAGACGGGTGGCACCAGCACCCTGCCGCCCAGGCCATCCTCTGGAGGCACCCAAACCCTTCGCCTAGGATGTCCCTCATTGGAGGAACCTTAGGTCTTGGAGCAGGGGGCAATTTAAATGGCAAGAAGGCAAATAACAGAGGAGCATTTCTAGCTCTTTGGCTGGGCAATGTCTACCTGGGCAGGCTGGACTGTTTCGTTTCTAACCCCTGGAGCAAGGTGGCTCCAGGTGCTGGTGCTGGAGAGGTGCAGCCCAGCCCTTGCAGAGATGTTGGGCAGGTTGGTGCCCCCAAGACTGTGCTCAGGGCTTGGATCAGACCATGGGCATGTCTTGCTTTCTGCAGCTGAGCAATTTCTGATTTCTCGCAGGGTTGTGCCTGACCTGGGCCAGGAAGAGTTTCCACCAGCAGCATGGACAAAAGCCATGGTCTCCTTGAGGCTGACCTCCCCGGATGATCAGCAGGGGCCCCTCATACTCAGCATCCCTGTCCCACTGACCTGCAGCCTTTCCCTGCTCAGTGTCGCGTCTTCTCCATGACGGCCAGGAGACACTTCCCCTTGCCCATCCCCAAAGGGAGTCTCCAGGAGCCACATCACAGAGCAACAAGACACCTACCTGGAGGTGAGTTCTCCATCACCTCGGCCTGGTAGGAGGTCTGGGTGAAGAGGGGGTGGTTGTCGTTCTCATCCGCTATGGAAATGACCAGCAGGTCAAAGTCCTAAAGGAAAATGAGGACAAGAGGGTGATGACCACAATGTCCTTTCCTTGAGCTTACTTCCAGCCTCTCCCACTGCTGGTCAAAGCTGCAGCCCTGTGCGACCATGATGCTGTGCTCCTTGGACCACCCTAGAGGGTCTGCAGGTACCCTCACCTTGGGGCTGGGCATCCCTCCCCAGCCTGCACCCCAAAGGGTGATGTGTGGGACATCTTGGCAAGGCCAAAGGATGCTCTTCTGTCATTGTTTTTGTCCAGGTCTCCAGCCCAACCTTGTCCTGCTTTCCATGACATCTACTGCTGTTGCATGGAGTCAATGTGAGATGTTGGAGTTGCCCTAAATCCTACTGGTGCCATTCTCAGATGGTGAGGGGGTTGCAGCCCCCCTCCTTGTGACCCCCAGCTGCTTTTGGGGGATGAGGCTGCTGTTGGAAAGGCACTGCTTGCTTCTGACCGTGGCAGGAGCCCCTTCTCCCCCCCACCCTGCCGCAGTGTCCGTAATTACCCGCCTGGCATTGCGTATGTTCTCAGGGTTGTCCTTCACTGTGATGGTCAGCCTGTACTCGGCCACCCGCTCCCTGTCCAGCGGGCGGTTGACGTAGATGATGCCGCTCTACCGAGAGAAAAAGGCAGCAAATAGGTACAAGGGACATGGGGCTTCTCCTGCCAGGGTGTGGGTGCCCAGTGGTGGCCACCCTCCGCATGGTGGCATCCCACCCCCCGGGACGTACGGTGCTGTTGATGTAGAAGGCATTCTCTGTGTTGCCTGACGTAATGTCAAAGGTCAGGAGGGCGTTGGGCCCCTTGTCCGCATCGCGGGCGAGGACGCGGGTGACGAAGCTGGAGACGGGGGCGTTCTCGCTGAGGGTGAGGTTCATCGGGAGGTTGAGGAGCACGGGGTCGTTATCATTGATGTCCAGCACACGGACGCCCACCAGCATCTGCCAGGCAGACAAGCAGTGTGGGCATGTGGCACCTATTTCCCTCCCTCCCATCTGTCTCTCTGCCCCACCCTGGGCAAGAGATGAGCTTCTCCACTCATCCCACTGTGGTCTGGGGGAGGAAAGCTCCATGGACAAGGGGAAGGAGGAGGAGGGAGGAGACCCAAGCCAGAGGATACCCCGAGGAAGGAGCTAGGATGGGGACAGCACCCCACAGGCCCCCACACTGCCCAGGGGGACTCACTGTGGAGCTGAGGGGGGGCACCCCCCGGTCCCGGGCAGCGATGGTGAGGTTGTAGAAGGGGATGTTCTCACGGTCCAGCTCGGCATCCTTCCGCACCCGCAGCTCCCCTTCCACTGGGGAGATGACAAACTCCCCTGCCAGAGACAGCGGGGCCCTGGCTCGTGCCGTGTCGCTGTGACCGGCCCAGCTTCCCAGGGGAATGGCTTGTTCCACAGGTGGGGCACAGGCACCACAGCGAGCTTGGGGACAACAGCCCCAGCGCCCCATTGCTGCAGATACGGGAGGGCAGTGGACAGACCCACCCCCAGGTACCAGCAGGAGCAGGGGATGCTGGATGAATGGCCAGATAAGAGGTGCTCACATTCCTTTGGGCCTTTCTGACGGTGCCAACCACCGCCCTGTGCCCCATGACAACCACAGCAGGGTGGGCTACGTGGCATGGACCCCTCTGAGCTGAGGAGATGCATCCTGGTTTTCTCAAAAACCTCTGCAGTTGGGGTCAGCTTGGGGATGGGACTGGGCTCTGCCTGCCAGGTACCCTGGGCTAAAGTCCCCTCCCAGAGGGACAGCCCCATGGCTCGGGGTGCCCACAGCTCCTCTGCCACCTGCTCTGGGGTGCTGGTGGGGCTGGAGCTACAGCCCACCCTGCAGACCCCACGGGGCTGTGCCCATGCAGCTCTTGGTTTCTCTTTCTGCAGCTTTTTTGCCTTTTTTAACGTTTTGCCTGTATTTTTTGGCAGATTTCGCTCCTCCTTCACACAGGCCCTGGCCACCCCCTTGGTGGCCATGAAGAGGTTAAGTTTCCTGTTGCTCAGAACAGGATTTCCTGGTGTCGAAAGGCTGAACCCGCAGAAGCTCTGGGCTGGGAGGATGGCTTTTCTGAAACACTTCCGCCCTGATGCGAGCTGGGGTCCTCCCCCGGGCAGACAGGAGGAGAGGTGATGCCCCCCATCCCCGCTCACCGAGGGGGTCCCCAGCGATGATGCTGTACTCCACTTGCCCGCTGGGTCCTGAGTCGCCGTCGTGGGCCAGGAAGGTCCAGACGCGTGGGCCAGGCTGCCCTTCGGTGACATCGAAGGGACCCTCGTAGGGCCGGGGGAAGGTGGGACGGTTGTCGTTGATGTCGTTGAGGTTCACCAGCACCTGCGGTCAGGGCAAGAGGGTGGAGGGTAGTGAAAGGAGAGGGATGGAAGGGAAGACCAGCCTGCTGACCAGGAGTGTGGGAAGCCATGGACAGGTGGCATCGCAAAATGGCTTTGCTGGGTTCACCAAACATCCAGCCCCCAGTTCACAGACCCCAACTCTGTTATTCCTGGTCATGCCCATCTTACAGTGACACTGTGAAACTCCAGCCACACGTAGGCAAGGCCCTTTTCAACCTTGGGGGGCCACACACCATGATGGAGAAGTCAATGCAAAAGCCAAACGTTCTCCACAGCAGGGAACCCGCACAGCAGGGAGACCTTGCCTGAGGAGGAGAGTCTCCAGTGGCTAATAAATGATTGAGCTTTGGTGGTATGGATGATATTGAGAGATACCAAACATGAGGAGCTTTCTGACCTCTCGGATAAAGGGACAGTACAATCCATCAGATGGACTTTTGTTACTGGCTAAATCTAATCTTTACAGAAGAGTATGTCTGAGCCTCTGCTCGTTTCCTAGCAGCGGAGAACACAAACACTGGCACGCCTTATCAGAGTGATGGATTCCCCATCACTTGGGATCTTAAATAACCACTAAACCTCCTCCTAAACCCTGTGTTTTTGTATGGTGCTGGCACCAGCTCCACGGGCCGTGTAGGGAGGGTGTTTCCTATCCCTTTTAGCTTCAGTACTTGTTGCTGAAGGGGCTTCCCAAGTTCATGTCTCTGCCAGCAGCTAAATCCCAGGTCTCAAGGTTTCCACTGCAGTTTTCCTGGGCCAGGAAGGTACCTCAGATGCACGCATCCAAAGGCTTCCCATCTCCCCAAGCGTGGAGCACAGGGCTGCCAGGCTTGAGGGGACAGATTTCACCCATGGAAATCTCTCACATCAGTATCTCCCTTTCAGTTTCCCTATTATTCTTCACACAAAATAACTCATCTCCTTTTGGGGGACTACAAAACACCTGGCTCAATATCTGGGGGAGGCAAAATGATCCACAATAGGGAGCCAAGGCAGAAGATCTAACTGATCCCTTCCATCTGCAGACCCCAAAATCATTCAGGGCATGGACAACGTCTGCCCTACAACCTGTCAAATTTGGGTTCTGGTCACAAAAATAATCATTGTGTTCAATTCCTGCAAAGCATTTGCTTTGGAGCTGCACTGTGAGCAGTGCACCAAGCTGAGGTCATCACACCCCAGGAGAAACAAAAGATCTATAGGCAGAAACAACAAAATTGACCAGAGGCTTTAGATAACCTCCATGCAAGGAATGAAAAAGGAATTTTAAAGTAGATCAATATTCTGAGAAGACAAAGACAAAGCAGAAGTTAATGGTCTAGCAATGTTTTACTATCTACTATCCCTCCACGCAAGAAGAACCAGGGGACCTCTAAAGACCATATAATGCAACTTAAAATCAACGCTGGGTATTTCTTCTGTTGTTGTCTTTGCAGGACCAAATAACTGGGCTAATTAACCCACAGGTGTCTCTTGCCCATGTCCCTGTTTTGCAACTCCCAAGAGAGAGAGCGGTGACAGCAACAGCTCAAACTGGCCACTGCTGGGAAAAGCAACTGGTGGCCACTGGGAAGGAGATGTGAAACTGCTCATGAATGGGAACTCCTCGACCCTGAAGAGGCCGTGTGCAGTGTCACAACGTTTGGAAAGAAATTCTTTGCTGTGGGGGTGGTGAGACCCTGGCCCAGGGTGCCCAGAGAAGCTGTGGCTGCCCCTCCCTGGCAGTGTTGAAGGCCAGGTTGGATGGGGCTTGGAGCAACCTGGTGTGGTGGGAGGTGTCCCTGCCCATGGCAGAGGGGTAGTCTTTAAGGTCCCTTCCAACCCAAACCCTTTGATGATTCCATGATTCTATGAACCCCACTGGCTGCTCCCTACCGTGGTGGTGGATGTCAGTCGGCGTGAGATGATGGGGCACTGGTCGGTGGCGGTGACGATCAAGGTGTAGCGCCCGTGGCTGATCTCATAGTCCAGCTCCTTCACCGTGCGGATCTGCCCCTGCAAGGTGAGAGGAGAGCAGCCAGGAGTGAGGGGAGCAGGACGAAGGCACAGCTGGGATAGGGTTGGCATCCTTACTGACCGTGCTGCTGTCGATGTGGAAGGTACCCAAGATGTTGCCTTCAGTGATGGCGTATGCAACTGTGCCGTTGGGTCCCTCATCCCGGTCCAGGGCCTGCACGGTGACGAGGGTGGCATTAAGTGTGTCGGGACCTTCATCGAGTGTCACCTCGTAGAGCTGCTGCTGGAAAGTTGGAGCGTTGTCGTTCTCGTCCAGGACAGTGACGTACACCGTGGTGGTGGCCTGCGGGATATGGGGATATCACATTAAGCACTGTGGAGGGATTGGCTCTGCAACCTCTAGAGCAGGCTGGGGAAAGCTGGAACTGTCAAGGTCAAACACCAACATGGGTTCAGCCCTGCCAAGAGACACAAATGGGATGCAGAGCTCAAAATGAAATGAGCCGTGGCTGCAGACGCATCTCCAGGTCATGGCTGGGTACAGAGATAAACGTACAGAGATGAAATCACACTCCTGTTCCCAAGCAAAGCATGTCTGTGGGATCCCTCTCCTTTTCACCTGTTTTTCACCATCACTGGTAACACTGGGGAACAGCCCGTGGCAGAGGGAAAGCCAGAGGTTGAACCCCATCATGCCTCGTTGCCTGTGGAGGAAACCTGTGTGAGTCCTCACCTTGACACTGGGGACGCCTTGGTTGCTATTACCGAGGTGACAACATGGTAGGATGGAAAATACCCAGAGATGGTGCTGCCATGGCTCAGGGGAGGAACAAAAATGAGCATCTCAGACAACCAGACTGACCTCCCACGGGTCCCATCATCCACCTGCTAACCCCAATTTCACTGCTGGTCAGGCTCAGCCTGTCCTGACCCTCTTCCAGCTGCATCTGACCCTGCACAGGCACTGGGATGTCCTTCCTGAAGGGTGTCTGCTGGTTGTGTCACCACAGGGGCACACCTGGGGATGGGGAGGTGACAAAAGTGTGCCCAAAACTGGGCTCAGCTCAGAGATGGGGTCTCAGGACTTATTTTCTTGGAGCCTCTGGACTTTGTGCCTACACCTTCCTTCAGTGACAAACTTCTTCCTGCCAGACAAGAGTTACATTTTTGATGAGAGCACCACAGACCTGTTTGCTGCGGAAACCACAAAGCCACATGACAATTAGCTCCTGCTCTATCTCACTGCGTGCTCCAAAGCCAGAGCAGCACAGCAGCAAAGTTCCCTGTGGTTTCCAAACTGCCCCTGGGAAAGGCACCTCTCTGCACTGCTCGGAACCAGATGTGCCAGAGATTCCACCGGTGCCTTTTGAATTAGGAGAGAAGCTCCAGCGATGCGAGTCGGCCCGTGGTGTGGTGCTGCTTTGCTGTTTGAGGGCACAGTAAGGAGGACACAGAGACAGGCTGCAGGAGGGGGACACTCTGCTCCCCCTTGGTTTTGGGGGGGGAATCTGGCACTGCTTTGAGTCACTCTTCACTGCCTTCTGCTCATCCCAGGAGGGGTTTTGCCTCCTTAATCCTCACAAACAGGGGAAAAATAATGCCTATAAGCACTTTATTCAAGCAAGCTGGAGGGTGGCCACAGGGGATCAGGTCCCAGCCGGGGAAGGGATGGGGACCAGCATTTGCTGGAGCGAGTCCAGAGAAGGGCAACGAGGCTGGTGAGAGGTCTGGCAAACAAACCTGATGGCGACCGGCTGAGGGAACTGGGGTTATTGAGCCTGGAGAAGAGGAGACCGAGAGGAGACCTTATTGCCCTCTACAACTACCTAAAAGGAGGTTGTAGTGAGGCTGGTGTTGGTCTCTTCTCCCACATTGCTGATGACAGGACGAGAGGAAATGGCCTCAAGTTCCATCAGGGGAAGTTTAGGTTGGATATTGGGAAGAAGTTCTTTACTGAGAGGGTGGTTGGGCACTGGAATGGGCTGCCCAGGGAGGTGGTGGAGTCACCATCCCTGGGGGTGTTCAAAAAAGGGGTTGATGAGGCACTTGAGGCCATGGTCTGATGGTCCAATGGTTAGGAATATGATGGGATAAAGGTTGGACTTGATGACCCTGGACGTCCCTTCCAACCATAATGATTCTATGATTCTATGTCCCCTGGCACAGCCAGCATCCTCCTGTGTGTCCCGAAGCTTGCTCTGAGCTACCCCCTGCAGTGCTACAGGGACAGACCCCCCCCCAGCCGCTGGGTGGTGCGGGGCCGGGGGGTGCTGCAGCAGCTCCCTGCCCTGTCTCACCTCCTGGGGGTGCTCGCAGTTCTCTCCAGCTCCGCGCTGCAACATCGCCATGAAATTTCCTGTGTGTGCAAGTCCGGCCGGGGCTGCGGGGTGCTCGGAGCGTGCGGGCGGCTCGGCTCAGGCCAGCTGCCCCCGGCTGCCATGGAGGCCACGTCCCCCCGCCCCGGGCTGCTGCTGGCCGCTCTCTGCCTGCTCGCTTCCCACGGTAAGCTCCTGCTCTCTGTCCTCTCCTCCCCGCCCGGGGAAACTCCCCTCACCCCTTCGCCCCACCCGGCACAAGGAATTTGGGGCGTCCGCAGGGTTATTTGTGTTCTCACGCTGTGATTTCGGGGTCGGGGGGATCAAGCCAGCGTTTCGGGGATGCTGGTTGTGTCACGGGAAGGGTCCACGGAGGAGCTGCTCTTTTAAAACTCTGGGATTGGGGTTTTTTCTTTCCTCCTTCGCTTTGATCTAACGTGCGTGGAAGGGAAGCAGCCACCCCCTGGCCCCGCCAGTCCTTCGCTGGGGATTCTGAGCTGGAAAAGCCACCCCATTCCCCACTGCGGAGCCTTCCATCAGCCCCGGGGCAGCGGAGAGAGGTGGCTGGTGCAAGCAGGGCTGGGATGTCCTCTCTAAGGATGCTCTGCTCTACTGTAATTGCTGGGACGTGCCGGGCAGCTTCTCCGGGCAGGCAGCCACCGGGCCAGGACCACTATGGAAGTTTCTCTTCCCAGGGCTGGAAGCTTGGTGGCTGCTCACCAGCACAGCCGGGGGATGCTCTGGCATGGGGGGGGGGCTGCTTCTCGCCTGGCTCCCCACCAGCCCTGGCAGGCAGTGTTTCTGTAGCAGGGCTCCAGAGCCGGGCAGGAAAATGGGGGTGGTGGCAATGAAAACCACAGCTTGTCTGTGGATGAAGGGTGAGAGGACGAAGCTGGGAAGGACCGTGGTCCACACAAGCAGAGGATGAGCATCCTATGGGGCTTGGCTTCTCCCACGATTTCTGCCACACATCCCCAGGAAGAAATGATGCCCTGCTTCAACAGGGCAGGGAGGTTAGGTTCTTCTCCCTCCTCTGGGACAGCAAGGCTGGTGAGACTTGAAGTGTGCTTTGCTTCTCATCCAAGCCTCTCGACATCAGGGAGCAGCTCCCAGCATCTCCGCAGGGCTTTGGATTATTTCACTGGCACATCTGGGTGCTGGGACTGAACATCAGGCCTTCTGCAACACAAGAAGCTTGGACATCAATGTTCAACAAGAGCCTGGTGCTGGAGGAACTGAGCTTTGTGCAACTGTGTGCCTGCCAGAACTTTCTGAACCCCTGGCTAATGCCAGCCAGGCTTGACGGAGAAGTAGAGCCCTTGGAGACATCTGGCTCCTACGTGGTTTGGGGATGCTGGCAATGCCCCTGTGCATCTCAGCCAGCTGAGAACTCTGAAGCACAATGACAGCACAGTGACAATGGGGCTTGTGGCACTTTCACGTGAGGTTGTTAGAAGACCTTGGAGAAGAGGATTTAAAGCCAGATTCCTGGCTCCAGCAGTGGGCAGCCGCTCTCTCTCCCGCAGCTGAGCCCCTCCAGAAGTTGCAGCCCTCCCACTCAGATTTCCCTGGAGTGGAAAGAGGTGACATGACGTGGAAACCACTTCTGGAAACCACAGGAGTGTAAACTGAACACCTGCTTGTCATAGTGGGGGACCAAAGTTAGGAGAAGCAACACATGGAGGCTTTCATTCACCGACCCAGAATTCGGCATGAAATCCTGTTTTATTTAAGCTGTTTGTTGGCAAAGCCACACAGGCTCATCACGTCAGTGCTTTGCTTTCTCACACTTTGTTTTCCCTGAAAGGAGAGCTCCCAGGTTTCAAAGCCAGGCAGCAGTGCTGGCACGGGGGATGCACCGGCGCGGCACCGGGCTCTGTGCTGCCCTGTTGCGATGCTGCAGGTCAGCAAGGAGGAGCCAAAGAGGAAGAGGGGCACTTTTGGCACCTGCTTGAGACCTCCTCGGTCTGTACCAGATGGTGACAAGATGACAGCTCTCAGCTTGGACCTCAGTGGGTCCAGCTCTCCCCCAGCTCTCTTGGCTGGAGCTTCTCAGAGCCTGACACCTGGCTTTATTTTGGCATTCACCAGCAGCCCTCACTTCAAAGGGAATGGTCCAGTCAGGATGGGATGGAGCCAGACCAGAGGTCTGGGCTTGGAAGAAGCCCACAGCACCCAGGCAAGATTAAGACCCACTAGTGTAAAGATGCTGACAGAAGAGGTTTCCTCCAGGCACCACCTGGCATGGATTTAAAGCCTCACTGCATCTTGGGAAGGGAACACCGACCTCCCTGGCACTGCTATGGGGCACGTTGCCCCTTGCCAGCTCTCCTTCCCAGCTGCTTTCTCCTCTGCTTGATATTTTTTGGAAGGCTTGCTCTGCTCGGGAGAAAGAAGGAAAGCTGGTAATGCCGAAGGCTTCGCACACGTGGTAACCTCTGCCCCTCCCCATGGCCGCGAGCTGCTGCCGAAACCATGGGCTGTGCTGACTTTGCATCCAGAGGGTTCCCATCAAGCCCCGGAGGTGGAGGCTGGATGGTTTAGTAAGGCAGAGCTTTGCAAACTGTGCGGGGATGAACGGGACGGCCCCATTTTATTTGAGGGGGGGCTATGTGGGAAACAAAGGCTCCTGCAGATACTTTTGCAAGGTGTTGGAAGAGTGGCTTCCTGCAATAGAGCCCGGGTTTCCCTTCCCCTGGCTCCCGGGGGACCCCCAATGTGAATGGGGCACTTCCCGTTGCAGCAGGTATGGAGAAACACATCTGAGGTGCCTTTTGTGCTTGGAGTGCTGGCAAGGAGGTGGGGACCTGCTCCGCAGCGTGCCAAACCCCGGCCAGGCATCCCGGCCCCAGCAGCAGCCAAGGATGGGGAGCAGCTGGGGCTGGGAAACAAGCAGAAATGGGGCAGCCCTGAGCTCAGGCCATGCAAACCTCCACCCCAGAGCAGTCCTGGGGATGTGCTGCAGGAAGCTGGAGCGATTATGTCAGGGGAAGTTTAGGTTGGAGATTAGGAAGAAGTTCTTTACTGAGAGGGTGGTTGGGCACTGGAATGGGCTGCCCAGGGAGGTGGTGGAGTCACCGTCCCTGGGGGTGTTCAAAAAACGGGTTGATGAGGCACTTGAGGCCATGGTCTGATGGTCCAATGGTTAGGAATATGATGGGATAAAGGTTGGACTTGATGACCCTGGAGGTCCCTTCCAACTGTAATGATTCTGTGATTAACTGGAACGTTCAGCAGAAGTGATGCCATCCCTGGCTCTGTGGGGCTTCTCAGCACAGTGTGCTGCAGACCAGGGGGGTCCGATGGGGCAGACCCCCTCCCTGACCCCCCCCTCTCCCTGCAGAGCACCCTCTGAGATGGGCTGCTGTGACACAGGGGCCTTATGGCTGTTCTTACACTGTCAACACCACCAACAGCCACGAGGGGTGGAAGGCAGGTTTTCGGTTTCACTCTCGGCCGTGCCGTGACCCTGCCCGGAGCAGGACGCTCTCCCGGTGATGGGGAGCACACCCCACCCGTGGTGACACCCGCTCGACACAGCAAGTGAAAAACCTCAAAGCGAAGCAGCGGTGGAGGCAATGGCGCGGCAGGATGTTACTAAATGAAACAACAACTTGTCCTCATACCATCTTCTCTGTCACAAACCAGCCCCAGGAACCTATTTTTCTCAATAATTTAAAGAAAATAAACCTAGAATCTCCTTATTCTTCAGCTTTTGAAGGTGACATTTGCACTTCTGCAAACAGAAAGCGCCAGTGGGGCCAGAGCACCAAGGACTTGCCTGTCTTTGCTCTTCCCTCTCCCCTCACACACAGCTCCCCTTACGCACCAGTACCCTCCATCACTATGCTGGGATGGGACCAGTAACACTGTGGTACACTCTGCTGCCTTCCATGCCCCCGCCACACACTCCTGTGTCTCTGCCAGGCCTCCCACTACGTGTCCAGCATTTCTTTCTGAAAATTGTTTTCATTTTTCACCAGTTCCTCGCAGTTCCCCCCCACCCCTCCTCCCCCGAAGCAGCAGGGTGGGACCCGCACCCCGCCTGATCTCGGGGGGCACAGGCTCCTCCTCCCTGTTTCCTTTTTAACTTTTTCTCCTTTAACTTTGCAGCCGGCTCAGCAGCACTGGTATTACCTCATTTGCAACCCATACCC
>VZRW01007176.1:141334-189154 GCA_013398125.1 Aegotheles bennettii | reverse complement strand
TCAAACCAAAAAAAAAAAAGAGCCTGCACAGCCAGGAATGAGCCCTGGGAGGGGAGGGGGTGTCACAGCAGGAATCTCTGTGTAAGCTTCCCAGGATTGGACTCTTACGTTCGGGATGCTCTGGGCTGGTTTTCTCAATAGGAGTGAGTGAAGGCAAGCACAGCTGGCAGGCGTGGGAGCTCTGAGGTCCCTGAACGGATCCCCTGGGATCTAACATGCTTTTCTCCTCCACAGGCAGAGGAGGGCTTCAGAACTGCACGTTTCACACTGCCAGCAGCAAAGGTAAAGGGAAGAAATCCTCTCTCCTGTGCTTGCCATCCTGGCCCGTGTATTTCCCTAGGGATGGCTGCTTGCTATAAACACACCCGTGTCCAGGTGCAAGCTCCAGATGCAAGTTGGGTGTCAGGAGGGCAATTTCCAAAGCTGTCCCCATGGGCTGCATGTGACAGGCTGAGGAGAGCCTCCTTTGGCCCCTCACCTGGACACAACTGTCCTGAAGCCCATGGAGATCATTCACCCCATGGTTATAAAGCACCCAAAACACAATTGGGGTGGATGGGAAGGGACAGAAAGGTAAAGAGTCACAGGAACCTCTTGCACCACCCTGCTGCCACCCCGAGCCCATGCTGCCTCACCCCAACAGAGACGCTGTGGCAGGGGAAACCCAAATCTTGCTTGAGTGCTCAGACAACCTGAGGCCCCCCCAGCACTCTGTCTAGATGCTGGAGGTGCTCACACTTGCTATGCAGGTGGTCTCTCCGTGGGTTGCTCTGTCTGCCCCGTTAGCTGGCTGCTAAACAGGGGGATTTGCAGCACACCTGGGGCCAGCCCAGCCATGGGAACCTGCACTGTCCTCCTCACAAGCAGTGCTTCCCGTCTCAAACCCTCTGTCCCAAATGCTGGGCCACCCTGTCCTGCTGGGCAAAAAGAAAAGGGGAAAAAAATCCCCTACACCAACCACAGGCAGAGCATGAGGATGCTTCCTCAGAAGGATGTGCTGGAGGGGAGGGCTGGAGCCGAACCTGCCCTTGATTTAGGCAGCCCTTAACCCTGCTACAAGCCGTCCCACATAGACCTTGATGACCACAGACATGCCTGAAGGCTGCCAGCCTTTCTGGGGAGCCTCTGCTGTAGAGCACTCCAAGAGTACATTCATTATCGGAGGCCTTGAGCAATGAGCCCTTTGGTGGCCGAGCACTCGATCACAGCCTGGTTTTGATGAGCTGGCTGTGGCTAAGGGTTGGCACTCTAGAAAACCACTGAGAGCTTTTCTGTTGACTTCAAACGGCTTTATCAGGGCTCCTGCTGCTCTCATCATATCTAGAAGACCAAAGAAAGACCTTGAGGTGTTCTCCAGCAATGAAGGACTTTGGTCAAGGTCCTAGACCAATGCCTCAGAGCTTATCCCTGCAACTGGCAATGCATCCCAGTGTGAACCCCTCTAGGAGCAGACCTCCTATTGTGTGCAGGAGGCATGGGGCAACACTGGCATTGTCCTGTGCTTCTGCTACAGCTTGAGGAAACCAAGGAAACACAAGGCTGCCTGCTCCAGCTGTGCCCTCTTCCCTTGCAGATATCACAGCTGCTGCACTGGCGACAGGCGCCTGCATCGTGGGCATCCTCTGCCTGCCCCTCATCTTGCTCCTGATTTACAAGCAGAGACAAACTGTCAGCAGCAGACGTACGTACCCTGCCCTTGCCAGGTGCCGGCGGGGACACCCATCTCATCTCCTGGGTGGATATGGGATGGGAGGTGGGGTCAGCCGGTTTGGCTGCCCTGAGACACATGGGCACCACGTAGGGTGACCCAAAGACAGGTCCCTTCTGGGTGCCTCCTACAGAGATGTGCCAGGAAGGGCCAGGCACACCTGCAGGAGTGTGGGGTAGGAGGGGTGCAGTCCCACTGAGACTGCAGAGATGCTGCCAGGCCCCCTCCCTGCTGAGCCCTTTCCTCCCCATCCACTGCAAGAGCCAGCTCAGGTCCTCATCCCTCCCTCCACTGCACAGCCTTGCCATCTAAGTGATTGAAAATGCATTATTTGTGCTTTTTCCTCCCCTTCTCTTTGAAAAGACCCCCTACAATGTCTATAGCAATAGGAGCATGTCCAGAGAAGGACAACAAGGCTGGTGAAGGGTCTGGAGCACTTCTCTTACGAGGAGTGGCTCCCAAGCGATGAGACAAGAGGAAACGGCCTCAAGTTGTGCCAGGGGAGGTTTAGTTTGGATATGAGGAACTATTTCTTCCCCAAAGGGTTGTCAGGCTTTGGCAGGCCCAGGGCAGTGGTGGAGACACCATCTCTGGAGGGAATTAAAAGATGTCTAGACGTAGTGCTGAGGGACATGGGTTAGAGGTGGACCCGGCAGTGCTGGGTTAACGGTTGGACTTTATGATCTTAAAGGTCTTTTCCAACCAAAACAATTCCATGATCCTATGACTGCAGCAAGCAAGCCAGGTCTCCCCCCACTGCCTCAGCCCTAGGAAACCAGGCAGTGCCGAGGTACAGTCGGCTGCCAGCTCCTGCCTGTGCTGCGCTCCCAGAGATTTCAGTAATTAAGCAGAAAGAGGCACCACCTTAATTGGCAGAGCCATCAGGCCTTGGGCAAGCTGGGGGCCCTGCGGTTTCCCTCACCGAGTGCAGTGGGCGGCCGTGCGGCTCTGAGCAAACCCTTTGGAGAAGTGGTTTCTGCAGCAGCAGAGGGCACGGTGCCAGCCCCAAGGACGGGAACTGTGCTTTCGACACCCATCCCCAGCCTCAAAAGCCATTTTGCCGTGGCTGGGGCGCAGCTCCCTGCCCTGTGCTGCAAAGGATGCTGTTTAACCCAAGAGGAAAGGCAAAGCCCAGGGGGATTTGCTTCTGAGGTGTCCTGGACCAAGTTATTTGCAGGTTATTTCTATTGGCACAGCCTGGGCCAAAACTGGTGCTTGGGGCATCTCACAGAGCCCCAGGAGGGTGTCACAGATGGGTGGTGGGTGCATCTGGGCAGCTCCTTCCCCCTTCTTCGGAGCCCGTGGTTTCGATCTGGGAGGAGGCTGGGCAGTGAGCAGGGTGGGAGAGGGCAGGGGTGAGGAGGGAGGGCTGGGGAGCAAAGGAGAGGCTGATGCTAAAGAAGGGGGAAAGGGAGGGAGGAATGCAGAGGAAGAGGAGGAATTGGACAGGGATGAGACACCAGTAAGCAGTGCTGGCAGTGGGGCTGGGGTTGGCACTGGGCTTCGTGCTGCCAGCACTCACACCAGTGGTTTTGTCTTTGGCAGGTGCCCATGAGCTCGTCAGGATGGAGAGGTGAGGAAACCCATGGACTTCCAGCTCCCCCCAACCTCCTCACACCCCTTCTGCCTGCATCCCGGACCCCACAAGGCTCTTGTCCTCCCTTCCCCTCCCCTCCCCTCCAAGCCCGAGTGCACCCTCAGCCCAGCAGACCGAAGGGGATGCTGGTGGCACCCATGCCCCGGGTCCTGTCCCTTTCTGGGAAGCTGCAGTTTCTCTTCCCTCCCTCCGAGTAGGAAGTGCCTCCTTTCTTTTTGCCTGGGCACACATCTCCCCACGCCCCAGGAGAGCTTGAAACCACCATGCCTTTCAGCTAGGCTTTTCCCCCCTGAGCTGAGCTCCCTGCCTGCTCTCAGCCAAGGTGCCACAGCCTCAACTTGCTCCCTGCCCTGTTTGGTTGTTCCCAGCACTCAGCCAAAACCCCAGGGATCAGAAAAGCCCCTGAACTATTACTGAAATAATCAGTAATAATAAACACAAGTCCCTCACGCCCTTTTCCTCTCCTGCAGCAGTGCCCAGGGCATTGAAAACCCCGTCTTCGAGGCGGTGCCCTCGGTGAACACGGAGCCACGGCCCCGACCCCAGCTCTCCTACATGGCCAGCCGGCAGCCCTCGGAGTCCGGCCGGCACCTGCTCTCCGAGCCCAGCACCCCCCTGTCCCCCCCCAGCCCCGGGGACTGCTTCTTTCCCACGCTGGGTGAGTGAGATGATGCTGAGCCCGCTGGGGACNGGGGAGGGGCGAACAGAAAGGAAGGGCTAAATATCGGATGCCAACTTTGTGTTTTGTGGGACAGCAAGTCCCAGGGCTTTGAAGATGGGAAGGACCCAAAGCCTGTGTTTTCTGTGCAAAAGCAGAGTGTGGCCACTGCCCAAAGCACATCCCTGCAGCTGCAAGCTGGACTAACCCCTGCTCTGCTCTTTTCCAGATCCTGTTCCCGACTCACCAAATTCCTTGAAAGCATAAAGACCCCAGAGGAAGCCACATCCCCCAGCTGCAGCCGGGAGAAGCCAGGCAGCCACCCCACCATGTTCGTCCCGAGACCACGGCCACGGGCAGCAAAGCCTTACAAAATGAAGCTGAGTGTGGGAGCTCTGCCCTTGCCTCCTGTCCTGGCTCTGCCCAGGGACTCTTGCCCGGATTTTGGTTTTTAACCACCTATTTCTATGGAGCTCTGTACTGCCCACCTTTCACGGACTGGCTGAAAACTGGGGATGCAGGGAAGGAAGGACCACCTGCACCTGCAAACCTCTCTGAGGGTTTAACTTATTGCCAGGGCTTCGAGCTCTGCAACATCAACCTGCTCCTGCATCTTTGACCGAACACCCTCTCCAGGAGCGGCTGGCAAAGTACTTTATCCACCGTGAGACAAAACTGTCACCAGCCAACCTTGTGCTACACTTTTTCTTTGCAAAACAGGAAGGGGAGAGGCTCCCTGCCGCTGCCAGAGCCCTCCTTCCCCACCACCAGCCTTTTGAGACAGCCATGGACTTGCGAGGCTGCTGTGTTTTCAGCTGGACACATGTCAGGAGGAGCCTTATTTCTGCTGCAATTTTATCCTGGGCTTGGGATCAGGGGAATTTATCTCTCTGTTTCATTATCAGCGCTGATTAAAAGGAAAAAAAAAGGATGTTTACGGGTTTCACTTGTTGTTTTGCTTTTAAATGCCTGTAAGTCAGAAGTTCATCTGGAGGGTGTTGAAGGATGTTCCTCTGACGTGGCCGAGAGCCCCCATGGAGAGGTGGAGGCACGGGAGCACACAGTGGGTGGTGGAAAATGCTTGCCCTAATCCTCCCACGGCTTTCAGTCATGCCAGAGGACCCTGTGGTGCCCCAGGGAACGTGGGTACCCTCAGAGCATCCTCCATCCAAACACAGCACCCTGGCAGCGCTTATCCAAAAGCAGCACTGGGGAGAAGGTATCTCCCCAGGGAGGAGATGAAACCTCGTGGTAGACACTGTTACTCAAAGGGTGTGTTTGTTTTTTATTTTTTTTTTCTCTTGCTTCTGTTTTTATTGTAAAATGGGGAAAAGATTACCCCTAGACACACATAAACATTAGTCATACCAAAACAGCATCAGACCTGAGCAACAGCAGAGCATCCCTGGCAGCACGTCACCTTCTCACACCACGTGGCTGAAGCAAACAGCATTTGCCTCTGCAATGGGCTGGGGACACCCTGACCCGCTGTGGGCTTTGATCAATCCGGTGTTGTCTTCAGCCCGAGCAACTTCCAAAATGATGCGGCCGCAGGCAGAGGGATGCAGGAGAAGCCAGTGCCAAAACCCCACTGCAGATGTCACCTCCTGAGCACAGGGCTCGTGCTTTCCTGCCACCCATGGCTCAGCCCCTTTCCTGGCTCTGCTGGGGACGCTCACCCGGTGCCTCTGGCGCTTCCCTCTCCCCGTCCCAGCGGCTGCAGCTGGAAAAGCACACGGGGGATTTGCCTGCCCGCGGGTCCCAACCGCTTTGGAACCCTCTCCAAGTCTCTCTGTTTGCTAACGAATGCACTGCCTGATGACAGAGTAAAGCTTTGTTGGAAACAGGTTTCTCCCCGTGCTGCTGGAATCCCATGTTTCAGGATGCCCCATGCCACAGGCAGGCAGTGGGGAGCTGAGCAGCCACGTTCTCTGCCAGAGGCACCGGTGCAGCGTGTCAGGACACTGAACGGCATCAGGCACCGCTTCCCACCGGGAAAGCTCGCCAGAAGGAAAACTAGAAAGTTCTAGGGAAAGAGGTGATGGCTGCCCAGCCTTCCACACATGCTGGAGCAGGAGCCCTGGCACCCACCTCTGGTGGAGAAGGCAGCATGGGGCTGCACCTTCAGGCTGGATGCTTATGGTGAAGGTGACCCAGCAGATGCTGACGTCCCCATGGACCTCGCCAGGTCCCACCAGTTTGGGAACACACGTCGAGCTGGTGGCCTGCTGCCAGCTGTTTTCCACTGCATCAGCACTCAGGGCTTTGCTGATGGGGGAGCAAGGAGCTGCAGCTTCACCTGGGCTCTTGTTTCAGAGTGGGTGGATGGGAACAGAAAGTGCAGAGGCTGAGGCAGCCCTGGCTGGGGGCGGCTGCGAGATAGGCAGATCCACCATGCCTCAGTCTGCGGGTGCCAGGAGGTGCTACAGCTCCTTCCTTCTGCTGCAGAAAGTGTCCCAAAGACTCCAGAGCAGGGCCAGCCCTTGAGGAGGTGCAGCTGCAGGCTGGCACCAGGGTCAGACTCCTGCAATTCCCACGCAGGGCTTCCCAGTTGTGGCTCACCAGCTTGGGAAGGTTTTCTTTCCCTCAATGCTTTTTTGGGTAAATGCTCTCCTTTTACCACCATTCTTCTGTGCGCCCTTGCTGTCCTGGGTATCACCACAGGACTTCCAAGTTCTCTCCCAGTTCTGTCTCCTCTGCCTCTCCCATACCCAGAAGGCCAAATCTTGAAGCACATGGAGGGATGTGCGAGTTACAGACAGTAATTGTGCATCATTGCATCAGCCTAGACTTGTGAAACCAAAGTTTCTGGTAGGTGACAAACTCCTGATAAACATCATTTCATCACCCAGGCGTGAGGCCAGCAGCCACCCAGCGACATGCAGGACAGCCTTTCACAAGACCTAAGTGTCCTCAAGCTCTGAAAAGGGCTGAAATTCTTCTCCCCACTCAGGAATCAGGTCACCAGATGCTTTGTTCGGCTTCAGCTTGGCAGAATTTTGATTGTCACTGCTGGCATAACTGGTGTGGTGGTCATGCAGCAGAAACCCCGAGGTCAAGCGAGGCTGCTGGGACACTGCTTTGGCAGCATGAAGCTGTGTCCCTTGTCCTGCCCGGCACCAGGAGGGGATGAGGGCATTGCCATGGCGATGGGATTTTCCAGCTCAGTGCATGGCATTCCTCACCACGGCAGCACCAGCGATGTTCCCAGGGTGCTGGGGTAATGGGGACCCATCTGGGGGGAGCTGATGGCATCGGGTGCTGCACTTACACCCAGCTGCCTTCTCCCACTTCGGAGAAGGACTCTTACCTAGATTTAAGCCCCATAGAATCATAGAACCATTATGGTTGGAAGGGACCTCCAGGGTCATCAAATCCAACCTTTATCCCATCATATTCCTAACCATTGGACCATCAGACCATGGCCTCAAGTGCCTCATCAACCTGTTTTTTGAACACCCCCAGGGACGGTGACTCCACCACCTCCCTGGGCAGCCCATTCCAGTGCCCAACCACCCTCTCAGGAAAGAACTTCTTCCTAATCTCCAACCTAAACTTCCCCTGATGGAACTTGAGGCCATTTCCTCTTGTCCTGTCATCAGCAATATGGGAGAAGAGACCAACACCAGCCTCACTACAACCTCCTTTTAGGTAGTTGTAGAGGGAACCAGTGGCAGCCTGGCTTGAGAAAAAGGCAGTGATGCCCAAGCAGGCAGGTGAAGTACCTGGGAGGGAGGAGCTGAGAGCACAAAGCCTGCAGCCAGAGTTGCAAGCCCCAGTTTGCACCGCTGGTTGCAACCTGTTTCCTCAAAATGTAGAGCAGGGCTTTGCAGTGAGAGCTGATCAGAGAGATGGTGAGAGATAGCAGGTGGAGGTGGGGAGGGGAAGGATGGCAGGGTGTCACGCCTCCCCGGCTCGCAATCTGCTCTTGCTTTGTGCACTTGGCAGGCACTTGGCCACCTCCCCGCAGAGCTGTGGGGTTAGGAGGGACTCAGAGATGGAAAATGCCTCAAAATATCATTTGCTCTTTGGAATCTCCCACACCAGAACCCTCCCTCCTCAAAGGCACAAGTGATGAGACTCGCTGTTTATGGAGCGGGGAAGGTGTGAGGGCGAAGCCAGGCTGCAGCAAACACGGTTACCCACGGGGCACTCCTGGGTGCTGGTAGCTCAAATGCATGGCAGCCACCTCCCCAGATCAAAGGATGGTGGACAGGGTCTCATGTCTCCCCGAAATGGGTGCCCAGACCCTGCTCAGGGTGCTCTGTATAGCAAAGATATGACCAACGAGCTGCCCAAGTCTCGCACAGAGGTGACCACAATGGCTGTGGTGATAAATTACCAGAGCTCATCTCATTTGCAGGCACCAGAGCAGATACATATGGGTCCATGGTGAGTTGAACTTCTGCTCCAACCACCTCCTGCCCTGAAATGCGTGAAAGCAACATCCCAAGATGTTTCTGACTCAGACTGCAAGAAGCTGGTGGGTAAATCTGGACCCTGAGACACAACCTGAATGGCCAGGTGACCAAAACATCATTCCCAGTGTCTGTTCCCCCCTTCCCTGCACGATGTCTCAATGCCAACCTCCCTCCTGCAGTCCTGCCCAGCCTCATCCTATCCCCTATAAAGCACATGTTGGTGGCTCACCGACAGGGAGGGGTTGCCCTCGTCTTCCACGGTGACCACCAGGCAGTAGAAGCTCTGCCGCTCGCGGTCAGGCGGGGAGGGCCGGGTGGCAATCTCGCCGGTGACACGGTCCATGCGGAAGGTCAGGTCCTCATTCCCACGGGTGATGTAGTAGGAGAGGACACTGTTGAGGCCGATGTCCCGGTCGGTGGCGTGGACCTGGGCCACCGCCGTCCCACCACCGACGTTCTGCAGAACATAGAAAATGTATCACCAATAACATTGCACACATACAGTTAATCAGATTACATGACATACAAGGGCATGTAGAGATAGGATGAGGGAGAATGAGTTCAAACTGACAGAGAGGAGATTTAGATTGGATCTGAAGAAATTCTTTGCTGTGAGGGTGGTGAGAGCCTGGCCCAGGGTGCCCAGAGAAGCTGTGGCTGCCCCTGCCTGGCAGTGTTGAAGGCCAGGTTGGATGGGGCTTGGAGCAACCTGGTGTGGTGGGAGGTGTCCCTGCCCACGGCAGGGGGGTTGGGACTGGATGAGCTTTAAGGCCCCTTCCAGCCAAACCATTCCATGACTCATAATATAATTCTAATATACAGTGGGTTTCTTCCAGGCATCGCAGTGCTTGAGGCTCTAAACTCGCTGCCCCAAGCAGGAGGCTGCTCTCCCTCCCTCACCAGCTCCCAGGTGCCGTTTTTGCAGTGCTTCTTGCAAATGATGTTTTATTAACAGATGCATCTTCGTACAAAAAACTAACCAAGGCTACTAGTCCTGTAGGAGCCCTACCAGCCTCAGTTCTCAGCTGAGAACCAGCCACAGGCTTTGCAACGAAAGGCTCTGCCCCTTGCTTGAGCACTCCCATCTGATTCAGTTTGAAACTCTGAAATTAAATGCGTTTTCTACAGTTGCTTTAAGAAAGAAATGGATGAAAACCAACAGGCAACATTTGCTGTTACGTGGCCAGAGCCAGGCCGAAATTGCACCTCTTCTTCCTTAAGTCACAGTGTCTCCCATTTGTTGTAACGATGAGGTTCGATTCCCCACTGCAGAAAGCTGCTCCTTAGGTCCTGCCTAGGCTGGCACAGAGCAGAGCAGTGTAAAACCCAGCAAAGGTGAGGGCTGCGTAATGGACTCAGAGCTCGGCTAATTATTTTTGGATAGTCCCATTATGGGGGAAATCAAAACAGAAATTCTGTTCTTCAGCCGGCTCTGAACACGTATTAAATAGATAAGAAAATCCTAACAGGCCAATAACTGTAACGCCAAGCCATTAATCACGAGCAGCACTTCCTCACAGCTCCGTGTCACTGCCTATTACTCGTATTTCATTTTTCATCATCAAATTGAGAACCCCCCCGGTCCAGGAATTAAACTGTCAGGAAATAAGTTGTCTTTTCTCACGCCTGATTGTGTTTTATTGCTTAATTATCTAGCTCTTGCCGAGCTGCTTCCTGAAAGAAATCCCGATTCTGCAGCGCGCTGTCTCTTGTGTCACTTTGGTGGCATTTCCATGGGTGTGTGACCATTTCTCCTTCCTGCTGGTCCCTGAAGCCTCACGCGCTTAAGTTGCCTGCCGAGCTCTCTCCTAGCCCGAAACTAGGAGGCCAACTAGGAGGCTTGCAAGGGGCCAACAACCCTTAAATGACCCAAGATGAAGTTTGCAAGGGATTAGCAATGCTTAAATGACCCAAAGTGAGGTTTGCAAGAGACCACCAACCTTTAAATCACCCAAGGTGAGGTTTACAAGGGGTCAGCAACCTTAAATCACTCAAGGTGAGGCTTGCAAGGGCCAGCAACCCTTAAATCACCCAAGGTGAGTTTTGCAAGCAGACAGTAACCCTTAAATGACCCAAGGTGAGGTTTACAAGGGGTCAGCAACCTTAAATCACTCAAGGTGAGGCTTGCAAGGGGCCAGCAATGCTTAAATCACCCAAGGTGAAGTTTGCAAGGGGGCAGTAACCCTTAAATGACCCAAGGTGAGGTTTGCAAGGGGTCAGCAATGCTTAAATCACTCAAGGTGAGGTTTGCAAGTGGGCAGTAACCCTTAAATGACCCAAGGTGAGGTTTGCAAGGGGGCAGTAACCCTTAAATGACCCGAGGTGAGGTTTGCAAGGGGGCAGCAATGCTTAAATCACCCAAGGTGAGGTTTGCAAGCAGGCAGTAACCCTTAAATGACCCAAGGTGAGGTTTGTAAGGGGCCAGCAACTCTTAAATGAGTCAGGGTGAAGTTTGCAAGGGGCCACCAGCCCTTAAATCACCCAAGGAGTTGTCCCCACCTGCCCTGTGCTCAGCCCTCACCTTGGGAGGTGACCACCAACATTTAAATCACCCAAGGTGAGGTTTACAAGGGGTCAGCAACCTTAAATCACTCAAGGTGAGTGTTTAATTTATTCTGACCTTGGGAGGATGGACAGGGAGGAGCAGGGCTGGGTGCTCACCTCGCTCACGCTCACGTTGTAGCCGAAGGGGCTGTCGATGACGGGGGGGTTGTCATTGACGTCGAGGATGTTCACTCGCAGGGTGTGCTCCTTCCTCCGGGGAGGCACGCCACCATCTGAGGCTTGGATCTGCAGTTGGGGATGGATTTGGAAAAAAAGGCTGGTTTTAAGCTCCCAGTGCCAAGAGAACAGCCTCGATATTCAAGAAGAGAAGCCCAAGGAGGTAGGTGGAGTGGGTTGGTGCTCACCCGTAAGGTGTAGCGATCCAGCAGCTCCCGGTCCAGCGGTCGTGCCACAAACACCTCGCCGTAGGTGTTGTTGGTGGTACGGATCTCAAAGGCCCGGCCGATGTTCCCTGATGTCAGTGAGAAAGTCACCTGCAAACATCCCAGGGAAAGAAAAACAGGGCAGGCAACGTGATGCTGCAAGGAGGATGGAGAGAAGGGAGACCCTACAATAATAAACCCAGCTTGGCCTCAGGAGGTCTCTGAGCATTTAGAAGGTCCAATGTGTTGGGTGTGCTGGCTTACTGCAGCCACCCCAAAGCCAACTCCCATGGGCCAGCCCTGGTCTCATCCATGGCCATCCCATGCTGCTAATAATTTCTGGTATTAAGGGTGATGGAGCCTCATTAATGTTTGGTAAAGAAAATAACAACTGTCAGTGAGCTTCCTGCCCAGCCTGCCAAGGGCTTTGCTGCTGTCCCCCGTGGCGGGAGAGGCCACAGCTGGTTTTCACATTGCCAGGCTCCTTTTGGCATGGGTCCCGCAGAGCTCTTTGCCCCAGACAGCCCAGGGATGATGTTTTTCCATTCCTGCTGCAGGTCTCAACTGGGGTACCTCTACCAGGGTACCTCAACCCCACCAGTACCCGCTGCACAGACACCCCCAGAACTGCCAGAGGTTGCTCTGGAGGGGATGCAGAGGAGGGGAAGGGGTCAGGAAGATGTCCACGGAGGTGTTTCTGTGTCAGTCCAACACTACCACAGCCGTACAGGCAGCCCCAAACCTGCTGCCCCAGCCCCCCCACCTGCCCATTGCTGCCTGCATCGGGGTCGCGGGCCAGGACCACGGCCACCCGCTTGCCCATGGCACTGTCCTCTGCCACGCTGACAGACGAATCGGAGGTGATGTCGAACTGGGGGCTGTTGTCATTCTCGTCCAGGACCGTGATGGTCACCTGCAGGAACAACACAGAGCTCAGGCAGAGTGCGGGCAGGAGCCCACCCAGCATCAGCACCCCGGGCAAACTCTCCTCCGAGGTGCTCAGAGTGTTGTCCATCCCACATGCAAATGGGCACAGGTATTTTAGCCCAGGTGCTGAAGCTACATCCCTGTCTGCAGAGGAGGAGGAGGAGGAAGAGGGATGCTTAGAGGCCGGGGAAAGAGCACGAGGGTGCTGCAGCTCTCAAGTGGTGGATTTTTCCATGAAGCACCCTCCACTGTTTTATCCTCCAAATAGGGGTGACCCTTTCCTGCTAAGCTCTTCACAAGCAGCACCAGAGGTTGGGCAGGGTTTGCTTTGTGTATTTAACTGCACCAGGGCAATCTGGGCACAGACAAGACCTTCCTGGGAAAAGGCACGTGGGCGAGTGGAGACAGGGCAGGAGATGCTCAGAGGGACACTCTACCGCAGTTGCCCAAGGACCAGGCTACCTTGGCCACAATTAGCCAGAGGAAATGCTCTCATCACGCTTGTAATCAAAGAGCAGCAGCGCCACACAGGAATGAGAGAGGAAGAGCCTTTCTATTCCCGGGGCTCTATTTCTGCATCCCCCAGGTGCAGCTAGGCTGAACGTGACTACATCCCGGAGGAAGCCGGGGGAGCAAGCCACGCGCCTCGGACCATTCCGTTATTGTTGCTGCTGAATTAAAAACAGAGCCAGGAGTGGGGAGAACCCATTCATCCGCTGCGATGGATCCGGCAGCTGCTGCCCCAAGTGCCAGATCAGGGCTTTGGGATTCCTGCTGCCCAGCACCACGTCCCAAGGGGTGTCACAGATGCTGGTGTTGGTGGGATGGGGCTGGAGGCCTCTGCCCTGGTTCCTCCTCGCAGATCAGTGCAGAGTTTGGGATGGATCCTGGCCCCTGAGGTGTTGCCAGCACCATGTACACGCTTACCTTCTGTTGGAGGAGAGAGAGAAAACAAAGAACCAAGAGTCAGTGCGGGGTGAGGAGGTGCAGGCACATGCAAGGGGTGATGGGCTGGCCCTGCATCCCACCATGGCAGTGTCAGGGATCACCCTCTGCGCTGATTCGGAGGCTCCTCTGTTGGTGCATCCCTTTGTTTTTTTTCTAGATAAGCTCAGCAGATTTGCCCCTCGCCCAGGAGGGGCTCAGCCAAGAGCACAGCAGGAGGCAGAGAGCACGCAGCCACGGGTGGGGACTGCCTTTGCCACCCAGCATCCTTTTTCAAGGTAACAGATGCAAAAAGGCACGAGAGTGCTTGAAAGGTAGAGCGCTGCCCATCACTGCAGGCCAGTCTCTGGTTTCAATCCTCACCCCCCAGGGTCCCACTGCTCCAGCTGGCCCATAGCAGCAGAGTTTGGGTAGTGCCAGCCCAGCTGCCCCTGCCCTGGCAGAGAAATGCAAATCACCCCCTGCTCGGTTGCCTTTGAAACTGCCAAATTTAATCCTCCTAGACATAAACCACCGTGAAGGATTTCAAGGCCCCCGAATATATGTCCCTCAAAGCTTCTCACCTGTCAAGCAACCTGAAACCTCTACATCTTGGGGTGGGTTTTTCTGTTGCTCTGGGAAATCCCACCCTATGACACGCAGAAGCTAAAAGGTGCCGGTCCCTGCTTATGCAAATGCAGGGTGACCCCCAAATTAGGGTTTGCAGACCCTGGTGACTGAAGGAGAGAGGACAACTAGGGCATGCTGTCCCATGCCAGGGGAAGACGGAGGTGACCTGAGGTCTGCTCTGCCTGTGCAAAGGATGGTGGGGAAGTGGGTAGGAGCTACTCACCACCGTAGAGTCAATCTTTGGTCCTCCATCATCGGCCACCACTGTCAGGGTGTAGAAATCCCCTTTCTCTCGATCCACCTGGCCTTTGACCGTGATCACACCCTGTCAAGGATCAACAACAGTTGTGTTTGGCCACCAACAGCAAATCCACAGTGGACAACCAAGCCAGGGGGGACCACGCTGTGGCTACTTACAGTGATCCCATTGATTTTGAAGAGGGAGAGTGCCTGGGCGTTGGTGTTGGGGTCAAACTTGTAGGTGATCTGGTTGAGGTTGTCGATGGAGCGGGCCTGGACCCGGAGCACCTCAGAGCCCAGGGGGATGTTCTCCATGATCACGGCCTCGTAGCTGCTGTTGGAGAACTGCACGGCCTCATCCAGCTCATTCAGCAGGCTGACATACACGCTGCAGAAGCCCTGGTTGTTGGGAGGCGCTTGGTCCGTGGCAGAAACGTTCATCAGGTAGCTGGTTTTGGTCTCGTAGTCCAGGTACTCAATCGTTGTGATGAGCCCTGTGCTCTCATCGATCTCAAACTTCCCTTCAGCACCCGACAGGATTTTGTAGTTCACCAGACCGCCGTTCCCTGGGGCAGGAGCAGGAACCACGGTGCTGGTTAGATCAAGCAACCCAAGGAAGCAGGCACCACTGATGCTGACCCCAACCATGGAGCAGAACCCATCCCACGTGAGGATTTCAGCCCAGCCAAGCCAGGATCCATGCAATGGCTGATTTCATCACTTTCCCTCCCAGGCTGGGTGTTTTTCACCCCAGCTTCCTACCTGTGTCTCGGTCGGTGGCCCGGACCACTGCCACTGAAGTCCCTATCCCCGCCGTCTCCCTCAGCCCCAGGCGGTTGTACTGCCGCTGGGTGAACACCGGCACCTCATCATTGACATCTTCCACATAGACAATCACCTGTGAAAACCCCCAGAGGAACCACGGCTGAGCTGGGCAGGCTCAGGAACCCTCACCAGTGAGGGAAACATTGCCTTCACGGCACTCATCTGCTGCCTAGGAGAAATGTTATCTCCACTACAAACACCACGTGATGGAGAGCGAACACGCACAGTTCAACATCACAGATCTAAACAAGCCCCACGGTTGGAGTGACTCAGTCCTTCCCTGGCTGGAGGGAGGTACAGGCTGTGTATTAATTCCTTCGTGCTTTGGGATCCCCTACTCAAAACCTTGTGGTTAGAGACCCCGCCATGCAGAAACTCTGACTCTTCAGTGGAAGGTTCTGCTCCAAGTTCAGCAGCTCCAGCTGCTGTTTCCCCCAGGGAACAGCCTTTCTCCTCCATTTTTTTTGAGGGCACATTGTGCTCGGCCAGAGCCCACCCCACCAGCATCTCTAAAAATAGATGCAACCAGAGGGCTGGGCTTGTGGGGACCGTGGGAAACTGGTGTGTCAGTGCTAAAGATTATTGCCACTGGGTCCTGGCTTATTTGCACAGATGCCTGGCCAGGAGACTCTGTTCCCAACAGGCTGAGGCTCAGCTCCTCCACCCACCACACCTCACTGGGCAAGCAGGACTCCCTCTGACAGCGACCACACCACTCAGCAGCCCCATCGTACCGAAAAGTCACAGGGAAAAAAGAAAGCAGCAACAAAAACCCCCAACAAGCTCTTCTCCACCCACGGGCAGCCCCCGGAGGCTTTTGCTCAGCATTTCCATGCCAGATTTCTCAGACTTCCTGCACGCCTGCGGGGGCTGGAAGTGACTGCCCTCTGATGATGAAGCATCCTGAATATTTTGCATGGACCCCTCCTCCTCCCAGCCCTGCTGCCCGCCCCTTGGCAGCCACACGAGGTCCTTACCCGCACGGAGCTCCTCATGGGTCCCTGCTCCGTGTTGTAGGCCTCCACCTCCAGGACGTGAGAGGAGTTTTGCTCCCTGTCCAGGTGCCGCACGCCTCGCATCACCAGCCCGGTGCTGGGATTGATGCGGAAGTGGTTGTGCTCGTTCCCTGGCAGGGTGGAAAGAGAGAGGTGCCCATTGCTGCTGCATCGGTCCTGGCCACACGCCAAGCCCTCCCTGGGGGGCTGTCTTGGAGGCAGGTTATTGAGCAAAACCCAAGCCACCACCTTCTGCTACATCAGAGTTTGGTCCTGGTCAAGCCAGGAGCTACATCATCGAGGTGCCCATCAACAACAACAACCCACCCTCTGGCAATTAACTGCGACGCTGAAGTTCTGCTCTGGGGTGGGGAAATGTTGCTATGGGCTGCAAAGTGCAGAAGGATGGAGAGTGCATGGAGCCTGTGCATGTGTGTCCCCACGCAGGGGGACCTGGACTTACCCTTGACAATCCTGTACCAGACTCTCCCGTTAATGCCTTCATCCGCATCTGTGGCTTTCACCTTTGTGAGAAAAGAAAAGCGATGAAGGTGAAGAGCAGGAATTTCCAGACCATGACAAGCCCTCCCATCCTGCCTGGGGCTGGACCTCCTGCTCCTCCACTTGTGCCAGGGTGCTTACCAACTGCAAAGCAAAAGAAGTTACTGTCCCCTCATCACTGGACAGCAGGGGTAGTGGGCTCGGGAGCCTCTAGAATAAGCTTGGGGTGGGAGTTGAGCCTGAGAACCATGCTGTGAAACCCACAGGTCAGTGTGATAGTGGAGGTACCTCCACTGGTCCTGCCCTGCACAGCAAAGCTTGCCCCAGTGAAGGTGCTGCTGGGGACAGAACCTCTGTGCCTGCAGAGCTGGCCCAGGCTGGGCTGCTCTGCGCCTGGTGGATACCCAGCCCATGGCATTGAGGTGTAGAACACATCATGTTAAAGGAATGACCCACCTCTTGGCCATGTCTGTTGTCTCTGGGACATGGCTGCATTTACCCTTTCACTGCAACCTATCGCCAAGTCACCCAAGCAGCAGCATATACAAAAAACTACTGAAAGAACCACGAATGCACCCAGGCTGGCACATGCTGGTGGCCTGGGCACATGGTCTGAGTCCTTGCAAGACCCTGAGCAGTGGGTGTGAGCACCCCTCAGCTGCCATGCACTGCGTGGAATAAACTGTCTGCCCTGGGAAACCCAAGACACGGGTCCCCTCTGGTGTCTCTGAACAACACTGCAGTGCTTCCCTGCACACCCCAGCCAGCAGCCAGCCAGCCCCAGCAGCTGGGAAGCGGGACCTGGAGAGGGGCAGTGGGGTCTGGGCTTCCTTCCCGGCTGGCACCGGCTGGCAGAAGCTGCTTCCCACAGAGCATCCAAACCACCACCTCTTGTGAATCACCAGGGCCAGGACACAGGGGATGCCTTAGCCTTTATTCTCCTCCAGCGAGGCACCTTCTGGCTACAAACATTACCCAGGGCTTTCCTTTCCCAGGCAGGTGGGGGTTTGCACCCCGGCTTGCACTGCAAAAGGATGCACACACAGTGAGGCCATTGACAGAGGCTCAGCTCTAAAGCCCTGGGCTGGCTTCCACCCACAGCACCACACAACGTGTGCAGGAGTCAGAGATGCTCTTCTGAAATGCAGTTTGGAGGTGCCTTTCCTTTCGACCAAATCAGCCCACATCAGCAGAAATCTTTGAAAGTTCTGACCCTGCTCTTGCAAACCACCTGGATTTCTCACCCGCGTGCCACATAGGCTGCTTCCTCTGTCCCAGACCCGTCCACATCTTGCTTATGGCCAGACACAACCCTGTGCCATGGAGCCAGCACCCTCCTTTCACAGCAGAGAGCTCTCCCTCCTACCATCAGGGCTCCCTGAGCTCGTTTCTGGGCAGAAGCTCAGCTGTCTCCTCTGCCAGGTGATGGATGGAGCCAGCAGGCGAGTGATGCCCGGGCAGAGCAGCTGCCCTGGCATGATGAGGCCAAGCCTGCTGCAAGCACCTTCTCCCTCCTGGGAAGAACTACATCCCATCAGCCAGAACACCGTGCCAGAGGACAGTGGTGGGAGGGAAGCCCCAGGGATGGGAGACAAATCTTTGCAGCTTTTTGTGCCATTCCCTGCCCTGCCTGGGAAAATACATGTCAAGGTGAGCAAATGGGAAGGTTTTCAACATGGTGAGCACGGGATGGGAGCAGCAAATGGCACCCTGCAAACGCCCCCTGAGCCAGCCTTTTCTCACATCACCCAAGGATTTGCTGCAGGCAGCTCTGGCACACAAACCCTGTGAAATGGGGTCAGCCCAGGTATTTAGTTCTTCTGGAAAAAGAAAAGAAGTTTGCAATAGAAGCACAGCTTGCTGCCGGGAGAAAGCTCGGCTGCTGCTGGCTTGACCCACTGAGGTCCCGGGGGAGAGGTGGCATTTTAACACACTGTCCCAAACCTAGGAAAACCCTTGCACTTGAGTACAAATGGTGGAAGAAGAGCTTTATCTGCTGCAGGTCACAACACCTTGCACAGCCAAGCACCGGATGCCTCCAGCCCGCGTTATCCCCTTGCCAGAGAGCTGCTGTGGGCAGAGCCAGCCTCTCCACACCACCTTCCAAACACCCCGGCTATGGGAAAGGGGTCAGAAAAGGAGTGGGGAGGAGCAAAAGGATATGAAAAAAGCAGGCAGCTTGGCACAGAGTTGCTGGGAAAAGGGGGAGCAGGCGAACAGGGGGCTCAGCCCACGGCCGTACCATTCAGCCTTCCCACAGGGGCAAAGCCTGGGGAAACGCGTCCCGGGGGGCTCAACCCCTCGCCCCAGCAGTGCACAGCCCAGGGCACCAGTGTGCTGGCAAAGCCTGGGAGGGGGCTGGGGAGTCCCCGGGGCTTTGCATGCTTGGCTGTCCCCAGCCTGGCTGCCATCTCTCTCCCACCCTCCCTTGCCCTCCAAAAGGGAGTAGGGGGCTGGCAGCCGGCAGAGCGCGGTGGGAGAGGCGGCGAGGCAGGCGTGTGGGAGGCAAAGCTGGAGCTCAGCTGGCTGGTGAGAGGTAGGGAGCCCAAAACCCCATGGCAGACCCACCATCAGCCACTCTGGCTAAGCCTGAGGGGCCAGCAGGGCAGGCCAGGGACATGCCACTGTCCCCCACTGCAGAGCTGCTGCCTCTGGCCCTGCAGCCCCCCAGGGAAAGGGCTGAAAAGGGGGTGGTGGGGGGGAGAGGCTAAGTTTGAGGTGGGTTTGAAGTCAGGCATCCCTCCTCCCTTCCCTGTCGGGTTGCTTTGCCTGTCCCCATGATGGGAAAGGGGGGGGAAGGTCCTGTGGGTGCAGCAGTGCCCCTCAGCAGCGAGGGCGATGGGTACAGCATCACTTCCAGCCCTTTCCTTGCCATACCCAACTATCCGGGTGGGTGAGCAGAGTGTCTGGTGCCCTCCAGCACCACCTCCTCCTGCAAGCGGGCAGAAAGACCCAGCACGTGTGGGAAAGCTGGGGAGCTCCAGGAAAGCATTGCTAAGCAAAACAGGGAGGGAAAAGAGAGCTGCTTTTCATCTGAGCTGTAGTGCAGGCACAGAAGTGCCTGAAAACAGCCTTTTCTTTGCAGGAGTTTGAGAAAAGGGGAGGGAGGCCATATGGAGAAAGTTCTGCCAAACTATGCAGCTGTGCCAGGCTGGGCAGGCAGAACAACACTCGCTGTCTTCTGCTCACCTACAAGCCTCACTTCTTCTTCCCCTCCACCTTCCTCGGGAGCATTCTGCTTCTTTTGCAATTTCTCTTCTTTCTCTCTGACCCAGGGCTGCCTCGTGCCCCGTGCTAGGTCCCGAGCACTCCTGGGCATGTCTCATGCTGGAGCTGACGGGGCAGGGGTGACCCTCTGGGGAGGGTTGCCAGGCTGGGCAAGCCTGTCAGGAACCTGCAACGTGTGTTAATTAGGGGTGATGTTACTACTGTTAGTAACAGTAGTAGTTAGTAACAGTAGGATGCAGGTAAGAGCTTAGCTGGTGGGTACAAACCAGTTCATTGCCATGCTTCAGGAACATCACCGAGCTCCCACTGTTTTATCTGCTGCTAAAACCCCAACTTTGGTGGCTTTTTGCTGAAATTCTGCCAAAACCACTGCAGCTCTGTCTCAGGCAGGAGGGAGTGGGGGGAATCCCCCTTGTCTGCATTAATACTTTGAAAACTTACTGGCCCCCCCAAAAAGCTACCCCTCACACATACTCTGCAAAGATTTCCCAGTGGCTCCATTTCTGGAAGGACTCAGAGACCAGGCCTGGGGCAGCCTGGACCTTCCCTGAAGGAGCAACCTGCCCATGGAGCAGCGGGGCCCTTGTCATGGCTGCGGCTGTCAGGGGCTGCTCTGCTCCCAGAGCTGGAGGGGAAGAGGCCAAGTCAGGCAAGGAGAGGCTGCTTTGGGGATGAAGAGAGGTGAAAACATCACTTTGGGGCAGGGGATGAGAGCCCTGGCCCCTGAGCCTGCTTGCAATGTGCACAGGGGTTCACTCGAACTGTGTTCTCTGATGTTGATCCTTTTTTTGCATCTCCCATTACCTGAGCACAGACCTGGCTCTGACCCATGGAAGTGGTCACGTCTCTCCAGAGCATCTGAGCTCTGACCAGGCTGGTATAGTCCTTGCCCTGAGGCCATCAGCATCACAGCTTTGCATGCCCAAGCCCAGGCAATGCAAAGTGTTCCAGAAATAAATCAGAAATAAATCTCTGACTTTGCTCCCTCCATATCTCAGCTCCTTGCTTGCCCAGGGAGATCAGCAACAGCGTGGGGGGCTCCTGCAAACACACTCATTAATACTTGCAAGCACTTGGGTCCACAGTGGTGAGAGCTACAGAAAAAGCCCTTAAGAAATCAGTAATTTAATCCCAGAGCAGGCTGTGGGGGGGCCTCCACACAGCGTGGGGAGAGGAGAGCTTGCAAGGATCCCGCAGGAGCGATCTGTCCCCTCCGGGATGGTGGAGTCACCATCCCTGGGAGTGTTCAAAAAACAGGTTGATGAGGCACTTGAGGGCATGGTCTAATGGTTAGGAATAGGATGGGATAAAGGTTGGCCTTGATGACCCTGGAGGTCCCTTCCAACCATAATGATTCTATGATTCTATGACCAGGCAGGGTCCCGGCAAACCGGAGCTGGGAGCTCACCTACGGGAGCAAGCACCTACACACAGGGTACAGCTGGGGTGTGGACAACCCGAGTTCAAGGGCTCCATAACCCCTGAGTGATGGGCACCGTGGCTCTCACAGCAGTTACTAAAGGTTGTTTCCTCCTGCGTAATGTGGACGGTGAGCGATGCTGGTTTCTTCTGATGCAGCACCTCGCTTTCCATCGGGCTCGTCTCCGCTGGGACGTCTCAAAGTTTCCAAGCAGCGATGTAAGACGTGCTGCTGACGTCTCTCCTGTTCTGAAGGCTTCACTGGGGAAGGTCTGGCTGCTGCCTACGCAAACCTGCATGGCTCTGGCGTGGCAGCTGCAAGAGCAGACCCAGAGACCCTACTGCTCCCTGCAGCCCTACCTGTCCCTCTTAAACTCTTAATTTTAAATTGGCTCAACCCAAATCTGTACTTGCCAGCAGACTGGTTGGCCACGGACCAGCCTAACACCTCTCCATCACTCTTCTAACTCCCACACCTCTGTGGGGAAGTCAGTGTAATAAGGTTTGGTAAAGCTTTACCAGCAGACAGTTGGAGCACCAAGGGCCAAGTCACGCTGTCGCATTGCAGAGGGTTGGCACTGCAATGTTTCCCCAGCCCTCCTCTCTGAGCTGGGGGGCTACTGGCCTCTGACAGAGCTCATCCAGGGCTGGCAATGGGCACAAGAAGGATGCATGGAGCAAAAGGATGAGTGCAAACTGCTCTGGGGATGCCAGCTGGGGGGATCTGACCTGGTGGGGAAAGGAGATGACAGTGACCATCAGCCAGGAGCTCTTTCTGCTGAGGCTTTGGGAAGCTGGTTTGCACCACTGCTTGCAGATCTGGCTGAGAAACCTGCAGCGTGTCTGAACCCAAAACCAGGTCAGTAGAATGCCTAACCCGAGAGGGGAAGAGCGTTAGACTTTGCCCCTGCAAAACAAAGAGGCAGTGCTAGTGCAGCACTGCAGCTCGACAGGGAGTTATCCAGGCAGAGGTTCCACCAACTACCCTCTTACCAATTATCTCTGATGTATATGGTACCACCTGTGCTAGATTTCTCTGCCAGATGGTTTTGCACCTCAGTTCAGGGCAGATGTTAATCCCACCCTCTATGGGAGGGACTCCTGCCACTCCGTGTCACAGAAAACATGACTGGGAGGACCTTGGACATCGAAGCAAGCCAAAAATCCACCAAGTTGGACAGAGGGTGGCTGCCTGTCCAGCTTCCAGGTGGTAATCACCCTGTATTGCTTCTCTGTGTCATCTTGTGCACTGCAGGGAAGATGAGCACAGAGGAGTCTGGCAACGGGACCTCTCCCACCCCACCTCTCCTTGGACTTTTGGTTTCAACCACTGAGCTGGTCCCACCCATTACCACATCTCCCGAGAAGGCAGACCTGCTGCTCATCATCACAGTTCTCGTCTGCATCTTCCTCCTCCTGGCAACCTTCCTCATCTTTGTCACTCTCTGCAAGCCAGCGGCACTGCACCAGTCCCGCTCAGGCCCCTGCATGCCCCATCACCCAGTGGATCCCAGTGAGCCCCAGTTGAGGCTCTGGAAGCGGCTGGGCTCCCTGCGATGCTCCATCAACACTTTCAGGAGGAGCCGGCCAGTGTTCCAGACCCAGCTCGCCTGCCCCAAGAGCCTCCCTGCCAACCAGGACTGGGACACCATAGAGTCCACCAGAATGTGATTCTGCTCTGCAGGAACCAACTCACCCCTCACCGCTATTCCTTCCCAAGCTTTTGGCTCGGTTCCCTCCTCAAGCAGCCCCTGGTATCCTGGGCATCCCAGCGGAGCCCCTTTGAGCAGCTCATTTCCAGGCAGCAGCTCTGCAAGGCGACAGGAGATTTTGCTATTTCGGGTTCCCAAACACTTTCCAGGTTACGGTTTCCTGGCAGGAAAGGTGGAGGCATCCAAACTACACCCACACGCAGCTATCACCGGGCAGTCCAATAAAATATTGCTGCTTAATTTCTTTTGGAAAACACTGGGTGAGTTTGTGGGGCGCCTGAACAAACAGCCTGGGCGAGAGCGGCGCAACCTGGCTGCCTTAAAGAGAGGCATCCCGGAGCAGACACACTCCACAAAAAGCAATCCTTGGCCGAGATTGCCCCGAGATGTGCTCCGAGCAGCTGGAGGAAGGCTTGTGCCCCTTGTGTGCTTCCCAGTCCTTGTTTCCCCTCCCCATGCAATGAACCGGGGGCTGCTGTGGCTGCTGCTTGGAAGGATGCACACTCCAGCTGGCTGCTAGGAACCTGCTGCAATAAACGAGCAGCAGGAGCAGGTAAACACGCCTGGAAATGCATTAGAGAGGCCTTTTGAGGCTCGCAGCTGCTGCCAGCTTGGAAAGGCTCCTCTGCTTGTTTCTGCTGAGAAAGGGTACGACAGCCAGCAGGTAAGCTGGTGTGCTTAAAGGAATCCGTAGGAGAAAGAAAAAGTGGCTTAATCCTGCCAGGCTTGCAGCTCACACTACGTTCAGCCACCGAGTTCACCCCCTCGGGTGAAGCCTCCCTGCCACAGGGACACGGGGATGTATTTGAAGGGGGAGACATTCAGTACAAACGGTGATAAGTAAAAATGCAAAGTGAATATTAAACTAAAGGTGAAAATTAAACTAACCCAGGTGATTGCCCATTTCCACTTCTCTCTGATTTTGCTCTGTGGAGACAAACTTTCCCCAAACAACACCTCTCCTTTGCCACAGACTGCCAAGAGCATCCCCCTCTTTTGGGGGGCGTGCAGATCCCCTGCACACCTCTGCCCCTGGGATTGCAGGAGGATGAGCAGCCCTGGGGACCCATGATGCCATGGGCATCACGTCCCCCATGCCATGGCACAGCAGGTGATGAGGAGCCGCAGGGTTTGTGCGTGGGGACCGGCCGCCCTGAGCACCACTCACGGCTCCCAGCAAACCTTTGTTGCAAGAGGCAAAAGGCTCCTTTCTTCTCTCCCGGTGACTCACCCTGCCCGCTGGAGCCAGGGACAAAGCTGCCCCTTTCCCCGAGCCGGGAGAGGTATTCAAGACAGGAGGAACCTTCCCAGGGCCCTCTGCAAAGAGCTTTTGGTGCCCGCTCCAGAAGAGCCCTGGGTTTGAAGGGATGCTGGAAGCCCTCGGAGGCTGAATGAATGCCTGCATTCATTCGGTGCTCACTGAGCCATTCAGCCCCTCAAAGAGGAACAAAAATGAAAGCAAAGTCCAAATGCTTTTCTCTCTCCGTTTTTTTCCCCCTTCTCAGAGCATCTCTGCTCCCTCCCCCTTGAGATCTCCGCTCTTGGTCCCTTCAGCCCTGGGAGGAAGGAGAAAGCGGGGACACAGCCAGGCAAAGGGGTCTCACCAACAGAGGCCTAGGCTTTGCTCGTCTCACCCCCTGCAGAAACAGGGTGAATTTCTTATTTTCCCCTTGCTCTTTGCTGTTGCCTCCCCACTGCTCACAGCCTGGGTTAGCAAAGGAGCAGGGGAGCGTACAAACAAGAACACATCTTGTTTGTACATCACCTGTGTGATGGACTCTAGGTGACCCTGCTCTGGCAGGGAGGTTGGACTGGATGATCCTTTGAGGTCCCTTCCAACCCTAGAATTCTGTGATTCTGTGATTCTTGCCCTGGCCTGGAGGAACAGACCACCAATGGGGAGAGAAAATGTCCTCCTTGGGCTTCCTGCAGCTCACTGCTGCTGTGCCAGGACCCAGAGAGCCAGGGACCCACTTTGCCCACCCAAGGGCCCCAGCAGGAGAGAGCCACATGCCTGCACGATGCTGCTGGCGGCCGGGATGTCCTCGGGGACACTGACTTCATAGCTGCTCTGAAGGAAGATGGGCCGGTTGTCATTGACGTCCAGGACGGTCACGTAGACGGTGGCAGTGCCGGTGCGGCGGTGCCCAGTGGGGCCGTTGTCTGTAGGGGAGAGAAAGGCAAGGGGAGGTTCGGTCACCTCCATCTCCTCCTTGCACAGGTGGTGCTCAGCCCTTGGCAGCTGAAAGTAACAGGATCAAAAGTTCTGAACTAAAATCCTCCATCTTTTCTGCAGCTTCCAAAGGCCAGGCTGTGTGTGCATGTGTGTGTGCATGTGTGTGTTCAGCTGCAGCTGGCCCTGATGAGAAACAAAAGCCTTGATGAATTTTCTGGTGACCTCGCTCAGCCAAAGAGCACCAGCACCAGTTGACGTTCCATAGATAAGGACATGGCAACATGGCTCTTGCTTTTGCCATGAAGGATGAGGCAATGGGGAACATGGATTGGGTTTCGTTTTTCCAACATGACTGATGCAAGTGAGCACTAAACCCACCCAGCTGGAGCCCATGAGATCTGGTGACCTGGAAAACAAGGAAGTTTGATACCCACCCGAGGGGCAGAACAAACCCTTTAGTACTTAGGATCCAGTCCTGTGTGCCCAGCCGGTGCAGCAGCCCCACCAGAGACCCCATGGCACCTGCTGTGCTGTATCCCCAAGATTTCTGACCAGGCCACTTATTTCTCCTTGCAAAAGGGATGTCCAAGTCTTCTGTAAACAGGCACATCATTATAAAGCTCAGGGGATGATGGCCAAGATGCTTTTGGCATGCAGGCCCTCTGCCTGTGCCAAGTGGCTCTGGATTAAATTGGCAGCCACTGAGCCCAGGGCTGGCACAGCATTAGTGGGAGGATGCTGTGGCACTGGCATTTCTGGGTGGAGATCTGCCCCTGGCAGCATGGAGCCTCTCAGGAATGGGAGTCCTGCTTTCCCCAGGAGAAAGGGAAAGCCCTGGGGCTGCATGAGCCCAAGGGGTGAATTTACAAAAGTCATGGTGGAACCGGGATATGTTAATGCACATGGGTTGTGAAATGCTAACACCAAACACAGGCTCTGGTTCACAGAGCACCTCCAAGGATGCTGTGTCTCTGCTGTGCTTCCAAGGCATCTCGGCACACGCATGGCCACCCTGCGTGGCTGCTGTGCCCCCGCAATGGTGGCAAATCCTTACCAATGGCCTCCAGGATCAGCGTGTAGGACGCCACGGTCTCCCTGTCCAGGCTCACGACTGTCCTGACCACTCCATCTCTGAAGCCCACGCTGAATTTGCCGTCCTGGTTCCCACCTGTGGCGAAGGAGGAGGAGCAGGTCACCCATCCCAGGTTACCCAGGGAGCAGAGCCCTCGCTGCAGGGGATGCCTGGCCGGGGAAATCCCAAGTGCTCAGCCTGCCCTCCTGATGTGCTTCACAGGCTTGTGAGCAAGGTAAGCCCTGTAGGATGGGCTTGTGTCTTGTCCTAGACAAAGCTCCTCTGTGGGAAAAGCGTGCAGAGCACCTTCCCTCTGCCACCCTGTGTGCTGTGCCTGCCCCACGGTGCAGGAGAGGAGCAATGCTCGTAGGAAAGGCTGAATCATATGGGCCAGCTCATTTCCTGAGCACATGGGAAGCACCCTGGGGGAACTCTGCGTGTGGCCTGTGGTACCTGTGGGACAACACACACCTTTCCTCTTGCGGGGGAGGCTGGAGGGGCCGTGAGCCGAAACGCGAGGCTGCTATGGTGAGAAAAGTGACTCTCTGGTGACACGTCTATTTTTGGCCCTCTTTCTGAGGGCTAAATGCCATTTTGCAAGTCAAAACGTGGCCAGGGGTTTCCCCGGCCTCGTACCGCAGGTGCTGCAGCCAGGCAGTACCCAGGCACCACTGCTGCCTGCCTGCTCCCTGCCCACCCAAACCCACCTGCACACGGGGCTACGAGGGGTTCAAAAACCCCAGAGAGGCTTCCAGCCCTAAGCACGTTACACCAATGCCACCCGGGGGGGGGTTGAACCCATCCTCACGCTTTCCGTGGCCACATCCCGGTAGTGTGAGAGGACAGGGGATGCTGACAGGGGGGCAAGGGCTCACCCCGAGCAGGAGAAGGAATAGCGGGGCTCTGCAGCAGAGGGCGATGCCGAACAAGGTTTGGAGGGGCTGGGAAAGGCAGCGCTGATGTGCAGAACACCCTGGCCGTGGTCTGGGACAGCCTGCTCCTTCCCACCAGCACAGCGCTCGGCAGGAGGGTGGTACCTGTGATGAAGTAGCTGAGCTCAGCGTTCAGCCCAACGTCAGCATCCGTGCAGTTGAGCCGGACCACTTTGAAATCCCGGGCCACGTTTTCGGGCAGCGACACGTTGTAGATGGCTGGGAAGAAGGTGGGGCTCTCATCGTTCACGTCCAGAACTGAAAGAGGGAGCAGGGCTGAGTGTCCCTCCCAGGGCTGCCCTTCCTGCAGGTGCCAAGGTGACGTCTGCTGGTGTCCCCAGCCTGCTGCTCCCCAAACCTGCTGCTCTGAGCATCCCAGGGAATGCTCTGCCCACTGCCCCCTGTCATCTGTGGGTGTGGGGGTGCCCACAAACTGGCTGTAAGGACTGATCCCCATGGCTGCAGGCTCTCTGGTCGCCTCTGATACATTCAGATCACCCCCCTCACGTCCAAAGAAACCTTATATGACTGTAATTAAAGCCACTCTTTGCACCAAACTTATTTCCATCCCCACTCAGAGGAAAATCTGGAGCTTAAATACAAGCTCAGTATCTCCTGGTATATGGCAGAGGGTTCTGAGGACCAGAAACTTCTTTATCCAAACCCAGGCCTGGGGACAATCCAGGGTCAGTTTATTTCCAGGTGATGCTTATCCTCAGCACTCGGCTTGTGTGAAGTCAGTGAGCTATAATAACAGGGGTCCAGCTCTGAGACTGGGACTATGTGGGCTGTCCAGACATGCAGCTGATGCAAATCACATGCTGAAGGAAAAGGCAGAGAAAATGTAAAAGAAACACTGGGGATGGGGTAAAAGAGGAAAAACGTTACAGAATTTGGGGTCCCTGCCAGAAATACCATATTTTCCCTAGATCAAGAGTTATCAGGAGGAGTCAGCATGGGTTTGCCAAGGGGAAATCATGCTCGGCCAAAGTGATAGCCTTCTATGATGGCATGACTAGCTGGGTGGATGAGGGAAGAGCAGTGGATGCTGTCTACCTTGACTTCAGCAAGGCTTTCAATGTGGTCTCCCATAGCATCCTCATAGGGAAGCTTAGGAAGTGTGGGTTAGATGAGTGGACAGTGAGGTGGATTGAGAATTGGTTGGATGGCAGAGCTCAGAGGGTTGTGATTGGTGGTGTGGAGTCCAGTTGGAGGCCTGTAGCTAGTGGTGTCCCCCAGGGGTCAGTACTGGGTCCTGTCCCGTTCAACATATTCATCAATGACCTGGATGAAGGCAACAGAGTGTGCCCTCAGCAAGTTTGCTGATGATACCAAACTGTGAGTGGCTGATCCACCAGAAGGCTGTGCTGCCATTCAGCGGGACCTGAACAGGCTGGAGCATTGGGTGGAGAGGAATCTCATGAAGTTCAACAAGGGCAAGTGTAGAGTCCTGCACCTAGGGAGGAATAACCCCAGGCATTGGACAGGCTAAGGGTTGACCTGCTGGAAAGCAGTTCTGGGGAGAAGGACCTGGGGGCCCTGGTGGACAACAAGTTGACCATGAGCCAGCAATGTGCCCTTGTGGCCAAGGCAGCCAATGGCATCCTGGGGTACATGAAGAAGAGTGTGGTCAGCAGGTCGAGGGAGGTTCTCCTCCCCCTCTACTCTGCCCTGGTGAGGCTGCATCTAGAGTACTGTGTTGAGTTCTGGGCCCCCCAGTTCAAGAAAGACAAGGAACTACTGGAGAGAAGGGCTACAAAGATGCTACTGGAGCATCTCCCTCATGAGGAAAGGCTGAGAGACCTGGGGCTGTTCAGCCTGGAGGAGAGAAGGCTGAGAGGGGATCTTATCAATGCTTACAAATCTACAGGGTGGGTGTCAGAAGGATGGGGCCAGACTCTTCTTGGTGGTGCCCAGTGACAGCACAAGGGGCAATGGATGTAAACTGGAACACAGGACGTTCCATTAAACATGAGGAAAAACTTCTTTATCCTGAGGGTACCCAAGCACTGGGCCAGGCTGCCCAGAGAGGGTGTGGGGTCTCCTCCTCTGGAGACATTCAAACCCACCTTCATGCATTCCTGTGCCACCTTCTCTAGGTGACCCTGCTTTAGCAGAGAGTTGGACTGGATCATCTCCACAAGCCCCTTCCAACCCCCACTATTCTGTGATCATATATCCATCTAACTCCTCAATGTGTCTCCTGTATAAACCTCATCTCAGGTGAGGTGTGCTTGTCACCCATCTTTTTGGGACAGCGGGGCAGGCTCTGTGGCTGGGCAGGGCTTGGAAGGGTCTTGGTGCACCCACCTTTGACAGTTAGGGTGCTGGTGGAGCTCTTGGAGGGCACGCCGGCATCGCTGGCCACCACTCGCAGGTAGTACTCGGCGATCCTCTCCCTGTCCAGCACGGCAGCAGAGGTGACAAGCCCACTGGTGCTGTTGATGAGGAAATCCATGCGGGGCATCCCCACCTGCATGCGGTACGTCACCTGCCCGTTCGGACCTTCGTCCAGGTCGATGGCCACTACCTGGAGATGAGAGCAGGGGCAAGGCGTGAGCATGGGAGAGCCTGACCACCTCCTGACGTTTGAAAGTCACAGGATGTAAACCCTGAGCATTTCTTTGCCCTCAGGGATGCTAGAGGTAGGACAAGGGGGAGTGGGTTCAAACTGACAGAGGGGAGATGGAGATTGGATCTGAGGAGGAAATTCTTTGTTGTGAGGGTGGTGAGAGCCTGGCCCAGGGTGCCCAGAGAAGCTGTGGCTGCCCCTCCCTGGCAGTGTTCAAGGTCAGGTTGGATGGGGCTTGGGGTAACCTGTCCTGGTTGCAGATGTCCCTCCCCATGGCAGGCGTTTGGGACTGGATGAGCTTTAAGGTCCCTTCCAACCCAAACCAGTCTGTGGTTCTGTGAAAGTGGCCTCGAGGCATCCCCCCTGCTGGGAGCAAGCACATGGGGTGGGAGGCCACAACCCCTTCGGCATTGTCCCAGTTGCACTGCTGGAGTATGGAGAAGATGGGGAGGATGGAGGTGGAGGTATTGCTAGCCAGCTTCATAAAGCAATGGCAGCGGCAGGAGCAGCTCCCAGAGCAGGGCATGGTGGCAATGGGGCTCACCTGGAAGACGGAGGAGCTGGCGGGCAGGCCCTCGGCGATCTCAGCTGTGAAGGGCAGGTTTTGGAAAGTGGGGTCGTTGTCATTCAGGTCCAGCAAGTTGACGAAAACCGTGGCACTGCTGGTAGCTCGCAGGGGTGGCCTCCCACCTGCGGAGGTCAGGGATGAGGTTTCAAGGTCAATGCCTCCAGCCATTTCCAGCCCTTTCCCCCAGAAGTAGTCCTGGCTCCCTGTGTGGATGGTCATGAGGGATGGGACTGCCCCACTGAGGCATTAACCTGTCCGTGTCACCGCTTGTGCTGCAGCCCAGGGGACTAATGGCACAGACCCCAGCAGGGAAAACTCTCCCTGGCAGCAGGCTTGCAAGACAGACCACAGCAACCCATGCACGCAGCCAAAGAACTATGAATAAACAACTAAAATAATAACTAAAATAATAAACATAACCACTAGTCTGTCCTTATCCCTGTCCTTCTGTCAGGCTGGATGGGATGATGGCATTCACACGGTGCAGAGGCAATGCAAAATCTTTCAAAAGGGGCAGAGTTAAGGTTGTATGTGACTGCTGGCTCTGAGAAACCAGCTGGAGAACCGAAAATTATCTTCATCTCCTTGTTTCTCTGTACTTTTTTCCTAAAAAAGTTTCCCTAAGTTACCATTTCCAGAGCAAAAGACATTTCACAGCTCTTTTCCCCCTCCTGCTCAGCTGACTTTCCTGGATACAGATGGGGTCAACCTCCAGGCCTGGTATCTCACTGCTCCCACAAGCCATGAAGGCTCAGCTCCACGGAGCAACCCCAGCTTGCTCACCAGACCTTGCAGAGCTGCCCAGGAACAGGTTGCCCCGGGTGCCATGACATGCTGCATCCTCTCAGTGGCACACCACAAGCATCCAGTGCTGCCTCCACTCCCTGCCCGAGCTAAACCTTCCCATCTTGGTGCTACAGCCCCGGCCTGAGCTTCCTGCAAAACAGATGTTTCACACACTGGGCACCTTTAGGTTCATTTTTCAACTGCAAAATGCAAAGAATGGTGGGAGGGGGAGCTTCTGCCTCCCAGGCTCATTGTCAGGGCTGCTGCAGAAACCACCCTGTTCACGTTTTAAGGGTTTCTGGTTTGTTTTGGCAGTGGATTTTAATGTCCTCTCATTTTTTTTTAACCTCCTCTCTTTTTTTCAACCTTGAGAACATCTTTGGAACTTACGCTCCAAACGGAAAAGAAAAGAAACTACATCATAGAGGAAAAATCAGGCTGAGAAAAGTCCTGCTCAACACATGAAAACCACCAGGGAGGGCAAGCAGAGGGTGAGGAGGGTGATGCTCACACAGACTGAGCCCCCACAAGCCCTAGTGTGCTCCAGCACTCCGGCAGAGCAAGGAGCAAGAGGAGCAGTTTGGAAGCAGGGCTTACAGTCGGTGACTGACACCACGATCCTCCGCATGAGCTGGGCCTCCTGGGCGTTGGGGTTCTCCCGGTCCAGCAGGACGCCGGTGGTGCGGATCTTGCCCGTGGTGCTGTTGAGGCTGTAGAACTTGTTGGGGGGGCGGATGCTGTACACCACCGTGCCGTTCTCCCCCAGGTCCGGGTCGATGGCCACCACCTGCCATGGAGAAACGGCAAAGATTAAAGCAGAGCTCCCCATGTAGATTCACCAGTGTCTAATAACGAGGCTGAGCTCCCATGACAGGCAAGCAGCAAGAGTTCTCCTTCCTCCACACAGCTCTGTATTTTCATGTTACCTGCAGGGCTTTTGTACCCCTGAGACCTCTGCTGCGGTGTTAAACCTCACCGAAATGGGGCTGTGAGCCCGGGAGGTAATGGCACGGCACGGGAGACATGAGCACGCAGCAATCACTCTGGCTTTTCTCCTTTTCAATAAAGCCAGCCAGAAAACAAGCACCCTTCAGAAAAATAAAATAAATGGGACAAAGAGGCTTGCAGAGGAACTCGTGCCACCGCTAATACTGGAAATAATTCACTGGTGGGGTTCCCCTCCACGCCAGATATTTTGTGTTTTATTGTTCTCCCAGTGACATTTTTGATTGCAGAGGAGATTTGCATTAAAAATAAACCCCAACTTCACTACGCTCAGAACTTCCCCAGCCCCTGCTGCTTGTCCTGCAGCTGAATTTACATCGTGGCGGTGACACGATAATTATTTTCCCAGCAACTAATTGGGATGTCAAAGGCAAGATGACTCCGAGCAGGCGCCGAGCAGCGGGGCTGGTGCCACACAGAAGAGAGAAAACTGCCGTGCTCTGGCTTGTGCTGTGCTGTCAGACCTTTCCCCCCCACCCCCAACTCCTTTTCTCTCACAGCCTTCCCCCTTATATGATTTTGTGGATTCTCTTCACTTTTCCCTCATTTATTTTCCCTTTCGTGCCCGTCATTTTTCTCCCGGCGTGATGGAGTACAAGCCTCCCCCTCTCCTTCTCTTTCATTTCACTAGAGGGACTTGAAAGGCTGTAAATCAATGTCTTTCAGAGAGGTCCTTGAAGGAGGTCACAGGCGAAGCTAAGAAAGGAGAATTTGGCCAAAACCCACACAATTTGGGGAGAAAAAAATAAATATCCCAGCAGAGAGGAGGAACACACGGGACAGGCAGGAGCGAGGAGGCTCAGGAGTAACCTTTTAAATGGGCTTCTGCACAATGGTGTTTGTCTGGAGGTGACACCATTTCAGAGGTGACACCACTTCAGAGGTGCCTCTCTGCTCCAGCCAAGCAGGTGACAACCTCGCTGGGTAAAAGGAAGAGGATTTTCACCCACACAGCCACCTCCCCTTGCACGTACCGTGGTGACATCCGAGTTTGGGGGGGTCATTTCCACCAAGTTAATGAAGTAGGGCTCATCCTTCCAGGTGGGGTAGTTGTCATTGATGTCCAGCAGCGTGATGTTCACCTGTGAGAGAGCACGCAAGCAACGTGTGGTCCCTTGGATGCACAACAGCACCAGGTAACCAATGCATGGTCACCCTCTGGAGGCAAAGCCCACAGAGGAACAACCTCCTGCATCTTCCCAGCCAAGGCTCCTTGGTGTATCTGCTCCGGGTTTGGCCAACATTAAAACAACCGCAGGGGCACAAGGTGTGTTTTTGAGTAGCTGCTGTGCTGAGAGAGAGGATGTAAACTGAGCACAGTGGAGAGGGCGGGTGGAAAAATCTGAGTGACTGGTAAAAAATGAGACAAGTAAAAGAGGGAAAAATGAGAAATCAGGAGAGGGTGCGGTAACAGGGGAGGGGAGGTGCAGAGGCAAGAGAGCCCAGGAGAGGATGGTGCCTGAAATGCTACCTGGCTTCATTTTCAGCGTGAGAAACGGCATCTAAATGATAACAGCGAGCCTGGGGGATGTGTCCTGTTAGATGTCTGTGAGTCTCTCACCTCCCCAGATCACCCGTTTCCATCCAGCCTGTGAGTCTATAAATGTGCCCGAGGGAAGAACTGCAGTTCAAGAGAAAGGGGGGGGACGGGGCCCTGGTGCCTGCCACCCCCACACAGGGTGTCTTGGTGGAGCTTCTTCTGGGGTCTTCTGGGCTGCCAAGTGATCAGGTCCTGCTGCTGCAGCAGGCTGAGCTGCTGGTGCCATCCCGTGGCAGAAGAGGCAAATCTGGACACCAGAGTCACCAGGAATGTGCCCCAGGCACAAGCCAAGGCACCAGCTTGGTCCCTGAGGAACGTTGGTGTCCCACCACTACCCTGAGCACCCCAGGCGCTTGTCCATCAAGTGGGGACCTTGCAAAGCCCCTGAATGGGCCCTTATTCCCAGATCAAAAATGATTATAAGGAGCAGCTTTGAGTCCTGGGTGTATGTCCTTGATAATGACAGCAGACTATCGGCCACCCACTTCTCACCAGATTTTAATAATCTTTAACTTTTTAGGAACCATGATGCATTTTTTTCCCTGTAATTGCAATCTGTGTTGCAAAAAATCTTGTTTTGCCTTTCAATAAAGCTATTAGGAGGAACATCATCTCATCTGGAGCCCCAAAGGGGAACCCAGCATCCAACAGACCAATGTGCCTCCAGGAGGCTCCACTGGGAACTTTCAGTTTGCTGCCTGGATCACACACATCCTGATGGCCCTCAGCAGTAACGACCATTATTTTAGGGATCCCCTCAGCACAACCACAACATTTATCTGCATCATCCTCTGTTGTGTGGGACATCTCTCCTGCACCCCAAGCGTCCCAGGAGGTTGACCCAAGCATTAGGAAATGTTCAAAGTGGTGTCATGAGCAATGAGAGATGGATCCTTGGCTTTTGACCTCCTGATATTTCCAAAGGCTTCTACAAACCCTTTGCAAACTGTGGGTCTCTCTGATGGCAAGGCAAAGCAGAAGGCTTCAATCTGCAGTACAATGGCCTGCACCTCCACCAGAGCCTTCTAAGGAGCCCTGGAATCACAAACCAGTTGGAAACCCTTGATCCAGGCAGTATGTGAATAGCAGTCATCAGGAACAACGAAGCGTGCCTGCAGGCTCACCAAAGCATTTTCTCAAGAGGTATGAACAAAAGGAGCCATGCTGTGGGTGAAATAGGTGCCCATTACCACCTTCACTCGGAGACTTGGACATGTAAAGCTCTGTAAGGTCAAGTGGCTCCTGGGTGAATGGCTTGCCAGGAAAAGGAGCCTGATTTCAATGTCTACACAGCCTGGATGCTCATTCTGCAAGTGGTGGTGGGGGCGGCCCAGAGGGCAGACACCACCGTGTGCTCTCTACCTGTTCACACAGCTAAAACGGAACTTTGCTAGCACGGGGAACTGCAGCACGGGTGCCTGGGCAGCCCTCCCCAGCACCAGCCCCAGGTGAGCACTGGTAGCTCAAGGAGATGGGGACCACTCCTTCACCCACTCACCATAGCAATGCCTGTCTTCTGATGGTGGCCCACGCCTCCATCCACCGCTCGGACAATGAGGATGTATTCGGATTTGGCCTCCCGGTCCAGCAAAGATGTTGTGGTGATTTCTCCTGCAGCCACAGGAGAGAAGAGGGATTAGAGATGTCGCATGGTGACTAGGGGCACGGTGACAAAAGGGGACACTCAAAACCAGAGGCAGGATCCTTCACAAATGGGCCCTTTCTTCCGATTCAGTTTCAAACAGATGGACCCTGGAAGGGTCAGCTTGTCAGCAAGCTCCTGCAAACTTCTCGCTGTGTCCTCCCACAGGACCCCATGTGCAATTCCTCACACTCATTTTGAACTGCACCAAAAACAATGCCAGCAAGGGAAGGTGGGCAGCAGCTCCTCAGCTAATGTGAGCCCTTGCAGCCAAAACCTTCACTTAGGTGTCACTCCCACCAGGTGCTGAGCCTCCACTGATGCCTCTGCCAAAGCTCTTGTGGTGACCAAGCAAGTGCTGGTGGCTGGAATCTGGTGAATCCCTTAAATTGTGTGCCTGCTCAAAGGGGAGGGCGGCGGAAGGAGAGAGGGAGGAAGAGGAAAATTGATGGGGAAGCAAAGCAGGGGAGAATCGGGAGAGGGAACTGAAAGGAAAAGGGGGAGAGCACATACAGAGGCTCACCTGAGCGAGCATTGATCCGAAAATGCGAGGAGCCCTCCAGGGAGTAGATGATCGACTCCTGCCCATACTCTCTGGACCGGTCCATGTCCGTGGCATTAAGAAACAGCACTGTGGCTCCTTGGGGGAGGCAGAAATGGGGGCTGGGATGGGTATTTGCAGTCCACAGCAGCTCTTTCCAGCTGCCCTGTCCCACCACACCACTTCTGCGGATCACCTGGTCATGGGGTCCCCTCACTTGCCATGCACAGAGGGGCCAAACCCCCAGACCTTACAGCTATGAAACTCTGCCAAGTCTCTGGCTTTTACCTCCCCTAAAAGCCATCACCCCCCCTATTCTGGCTGTAAGACCCCCAGGGCCCTTCTGCTAGCCTGGAGAAGGAGCAGGGCATGCTCTGTACCTGCCATAATGTCTTCCATGATGGCTATAACGTAGGAGGGCTTGCTGAAGGTGGGGGGGTTGTCATTTTCATCCTGAAGCAAAGAGAAGGTGGAGAAGCTGGTTAGGAAAAAGGCAAGATAGTCAAGTGGCTGCAGAAGTCTGGTACGGGGATGCTCATGGCCAACATCTCCAGGAGTGACCAGCTCACGATGTGATGGCCTTAGGGGTAAAGCCACCAGAGGTGTGACCACACCACTTCACTATGGAGGCAGCTGAGGTTAAGGTAAACCGATTGGCAGGGACTTTGCTGAGTGGGGACAACAGCAACTATCTCGTTACCCAGCACTGTGGGCAACGTGCAACAAGTCTGAGGAACCGCTGACCTTTACAGCCCAACATCCTCTGAGCTGCTCCTGCCTCCACCACAAGCCCTGGGAAGACTCAAACCCTGCATGAAGCACAGCAGCATCATCCACAGGCCCAGCACAGGAGTGGCTCAGTGCTCTGGGTCACTCCAGCCACAGGGCCACCAGAGAAGCTGGTTCGCACACCAATGCACTCCCTCCCAGCCTCTCTCTGTCGGTGACTACAGCCTCCCTGGTGAAAGCAGGCAGGAGCAATTGCTCAAAACATCCCTCAAAACAGATTTCAGACCAGTTTACAGCTCCCCCAGGAGGGCTTTAACTGCTCTTTAACCAACGTTAAGAATCTGCCTTAAATGAACCAAACCCAACTGCCTATGGAGGGAAGGACGGAGCCGCCAGGACATTAAAACACCGTTATGGACTTTACCATTTCCCTGGGGCTGCACTGGAGATGTTTTCTACCTGGAGACCACTTATGAGCCTGCAGGCTCAGCCGTTCCTGCTGCCACCAAACTTGATATTTGAGGCAATTTCACGTGCCAACAATGCCCGTCGTACTACAGTTAAACTGCCATCCTCTGCTCTCCTTGCTGGAAGCAGGTGGTCTTTAATCAGCCTTTGCATCTCTCAGCTTCCACCGCATCTCTTCCGAGGGTCATGAGGAAACTGCCTGCTGCCTGGGGTGCCCTCCACATGTCCCTCCTCCTCCTCCAAACAGAGCTGGGTCAGGGTCATCACCCTGGGGCAAACCCGGGAGGTCCAGGCAGGTTCAAGACTAAGGAAATGGAAAGACTGAACCCAGCAGAGCTGTGCAGTGGTCCAGGCTGAGTGGAAGCAAGTCAGAGCAGATGCCACGCTGTTGTGTTAGCAGTCCTGGGTTCATCAGGCTGTGCTCAGCACCACCACAGCCCAGTATGCTGGCTCCCAAGGAAGCAGGGGCTTGCTCCTGGCCAGCTCTCCACCTGGCTGGAGCTGGCGTGCACCTGCCTTACTTTTCCACTCAAGAAGGACATTTCCCACCTCAGCAACATGAATGCCAAACCTGCCTGCATGCCTCCTCAGGCACTCACATCAATGTCAACCAGGACCTGGCACCCTTCCTCCGCTCCCACAGGAGAGGACATCCAGCTACACCACCTCGCTCACGATCCCACATCAACAAAACCATCTTCCCATGGTGCCCTGACCCTTAGCCTGGGTGAGCCTTCACATCACCGTTGGGGATGCCGATAAGCGCAGACACTCGTGCTAAGCACACAACCCCTCCCCTCCAGACACACGCACGCTACACGCTGCCAGCTCACGGCCCCGAGCGGGCTGGCAGTGGCAGGGAGCGAGGCAGAAAGTTATTAGCAGTGATATTTCCCCGGATCCCGGCGTGGCGCGCGCTATTAGTTCTGATTCACCAGCTCCCTCTACAAAAGCGTATTGTCCCCTAATGGGAAATCTACAAGGCGAGTTTGACTTCTTTATTAAAAACCAACAACCAATGGATGAAAAAAAATTACCTCCCTCCACACTTGCTCTCGTTCTGCCTTTCCACGGCTCTTGTTCCTCAAGTGCCGTTGTGAAATGCTTCCTTCTCATTTTCTTCCTATTTTCTGTCTTTTTTTCCCTTTTCTTTTTCCAGTTGAGAGAAAATCCCTTTGATTGAGAGTGGGAGAAGTGACAGCCACTTAAACCCCACCAGTGTACAGACTCGAGCAGGAGATGACCCACTGAAGTGTGGTCTTTAGAAAGAGATGTTTATGCTGTCTAAAGCACAGCACGGGAAAGATGTATTTAACCATCACTGACCCCCCTGGCACTGCCTTATTTCCCCCTCTCTGGTGAGGGAGTGGGAGGAGAGGCGTGTTGATGGGACTTCATTCACATCCTACAGCACCGTGGGCTTCATCTCCATCGCCTTCCCAGGCTGCTGCTGCTGCCAGCCTGGCTTAGATCCCATCGCCATGAGACTGACGGGTTATCAAGCAAGCTGTCTCCACCACTGATACCTCCCTCCAGGCGTCCTCCAACCACAATGTGCCTCAAAGTGACAAGCCGATCTAATCTTCCCAAGGAACACTGCCATGCTTTACCTCTCCCAGCAGCAACCCCTCCTCGAGGGGGGGGGGATTCACACCTCTGCCGGCGCATGAGATGCTGGCGAAGCCTCCAGCTGAGCTGGGACAGCCGGCACCGGGGAGATAAACAAGCAACCGCCGGTGATTGATTCAGGGGCTGACAATTTCTGGCACTACAAGTGCTAATGCGCAGCCAAAGCTCTCCCTCCTCTGCATCTGAGCTGCAGTGAGGGCCGCTGGCTACTGGCATGGAGAGCATCCTCCTGGAGAGCCGGGAGTTCCCTGTGAGCTGAGAAAAGGGCTCCATGCTCAGGCCAAAGCAAGGGGAAGAGGTGGATCTCCACCCTGCCCCCAGCTCAGAGATGCTCGCCCTCAGTCACTCAGACCTCACCAAATGTCAGGGACAGCATCTCTTTAACAGGTATGTATAACACGTATGTACATGAGACATGTCTGACACATGTACACATGTAGGAGACACACATAATTGCAACCCATGTCTTGCTGGGTTATCATGGATGAATGGCACAGCTACAAGGCAATCGCTGGGAAACAGGTTCAAACTAAAGAGGGGAGATTGAGATTGGATCTTAGGAGGAAATCCTTTGCTGTGAGGGTGGTGAGACCCTGGCCCAGGGTGCCCAGAGAAGCTGTGGCTGCCCCTCCCTGGCAGTGTCCAAGGCCAGGTTGGATGGGGCTTGGAGCAACCTGGTGTGGTGGGAGGTGTCCCTGCCCATGGCAGGGGGTTGGAACTGGATGAGCTTTAAGGTCCCTTCCCACCCAAACCACTCCACAATTCTATGAAACCATGACAGGGTTGTCTGGCACTGTACTTACAAACACCTCGATGGTGACAGGGACGGTGCTGTTGAGAGGTGGGTTGCCAGCATCCTCGGCCATCACGGTCAGGTAAATAACTCCGTTGGCCACCTGCTCGTAGTCGAGGGGGTGGTTCACACTGATCACTGAAAAGTATGCAGAGTGGGGAGGGTCAGAGGGGCATTCACACAGTGAGCAGGACCATGGGCAGACTCAGGGTGTGGCCCATCCACACCACCTCCACAGGGCTAACAACAGTGGTTGCTTGAGGTGGCAACACCCCAAAAACACCAGTGATGAACATTACTATTGGAACTGTTGGAGAGAGCCCAGAGGAGGCCACGAAGATGAGCATAGGGCTGGAGCAGCTCTGCTCTGGGGACAGGCTGAGAGAGTTGGGGTTGTTCAGCCTGGAGAAGAGAAGGCTCTGGGGACACCTTAGAGCACCTTCCAGTGCCTGAAGGGGCTCCAGGAAAGCTGGAGAGGGACTGGTGCCAAGGGCAGGGAGTGATGGGACGAGGGGGAACGGGTTCAAACTGAAAAACGGAGATTTAAGATTTGATCTGAGGAGGAAATTGTTTGGTGTGAGAGTGGTGAGACCCTGGCCCAGGGTGCCCAGAGAAGCTGTGGCTGCCCCTCCCTGGCAGTGTTGAAGGCCAGGTTGGATGTGGCTTGGAGCAACCTGTCCTGGTGGGAGGTGTCCCTGCCCATGGCAGGGGATGGGACTGGATGAGCTTTAAGGTCCCTTCCCACCCAAATGATTTTATGATTCTATGATTACTGAGCTCCTGGCACTGGCATAACCCCGAGTGAGCTGTCCACCCATGGAAACACAGCTCTGCTCAGCTCAAGCCTGGCTGCAAAGGACCATGACACAGGCGAGGTGCTGCTGCTGGTCACGGTGGTGCCAGGACCAGCGCTTACCTCCGTACCCTTCCGACACCGTGATGTCAAAGTAGTCGCGGAAGGCAGAGGCCTGCACGATGCTGTAGGTGATCTGGTTGTTTGGAGGGGAGTCCTCATCAGATGCCTACGTCAGGAACAGAGGGGGGAAATGAGCACGGGAGCTGCAGTGGTGATGTGACAGGAGAGAGTCAAGGGGATGGGAGGTGCAGGCTGGGCACGGGGAGCAATGGAAGAAGATGCACCCCCAAGGGGGTTTGCAAACCAGCCTCTCCTCCTATCCCGCCTCCCAGGATGGACTCACTGGGTCCCCCTCTCCCACTTCCTTGTGACACTCACCCAGACTGGTGCCACAGAGGGAAAGATATGTTTTTGCATAGTGGCAAAGCTTATTCTTGTGTTGAAGAAGCAAACAGTTTTCCCTACCTGCCCTGCAGCCAGAGCAGAGGCTAGCAGCTCCACCAGCAACAAATGGAGCACCAACCTTGGTGCCTTTACTAAGCAGAGCAAGGTGGAACATCTTGCCCAGAGAAGCTGTGGCTGCCCCTCCCTGGCAGTGTTCAAGGCCAGGTTGGATGGGGCTTGGAGCAACCTGGTCTGGTGGGAGGTGTCCCTGCCCATGGCAAGGGGTGGGGAATAGATGGTCTGTAAGGTCCCTTCCAACTCAAAGTATTCAATGATTCTATGATATGGAGGCAGCACCTCTGCCTTGGGAGAAGTCCCAAGTCCTGGGGATGCCATACAGGCACTTAGAGGAGAGGAGGAGGGAGACAGCCCATGGCTGCAGCACCACACCCAGTTGCACTTTGCAGTAAAGCACAAAGCATTTGTTTAGGAGGGGTGGCAGCAGGGGTGGACAGGGACCTAACCTGCACCCATCTCTCCACCGTGCATTCTGCTGTGGACCCTCACCCGGAGCCGGACCACCTGGGTGACGGAGGGCTCATTCTCCCGCAGGGCCCCCAGGTATGCCTCCTTCTGGAAGGTGGGGACATTGTCATTGACGTCCAGGACGTTGATCCGGACGCGCCCTGTTGTCTCCTCCCCGCCACCATCCCGGGCGATGATGGTCAGGGTGTAGCGCTGCGTGGTCTCAAAGTCCAGTCGAGCTGTCAGGAGGATAACGCCCGTGTCCTTGTCCAGTGAGAAGCTGAGGGGACAGGAGAGGAGGGGGGAAACCCACAAGCTGGAGATGGAGAGGTGGGGTGGCAGCAGCCTGACAGCTAGCACCACCGTGGGGGAAGTTCATGGCTTTCTTCTGAGGGACGTTTGGTCCCAGAGCATCCTCAAGAGCTTGGCGCAGGTGGTGGGGTACAAACCCTCAGTCCTGCTCAGAGAAGCAGCTCAGAGGCCCCCAGAGCCCTTCTGCTGGGCAGCCCACGTGCCTCCCCCAGCTGCCCAGAAGTGGCCTACAAGCGATGCTCCAGGGCCAACAACTCAACATGCAACTGCATTTATTGGTCCCGAGCAATGCTGGGGCCTGCAGGTCCCAATTCAGCAAAGTGATGACACATGCTGAGCATCAGGCATGTGCTGAAGTTAACTCGCCCCCGTGGCAGACAGCACGGTGGGTTTTCCATAGGGTGCCTCACAGGTAGGACATAACAAATGCCCTTAATGGTCTTGTGACTTCTCAGCAAGGTTAGGAGAGGATTTTGAAGAACCAAAGCCATGCTGGTGGTTCAGCCACACTCACCGGTCGGGGTCATCGCTGAAAAAATAACTGACTTTCCCATATGTGCCCACATCGTTGTCAGTTGCCTGAAAAAATAAAAGTTAATTAATAAATGAAAGTGTGTCTTGGAAAGTTGCTCTTACACACACTGTCCTCGTCCAGGTTATCCTCCCAGTCCTCTAGATCACAGCCCTCCTTCAACAGCTCTCAGCATCACTCCCAAAAACTCTGGCATGGGAAATTTTATGCCTACTTCCTTTCCCTGACATCCTAAGTGTATCTGGGAAGGGCACGTGAAATAAAGGTTTCCATAGACCATTCTTGTGGGCCACCCATCCACCCCGGACCTGTGAAGCTGCATCCAGAGCTCTTCAGGGCTGGCAGCACACCTGGGGCTGTGGGGAAAGAAATAAAACCCTCTGCCACTTCAAAACTGCCCCAGGCTAAAAATACAGACCAGGAAAAGGAAGGAAATGGATTTAGACCTCGCTTTCCACCAGCAGCTCCTGCCTGACAGCCCCGCTGGGGGTGCAAACTGCTGCAAGCCCACTGAAGCTTCTCGGGATGCTGCTGGGGCAGGCTGGGCACAGCTAAGCCACCTGCACCTCCTGGGGAAGGTGTGAGAAACTCAGTGTGTTGGCTCTGGACGAGCAAGGCAAGATCTATGGATGCTTTAAAGTCTTTTCTCTAATGAATATATAAAACATGCATGAGCGGTGGCAGCAAAAAGAAGCAGAAAAACTTATTTTCAGGTGAGGAAAGTGGAATACAAGCCCCAAAATATCCTTTTTCTCCCCCAATATATTTTCTAAATTGAGCCCTGTCTGGATTACTTAGACACCAACAGGTCTGTGAGAAAGCAGGGTCAAAGACACATTTTATGTCCAGATACCAGCAAAAGGCTGTATTTTAGGACCAGTGTGGAACACAACCTGTTCTGAAGCCTTCCTGATTTATCAATGGCCTTGATTACCCTTGACAGCAGAGCAGGAGCTCGAGCACATCAAACAGCTTTACCCCCATGAGCCACTTACCTGCCACTCCATGGGGTGGCAGAAGGGCAAAAGCATGAAAATCAGCCTGAATTTGTTCATTCTCTCCCCCAAATGCATCCCCAGCTCATGGGGTAAATTCCTGCTGTCTTACGCCAGCTGAAGGGTGTGCTGGTGGGGCCAACCCTTCAGACCCACTGCTTTTTCCCATTTTCCCCCTCCACTTCTGAGATGCAATTTACTTTTCACGTGCATTATGATTTTGTTCAGCAAAATGGAACAAACCTGCCAAAATCTGCCTGGAGAGATGCCCCCTGAGTGAGGGGCACCTGCTCCTGGGGAGCAAACCCTCTTTGGTGGGCATCTTGCTCCTTAGAGGACACCAGGGAGGACAACTGTGAAGATGCTCCATCCCGGGCAGAGCCTGGCTGCTTTACCAAATGGAAACCCCTGGAGTGGAGTGGGTTCATCTACCATCTACCCACCCCAGCTTCCCTCAGCAAATTCATACTGGTATGAGTCCCCCAGCCCAACACCTACCACCAGCCCAAGTGGCTGTGAAGTGTGGTGTCAAACCCCCAAAGCATGGCTGGGGCTGGCCAACGAGGGCCCTATGCCTTCTGTCCCCAGAATCTTCAAGTGCTTTGAGTATCCTCAGCATCACCTGGTACGAGCCAGCCCTCGACCTCCCCAGCCAGGATTTTTTCCCAGCTGATACTTCTGTGCCTACAACCTCTGTTGAACCCCCAGAGCCCATTAATCCCGAGGGGGCTGGTGTGAGAGCAGAGCCCAGAAAGGCATTTTCCATGCCCCTGGGTTGGCTGGTGATGAGATAATGATTTACAGGGGGCCTGACAGTGCTACAAAGCACGGGCAAAACTAATTCCCTTCATTTGGCCCCGTACAATTGCACTTGTAAGTGCTCATGGCGGTGACAGACAATGCTGGGAAAGTGTAATTTTCTTCTGCTGAGAGGAAAAAAAAATATAGGGAAGGAGGAAGGTTAAAAGAAGGTTAGCTGGGAAGGTGGGGGGGTTCTTGGGGAGCTGAGCTAGGAGGGTGGGATCAACCCCAAGCTGCAGTGATGCCGGGCCAGCCAAAACTGGCAGCAAGGCAAAGCCAGGAGGCCGGGCAGCCTAACTCTGCCCTGTCCACCACCTCAGCAGCCAGGCTAATTAATTACCCTGATGTACACCGGGGGAGGCAGGAGGCAATGCCTGCTTGATGGCTTTCCCAGCAACTGAACATCATGGACATAACGCAGGGCAATGTTGCAGGTTACTTGAGCGTGACAGGGAATATGCAGAAAGCAAACCCTGCACGCTCAGCATATTTAATTTGGGATCTACGCTTGTTTTTGCATTACCAAACTTTCTCCCTCTAAGGGGAAAAAAGATGCTCAGATGCTTGAACCCCCCGGGGAGGTGACACACACACACCCCCCCTTTGCAAAGCAATCCCCAGGGCTCCCACGCAGAATACCCCAAATCCCACCCAGCTGACGGCGTTGCCAGGTCTGTTACAATCCCTGGATGCCAGCTGTTTCCCCTCTCCAACTGGTTCCCCCCTGCATCCATCCCCGCAGCCAGGGGAGGAAAGGCATCTGGCTGGAAGTTTCCTGGGGTTCCACCTGGAGAAACAATCAAATGGCTTTTACGGCTGCTCCTCTCCTGCCTGGAATATTAAAGCGGGATTTGCCCACTGGAGCCTGCAAAAGGGCAGGATGAGAATGCGGGTCCACATCTGTACTTTTATGAGCTGTCACTGGCACAGCCCATTTCTAAAAAGCCACATTTGTGCAGCTAAACTCCTGGAGAGTGGTGGGAAGAGGAAGCCTGGATAACCCAAAGGATTAATTTATTAAGCTGCAGCACAGCGTGGGCACACTGAATCACAGGCGTGTAAAAACACCCACAGCCCGGCTCTCCATCCATCTCAATCCCCCAAGCACAAATATTTTGGATGCCTCCCTTTTCTCCCATGAGGGCCACCGTGTCCATCCTTCCCCACCGGCTCATGGGCCGGCAGAGCCGGAGAGAAAAGCGAGGAGCCAGTGAGCAGTTCTGCTCTCGTGGGCAAATCTGCAGGAAAGGGCATGTCGTCCAATTTGTTTGGGCAACAATAGCAATGTTTGACATGTCATCAGGATTGATGGAGCAGAAATTTACATGGGAGAATGCAGTTTTAAACAGCTCCACGGAGCTTCGCTGGTAATGGTTTCGACATTCATCATCCGCCGAGCTCCACTCAAACGACTCCTTAAAGTGCCCGAGATTAACTCTACTCACAGCAGCTTCAGAGAGCGCGGCAGGAGGAATGGGAAAGAGCTCAAAGAAGCAAGAAGAGCCTGTCGAGGCAGCGTGGATCCCCCGCTGAGCTCCTGGGACTGCAGTCCTGCCCTCAGACCCAGCAGACAGGGCTGAGTAGCTGGAGGTTGGCAGCAAAGCTGTGTGCAAAGGAAGGCTGATGTGCTGCTGTCTGGATGAGATGGGCTGTCATGCCCTGCCTGCCTGAAGATGGCTCCACCAGCACCAAGGGAGCCAAATCCTTCCCACCTTCCCATTGGCACAGGGCTGCTGGAGCGGGTCCCGGCTCGGTTTGCTCTCGTTTCACCTTCTCTATTTCCCCTCCCCTACCTCACATGCAGAAACCAGGAAATAAAAATTGATGGGGAGCAAATTGCTTTAGCCAGAAGCTCTCTGCTTAAAAGAGTTGTAGCAGGAAAGCAATTACCCCATGTCAAAAAGCTGTCAGGGTACTGGAGTGACTGGGCGTGAGTCTCGTCCCGCTGCTGCCTGCCTGCCTGCTCCCCTGGCCCTGCGCCACGTGCCATGGGAAAAAGCACGTGGAAGGAGGATTCCCATCTGCTTCCTACTTTTATTCTAGTTTTCTAGGAAAATGAGACAAATGAGGTTGCTCCTTGGGGTTGCCTGGGCAGCCCCGGGCTGCTCAGACCATGGTACAAGCAACCCAGGATGCCTTGTCATCATACCAGTTTTTGGAGCCACCTAGACCTGCACGTGTTCAACAGCAAGGATCCCTTCTGAAATCCACCCCATTGCCACCTGCAGGTCCCAGGACAATAACAGCTAACTGCTGGTATCCACCCGGATTGGGATTTGGTTTGGGATTTGGGGGAGAGAAGCATGAAGGGCCGAGAGCTTCCATGAGAAGCAATTGCCAGGCTGCAAAACCAGATCAAGAAAACCTACTTAAAGCCACGATGTCCTTCCCCAACGGAAAACAGCTCTTTCACCAGCATCACCTGCTCGGACCACGCTATTTCTGAGGTCTCTGAAGAGCAGCTGCCTGGTGGGAGGCAGCAATCAGGCATGAGCAGAGCTGGCTGGCATTACCGTGCCATTAGCCAGGAAGGAGGGAGGTGGGAGCGGGGAACCGGGGCACCACCTTCAGCAGCTCCAGACCACGGCATCTGCGCCAAGCCGGGAGCTCAATCGCTGCTAACGACCCTTGAACCTGGCTGTGGGGCAGGAAAAAAGATAGCCAATCAACCCCCCTGGGAATTGCAGAGCTTTTCCCCACGTCTTCTGCCAGCCACCAGGGAAAACAACAGCCTCCTTGATTGTGTTTTATAACAGCGGGCCCTGCACCATCAGCTCCTCGTGAGCGAGGAGAACGCTTGCCCGGGCAGCCTTGATTTAACGGGGAGTAATTTGCTGTGCAGTGGCTGGAGAGAGGGGTTTGACACGCCAGCCCTCGAGCCTGGGTTTGCACCACGCAAGGTGACACCAAGACCATTTAGCCGCCCGCCTCGGTGGGTTTTACTGGAGCTAGGCACAAGTTGTCCACTAACGAACCATATTGATTTCATATTCTCCTGTTGTCCACCTAAATGGCAAGCAGCACATCTGATAGATTAAACAACCATACAATTGCCTGGCTTGACATCTCAATCACTTTGCTGTTGGGTCTCTAATGAATTTTACAGCCCAGCAAAATGGAAGAAATTAAGGTCAAAGTCCAACAGAGGAAATATAAATCCCCCATGATCTCTGAAGTATTCACAAGAGCTCCTGGAAGCCAGTCACACCTCTTGTCATCTGTAACTCCATTTCAACCAGGTAATGAACATCATCTGGGACACTGTGAGGAGAGGGGGGAAGAGGGCAAAGGAGGGTGGAAGAGCCAAACTGGTCCTCACCTAGAGATGGACATTAACACGTTGAATCCCAGCCTGGAGAAAGGAATGGCAAAGCCCAACCTTTCTCCAGCAGGAATGAAGGTAATTCACCCTGGAACCGGATGCAGCCCACGGTTGCTCCGAGTGTGAAGCAAACCCAGACAGAGAGTGGGCTTTCTGGTTTCCCAGCCAAGGGCAGCAAGCTCAAACCACATCTCTGTCACCAGAGGCATTCCCAGAGAGCAATGGGGATGCTCCTTGTTCAGCTCAAAGGAAAATACGGTCCAGAAGCCATAGGCTTCTCTAGGAGAACAACATCCTTGCTCACTAAGGTGGAAGCTACACCCAAGCCTCAGTCAGACAGCAAGCAGCCACTTTGCAAGGGTGTTTTAGGGGATGAAGAGCCTTAGTTTTCCTTCTGTGACTGGAGATACCTGAAGAGGTTTGGCTATAGGACAGAGCAGACAGTCACAGGGGATCAAGCAGAACCTATGGCTGGAGGCAAAAGCAGAAAACAGCTTGAAATCTCGGGAGCAGGGGATCTGCTGGGGTTTTGCAGGTGGGAAAGCATGATGGAGTTGCTTTTGCTCAGAGGTGCCGAGCCTGGGAGAGGACACGTCGGGGGGAAGGTGGCGATTGCTCTAAAGGGACTGGCTGAGAAGGACGCGTGAAGCCGGGGTGTTCACACAGCAACGAGCATCACCTTGGGAAAAATTCTCCTTTCATCTCCCAGCCACCTCCCACATCACCAGCCAAAGCAAGGGAAAACCACCGAACCCTGTCACCTACTGGGAACACCGGGAAGGCTGGGGGGAATCCTGTGCTTGGCAGGGTGCAGTTTGCACAGGAGCAGGTCTGTCTTTGCTCTGTGTTTTTCTTTCCATCTCGTGGATTGGTTTGGGTTTTTTTTTTGGGGGGGGGGGGGGCTATGATTGGGTTTTGTTTTTCCCAC
>VZRW01007176.1:71137-141277 GCA_013398125.1 Aegotheles bennettii | reverse complement strand
TCTGTTGGGTTTGTTTGTGTTTTTTTTTTGGGGGGGGGGGAGGCTATGATTGTGTTTTGTTTTTCCCACCTCCGTACTTTCGCTGTGCATTTATCCTGACAGCTCCATCAGGACAGGGAACGGCTGGAAAAAGCTGCAATAAGTGTCTCTCTCCTCAGCGCTCGGGCTGTCATGATTCCTATTCCACCCCATTTCGGTCTTACGGATGGGTATTTAGATTAAAGAGATAAACACAGCCAAAGAGCACTGGGCCCTGACAGAAAGACGAAGACTTCAGATCCGTCAATCACGCTGCTACCTGGTAACTCCCTCCCTCCCTCCCTTTCCTTCATTTACAGAGGTGGATTGATAAGAATATTTAACAGGAATGAGGAATGTAAGCATTCCTATTTTTTTCTTAAAAGAGAAGCTCGTAGGAAGAAGACAAGCCATTCATGTTTAACTTTCCAGGCAATTTGGATTAGTTTGCTCTGATTATTTAACTATTTACTGTTTCAGTTTTCCTCTCCTCTCGCAGATAAAGGATTCAATTTTCTTTTAAGCGGTGGGGAAATTGGAAGAGATTTTGTTCTGTTTAAGCACAGCTGGAGTTGGAGCACTCGGGGGGATTGAGAACAACAAGATCAATTAAGATGCTAAAGAGAGGGCGAGTTGTGTGGGCCAGGGGAGGGGTGAAGGGTTGGGGGGAGGAACAAAGTCCAGGCTTGGAGGACACCAGAAATTAGCCTTCCCTCTGACACCTCCCTTCCAAATGCGAGCCTTGCCCTGGCTCTTACCCAGCCCCAGTAAAACCCCTTTATTGCCATGCCCAGGCCAAAGCCTTCCCAGCAAGGATGTACATGCTGTTACTTCTGCCCCATTCCCACCTCCCTGGTGTTCCTCCTTTCCAGCAAGGGCTTTCTGATCCATTTCCCATTCACTTCAAACAGACAGGATGGAGGCTGACCTGGGAGTCCTCCCCACTGTTTGACCATCCTCTTCTTCCCAAACCCATGCGGAGGGCAAAGGAGGTGCAAGCTATCCCTAGTGTGTGTGCAGGAGGTGACTCCCTGCAGAGCAGGACACAAGCCTGCACAGGGCCCTTCAACCCCTTGAGCAAAATTTAGAGGGCTAGTCAACTGGAAAAGATTGGGAAGCCCTGTGCTATCCCCATCACAGCGGAACGCTGTCCTGCTGACCACCAGTGCCCCAGGAGATGATGGGCTGCCCCACTCCCCAGTCCTGGTGCTGAGAGAGTGCCCCAGGAGCCACAGATGGGGCAGGGGATAGTTTATCTCCCACCTGATTCCCAGCAGAAGTCGAGAACATGCCCATCCCCGGAATCCTTTTCATCCATCCATTGATTTGCGAGCTATTTCCCCACCTCACCCCCTGCTCCAACTGGCTACGTTCCTTACTCTGTGCAACCTCCCCAAAACCTGGGGCAATGCAGGCCTTCCCTCAGGGCCAGTCCACAGAGTCACCACCACCACCACGTGGGAGAGGAACCCAGCTCAGGATGAGCCCCTTGGCGCAGAACCTCACCCACCAGCAGCTCAAAGCTGCAGCCAGCTCCTCCGTTCAGCCTCCACAACTTCTGCCTCCTATCCCGGGCTGTTTCTGCCCTCTGCATTCACTTTTTTTGCTCCAAGATAAAGAAGGAGAAAGGATTCACCATCAAGATCATCAAGATCATCAAGAGATCATCAAGAATCAAAAGTAGATACCAGGGGACAGCGGATGCCCTTGGCCAAAGGGACAGAGGGATGCAGGGTGAGGTGAGACCTGAGTCTCATCTGTGTCCATCTTTGAGTTTGAGTAAGCTCTGATCTGGAACCTTTCATTATGGAGGATATATCAAAGGATCTCTTCAAACTGAAGTGTTGGTAAAAGCAGTTGTGGAGCAAGTTTTTTAAAAGAAGGCACAAACCAGATGGTGTTTAAAGGCGTCAGTTACCAGAACTAGATGGTATTTAAAGCAGCTCAGGAATTAAACAATCAAACTACTAAATATCAATATGACCTCCTGCTTAAAACCTGGTATTTGGAAAACTTGGAAGTAAATTTTTAAAGGACCTCTACTACTTACCAGTGAGCTTAACATCTGCAATGGGAAACTAGGAGAAACTGTTCCAGGGAATAGAACTGGTGGGTAGTTACCTAATACAACCGGCTGATTGAGAAGGTGATTTGCATTTTAAATAGGTGCTTATTGACGCCTGCCTGCAACTCTCCTTCCCGGGGTGGGAAAACTACATTATTACTTTCTTGTTGACTGGCGTTTACAGCTGGCTGGAAAGAAGGGGAAAGAAAATCAGGCCAGGATCGATTTTCCCACCCCCGACGCGAGGCCAAAGAGAGATCGAAGAAGCAGAAGCAAACTGACAGCTGGATAGTAAAGGAGAGAAACTTTGCCAACCAAATTAAAGGTTGCCTTAATGAGGAGAGTAATGGAAGGTTAATTAGCACATTTAATTCATTAGGCTCTTACTAACAAGGCTTCTCCCGAGGAAGCGCAGTGGCAGAGAGGGGGAAGACGAGACTCCAGGTGAATGGATGTGTCGGGAATGATGATCAGAGAGGGGACAACCCGTAGAGGGGTGCAGAAAGGGACTACTCAGAGATGTGAAATAGCATATGTATACAAAAAAGAATATATATAGATACATTAAAGTAATATATAAGCTAATGCATTCTCCAAAACAGAGGGACTTTCTCTTCCCCCTCTCTGTAAAACAATCTGAAAATTATAATCTAAACTCTAGGAAAAAGAGGAAAGCAGCATTTTTTGAAGCACCAGACTGTCTTACAGATTCAGATTATTCAGCCCCGAGGGAACATGGTGCTTATTCTACCCACCTTGCTGCATACCACGAGCTACAGAAAATTACTCCCACCCTGATGGTTGAATTGGGCACGGCAGTCTATAGTCTGGGGGCTGCTGCAGATGCTATGACTGTTCCTGTGGGTCTGCAAAAGATAACTCTGGCAAGCACACCGGTAGGCTTGCCCAAAAATCTGCTGGGGGGGAACATTTCAAAGGTCTGCAAAGTCTCAGCATCCCCTTCAGACTTCTTGAGGATGGTTTTCATGGGGAGAAACCCAGTGCTACTCCAGCCCAGAGGTGTTTCTGGGTAAGGAGGACACCAAGGCAAAGAGCATAACCACCCAAAGGTGCAAGGGGATAAAGTCCCAGGGAGAAGGCACTCACTAACTCAGCAAGGGTTTGGGACAGATCTGTGAGATACAAGGAGCTTAATGAGACCTCTGGCCCCTTATTCTTACATCCCGCTGGGTTGGTCTTAGGCTCCTTCCCCATTCCTCCAGGACAGCAGTGGAGAGCGAGGCAGGTGCCTATGTCACCATGCAGGTCCCCAGCTTTTGGGAAGCTGGCACCATGCTGATCCCAGCTCACGGCAGCTGCTGTCCAAGCAGCAGTGTCCAGAGGCAGGTTTGGAGAGGCCCACCAGTGCTCTCCTGTCTCAGCTGACATGCTCCACGAGGGCTTGCAAAGTGATGGCATTACTGCCTGCTGCTGGCAATGGGGCAGCGTGGAGCAGGAGGGAGAGGAGCAGCAGCATGGGGCATGTGTCTGAGGGCTTCTGCTGCCTCTGGCCTCAAACAAAACTAAGGGACTGGCCCCACCAGCTCCTTCCTCACCTTGCACCTCACTGCCTGCCCAGACCTTCATCCCAAAGCGAAGGCCATTCCTTCTGGGTCTCCCCACCTCACTCCCTGCTCCCATGCAATTGTTCTTCTCCCTTCAGAGAGGATTGGCCCTGGGAATGTCACGATCCATGCTGGACCTCGCCTCCTGCAAGGCTTGTGCTGATACTGCTAGATATCAGTGTGGATGTCAGGCCATGTCCTTTCACCTGTCCCCTCCTTTGTCTGCCTACTGAATTGTCCCTTTCTGCGTGGGATTTATCCTCCACCTGGTCTGAGATCTGAGGACACATCTCTAGTCTAACAACTCACCCTTTTCTCCAGTTCCTGGGCTTCTCAGCTGGGAGAGACAGGTCTGGAGAGACCCTCCTCTCGCCCCAGGAGAAAACCAGTTGGTGGGACTTGCTTTGCCCCAGTTAATTTAGGGTGCAGTGTATGGGCTTAGAGGCTCTCGTTCCTGCAGGGCATGAAGTTACACCAGCTGCCTGCTTGCTCAAGAAGTGTGAAATTCTTTCTCTGACCTTTTCTGTTATGTTATTAAAAGGCTTCATGGCCAGTTGTTTCAGAAAAAAATAATAATATTTCAATATCTGTTGGTAGCTGGGGCAGAACTTGTCCGTATCTTCAGGCTGAGCTCTGGTCACCTCCTTGCTTCACCCCAGCCTTGCAGAGGGAGGGTGCTGCTGTGCAGGACCTCCCAGCCTCTCCAGCCCAGCTTCCTCCTGCACAGCAGGGCTCGGAGCAAGGGAAAAGATGTTTGTGTGGGGAGAGGCCACTAACTGCAGAACCTGCTCTCCCCTTCACTCAACCATGAGCTTGCAATGATTCATGTTACAGGGTACCTGGAAGCTGTGACTGGAGTAAGGAGCCCTTCACACTGGTCACCATAAAAGCTGACACACAAGCAATTGCTTGCCTAAGGGCCTTATCACACAGGTAAAGAGCACAGAGGAAGGAGAGGAGGCTGCCTTTGGGCGTATTGCAGGCTCCCTGAACATGGCAGGAGCTGCTCCTGGGCAGCCAGAACATCTCCAGATGTTCTGGTGCAAGTAAATGACTACCTAAATCTATATGATAAATGTGTTTCACGGGCGGAATTAAATAGATGGATGGATGGAGAGACAGGGAGGCAGAGGGAATGTGAAATAGAGAACAAAGAGCAGTCAAATGCAATCTTAGAGGGTGGATGAGGCTGTGCCATGCCAGGCAAGTAGCTGAGATTTGTCTGGGAAGGCGGAGGGGCGGGTACCCAGCCCCAGGCACCTCTGGGCAAAGGGAAGGAGGCAGAGAGTGGGAAGCAGGCAGTGGCTCCGGGTGCCTGCTGGCTGCCTGCACTCCGGGTTGTTTTACAGTTGATTTATACGTGTAACAGGCAATGTTTCTCTGCTGTCACTGACATTAGGAGCTGAAATGCTGCAGAGATGAATGGCCATTTGTCACCTCAAATGAAGTCTGCTTGCTGGGGTTTTTTTTTTCCCACTTTCAGCCAGCCAAGCAGAGGGCAGTGGGGAAAGGGCAGGATCCCTGCTCTTCCCAGGTCCCAAAGGAAACCCCTTTCCCTCTCCTACACCCACCTGACCATGCACAGCCAGGGGGGGCAAGCAGGAAAGCACTCGCTGGAAAATGGGCAACCAGCCCAGGGTCTTCTGGACTGCTAGAAGTAAATTCTCCTCCTCTCTTTCCCCAGGATGTGGGGCTGGGCAGATCATCTTCAGCCCGACCTCATAAACCTCCTGCTTTGTCCTTAGTACCCTGGAAACCCACTGCCCCTCCAAAAGCACAGTACAAATCCTGCATTTATTTGCACAAAGGGGCATTTTGCAGCACTGAGCAAGAGCAGGGAACCAACAAAATTCCCCTTACACAGGGACATCAGTCAGAAAAAAGTGGGCACTGCATGTGGCCAGGCTTTCTTCAGAAACCCAACCTTAAGCCCTATGGGTGAACATCCATAAAGAGCTCCCAGGCAAGTGGAAAAGAATAAAAACAAGGAGGAATTAGGGAGGGAAGCAGACTTGTCTGGGGCACATGGGACAGTTGGAGAGGCACCGCGCAGACGGGCAGTGCCGTGGAAGCGAGCAGGGGCTTCCATCTCGAAGGCAAGTGGCAGCAGGAGGAGCTGGTGCTTTATGAGGGTGGTTAAAAGTTTGGGATCAGCTGGGAGGGCAATCTGGATTTCAGTGCTAATTGCATCCATTCTGATTTATCATAGAAGATTCAACTCCTGGCATTTTTGCGCTCGCTCCGAAATGCTGGCATAGCTGGAAGATGGGGGAAGAGGAGACGCAGTAACAATCTCATTGTTTAGTGTCTGACGGCCTGACTAGCTAAACATCTGCTTGAAATATTAATAACTGTCAGATGGGAACAGCTCAGGGGCTCTATACAGTTCCACGCCATCTGTTTGTAGAGTAAACACACTTACGCACAGCCACATCCACCCAAGCCTTTTGTTAGGGCTTTCATTCTCTGGATCGGTGGATGGGAGACCAGGGGGGCAAGGGGGGGTTGGGAGGGCAGCTGGACAGGGAGCCAGACAAATTCATCTACAAGCAGTGGTAGCAGAGGTAATGCCCCCCAAGCCTAGCAGGGGGTTTGGATGCGCCCTGCTTTGGTATTTCTTGTCCCAGAGGAGCTTTGCTTCCCATTTTGATCATTTTTCAGTGCAGGGTTTGGGCTGGTTCCTGCTGTGCCCCACACCAGCACTGACCTTGCCCCTTGCACCCCAGGAAAGGTTATCTTCTCGCCAGGGGTTCTGGCTGGTCCCTCCAACTCAGGTGGGACAAATAAGCTCTACAGAAACACCCTGCTGTCATCACCACCTCTGTCTGCTGCACCACTGTTCTGCTGCCAGCTGCTTCATACCACACCCTGATAAATACACTGATCCCCCTCTTTTTCCACCCTTCACCCTTTTATCAGCTCAATTGACCTCAATTTGCTTGAGGAAGACAATGCTTCCAAACAGGGCAGGGAGAAAACCCACACTGAAAGATAAATGTTGGGTGCTCACTCTCACCGATGAAGCAACCAAGTTTGTTAGGTACCAGAGCATCTTTTTCCATAAGAATTAAGGGAAGAGAGAAGCAGCAAACACATGATGGGACACAAGCCACGTACACAACTGAAATACTCAGTGGATCCCATACAGGGAGGAAGAGGGAGAGGCAAAACCATGACCATTGGAATCAGTATCTGTAGGAGAAGCCGCTGTCTGCAGATGAGACCTTTCAGTGAAGGATTCCCCTGGAGCTCCTGGTGTGGTGGGAACCACACACACATCTCCCAGAGACCAGGAAAGGTCAAGGCAACTGCTCTAAAAGCCCACGGGAGGGCTATACCCCACTGCCAGCATCTCCCACCACTCCCTTACCAGGCTCCCCAGGCCATCTCTTGGTGAAAGGCACCAGAGCCACATGCATGCCAAGGACACAGCAAAGAGTGGCAGGTTGCTCCTACTCACATGGACCTGGAGGACGGTGGTGCCCACGGTGGCATTCTCAAAGAGGCTGACGTTGTACAGGGCCTTGCTGAAAACTGGGCGGTTGTCGTTCTCGTTGATGAGGTTGATCTTCACACGTGCAAAGCCAACATGGTCTGGGATGCTCTCGTTTGCAAAGAGCTGGGCAGGGATGGGAAGCAAAGGGGAGGGTTGGAGGCACCGTTTCTGAAGCTTGGGAGTTATCTATTCTTCTTTAATAGAGAAAACAACGCTCTCTTGAGCTCCCTCACCAGCTGAGCCAGCTTGGTGCCAACCACCAAAACGCATGGATGCTCCCTCTCCCCTGGGAACTGCTGATCTCAGCTCCTGGGCGGGCCAAACACCACATGGCCCAGAGAGCCCCAGGATCTGCCACCCCACCATAGCCTGGAGCGAGGGTAGGAAGGCTTTCGCTCACCTTTCACCACCACACTGCTGGGGTGGTGTGAGCCTGCCTTGCCTTCCTCGAGATTTTACAGCTCAGGCAGAGCATGGGACAAAGCTGGCACAGGAGGCTGGGGAGAGCTTTGGTACTTGATAGGTGCACTTAAAACAAAGCTTTATGCTCTATAAAGCTTTTACAGCAAGGGGGAACACGCTCTGCTTAAGCTCTTGCATCTGAGCCTCTGGGTGTTGGAAAGAGAGAGAAGGCACAGAACAAATCTCTCCCCCATAACCTCCTGTCCCTTTATTATTATTTCAATTTTTCAGCCATTTTACAACGCTCTGGAGTTTCACAGTGTGGATGGAGGAGAGGAGCTGGGTTAACAGTTCCTCTTAGGTCACTCGTAAGAACAGGGATGTCTCCCACAGCACAGGGGTGCAGCCTCACCGAGAATTCGTAGCGAGGAATGGTCTCGAAGTCCAGCGGCACTGCCACACGGACACGGATGTCTGCCTTCCCCTGGATGGAGGTCGGTGAGATGATGAAGTGGTTCGAGTTGTTGCCCACTAGGTAAACCTCAAAAACACTGTTGGGTCCCTGGGAAGGGAGAGAGGAAATTTGACAGTGACAAAGGAGGAGGGACCCAGTCTGGCCACAGGGCACTCTTTGTTGTGTTTTATTACACTTACCCAGTGTATAATGCATTTGATTTCTATAAACCTTTTCACGTGTGCCCATTTTGTACAAAATCTATGTGCACACAAGAGGACCACATCCCTGGGACAAACCAGCACAGCACATGGCTGCAGGGAGAATCCCTATTGCTGTCTGGGGCTCCACACACCACACAGGTTATCAGGTGCTGGGATTTCACCACCCTGTGCTGGAAGCCACAGCACGGGGGCCTCTGCAGAGGGCTCTTTCCAGTAAGACAGCTCCAACCGGGAACTGGGAAACTCCTCCTCTCCCAGGACCTGGCTGGGAAAGCAGCAGTGCCACCAACAAACCGACAGCAGCATGTCAGGACCTTTGCCCCAGGCATAGCACTGCTTTTCAAAGCACGGCCCAGCAGAGCAGGAGAAAAGTGAGTTCAGAAGCCACCAGAGCTGAATTTTCAATTTTCCCCCGAATGACCTCCCTCCTATCAGAAAAAGGGACCAATTAAATGCACGAAGGGGCACTAATAGCAAAAGCTGGCTAAGCGTGACTGCCGAGAGCTGGCCACACGAGCCATATCCCTGCTTGCCCTCCTCCTCTCTGCACCCCCCGAGAAGCTGGTGGAGTGGGGGGCAAGCTGAGCATCTCCAGCAGAGCCACATGGCAGGAACAAGCCCGGGGGCACCCACAAGCAAGCTCCAAGGGCACCCACCACCCCAGGAGCCCAGCAATGCTCAGCTGGTGGATGGCAGGGAGTTAGCACCCCTACACGGGGAACAAAGGGGACCTGTCTCAGGGCAGGCTCAGCTCCTTCCAAAAGCTGTTTTGATGGCAGACTGGGATGTGCCAACCCTGGCATGAGTGAGGGATGCTCGCTGAGATCAGTCCACAGCCTGGGAGGTTGGGAGCAGAGGATACGGAGAATGGTAGGAGGAAGCATCACTCTCCAAGCCGTTATTTAACACCCTATCCTTAAGATGCCAATTTATTGCAAACATCCATTTTCCACCAGCAACAAAAAGCCATTTCATCGAGGAATTTCTGCTCAGCTCTGCTGCCCAGCCCTCAGTGTCTCTCCCCAGGCCCGGTGCCCTCTCTGCAGTACACAAGAGCACCTTCCATGGTGGTGAGACGCGAGGGATTTTTCTTGGAAGGTGGAGAGGAGTCAGCTTGTTGGAGGCACCAGATAAAAGTTGAAACATCAAAAGAAATCCAAGTATTTGAGGAAAAGAGAGCTGTGTGGATTAATTCCCCTCCAGCTGGGGAAGGAGATCAGCCTCCAGATACCCACCATCCCTAATTAGCCGCTCCTCGATTGCCTCAGTCTCCCCATGTGAGGTCTGGGGAAGGGGAATACATCTGCCTGTCGGGAGGGCTGCTGCTGTGAGTTGTCATTCATATATTTATGCGGCTATTTATTTTTTTGTTTCTGCCCCCATGCTGCTTTCCTTGCTCCTAGTTCCTGGAGCCCTCCAGCCCCCTGTGGATGGCTGAAACCAAATCTAAATATTCACATTGTTATCAGCTGCCCAGCAGAAGGGGCTGGCTCAGCCCAGCTCACAGCCACTCACCCCCACTCTGGAGGAAGCCACGGGAAGCTGCTTACATTTTCCTCACCCCTTCCTAGCTGCTCCTGTCACCCAGAGCAAACAACAGATTCGTGAAGAAGAAAAACAAGCGCTGTCTCCCCTGGCTTGCAAAGGTCCTGCTGTGCAGTGGTGGGCTCACGGCCGAGCATCATCTCTTTGCAGTGCTGAGGATGAGCAGGGGATGTGCTATCAGTGCACGACCTGCTTGTTCCCCCTCTCTGACCCCTTACCCAGCAGCTCCTGTGCTGCTCGAGGTTTTTCCCCATCGCTGAAAACAAACTGGCTCCTCTGCCTTCCTTTAGAGGCATAAATTAACGAGCAGCCTGCCAGAGCTTAGCAACCCTACAATAATAAACCCGTCTGCATGCACCCTCCATCCAAAACAAATTGAGCTATAAAGAAACGGGCTCTGGAGGGAAGTTTGCTCTTGCACAAAGCGGGGACACAGCCACACGTTTCCCAGCTCCTCTCACCCCGTGCCAGCACACGGGGCTGGCACTCACCAGGGCTCAGGGCTGCTGCCCGCTGCCTCCTTCCTGGCAATCAAACCTCCTCCCAGCCGCAGCCGGCGCTGCAACTGATGGAAATTTCATGTCAATTCAGCTAAAAGACAATCGTAGCTGCAGTTGGGCATAATTATGACTTTGTTCTTCGCGGGTGTATTCCTCGGAGCGTGTAATAGGAGCCGCACCGCGTCCCCGCTGCCACAATGCCAGCATCAACCTCATGCCGACACCCCACTTTGCTGACTGATCTGCTCAAAATGCTTCATATCTGAACCATTCGTGACGGACCTGCTTGCCAGCCCCACGTACCAAACAGCCCTCAAATTCCAGGGGGCTGGAGCAGAGGGGAGACGTCCCTGGGCACAAAGCAGCTGGCTCAGGTGTGAGGCTGTGAGATGCCAGGAGGTGGCAGGGTGAGATGCCAGGGTGGGTGTCCCTCCTGAGGTCCCAGGCACCACCTGGGACCTGCTCATGCACCTGCTATGAACCATGGCCAAAAGTCTGCTTTCACAACCCATAAGATGTGCTCACAGGGCATGGTTCATCATGAATCAAGGAACCTCTTCTCACCAAATCAGCTCTTCCAGCTTTGACTGAGGATGGATCATGAACTTTCTCTCTGCTTTTTTCACCCAACATTGCCCACTGGCTTCAACCCACCCAGCCCCTTCCTCATGGGAGTGCCTTTGGAAATACTTCAGGAATTATTCAACCTTCGACCAGTCAAAGCAAATATTTAGCATCACTTGTCCATGGCTTCACAGAAACTTCAAGTAAAAAAAAATAACTCAAACCCCTAGATGAACAAACAGCCCTTCCTCAACCATACCACTAGCTAGGTTGGTGGTCTGAAATCATTTTCAACACAAAGTGAGCTAGATTTGGGAAAAGCAGCCTAGGATCCTCAGTTCTCCTCTCAATGCTGCCTTAGTACAGGGCTGTCTTTGATTCCCTCTGTCCTAGCTCAGCCGCAGCTTACTTTTCCAAAATGGAGAGCCCTGCCTTTCCGAAGCACAAAATCCAGCTGGACTCCAGCTTTCCACCCAGCCACTTCCCAGGCAAGGGTTATTACCTACAAAAAGCTGAGGAGTGTTTAATCTCACTCATTCTGGCAAGTTTGCAAAGAAAGGAAAGCGCTAAGAGTTCAGGAGTGGTGAAGGAGGAAGGGGAAAAAAAGCTTTTTTTATTTTAAAAAAAGCAATTAGTGCCTCTTTGTACAGCTTGGATACCTTGTGCCTGGTTCTAGCTAGGCAGAGACAAATAATGCTTAATCCTTCCTTTGAAAACACAAGGCATAAAGAGGGTTATTCTCTCCACCCACCTCAAGGCATTTAACTCGAGTGCTCTGAATAGTGCCCCTGGAGTCTCCTGCCTCTCTCCTGCTGCCCAGCCAGCCAGCTCAGGCTCCCAGCACCCATTGCTCACCCAGCACCCACTGCTCACCCAGCACCCAAGCATGCCATCGTCACCCATTCACCTGAGGGACAACCGGGCACAGGGGCTCGTCCCCTGCATCCCTAAGGACCTCACTGGGGTCACAGGTGATGAGGGATGCCTGGAGCAAAACGCTGCCCAGCCTTTGCCATCCTCCTCCCCACGCTGGCAGCCCTCTCCCATCTCTCTGTCCATCCTCAGTGGCAGTCCTTGCCTGCTCCACGCTTCTCGGGAGTTTTCTCCTTCCCCGCTCTCCCCAGGTTATCTGCTGAATTCCACACACGCCTGCACAGACGGGATCAATCCGAGGCTGCCTCGCCTTCAGCTTATCTCTGCTCCAAATGATTGATTTTTCCCTCTTTAAGGGTAATTTGCTGGTGAATTCCATGTATTGCAAAAACCCCTGTGAAATCTAATTCAGGCCGACTGGCAGCTGGCACTTTTGGGAGAGAATACTCGAGCGCCGTCAGTGCCCCTTTACAGTTCCTTGCCGTGTAGATCACATTTATAGTGTGTGCATATATATGTGAGGGATGATTCATACACTGCACCTGTGATACCCCCATGCGAGTCTCCGATGTAGCTTTATGCAACAAATACTGTGTATTCCCACAGCCTGGCTTTTCTTTTCTTTAAATCCCCCATTTATCTTCCTCCCTATGCTTATTTTGGAGAATTGTTTCAAAATGATTTTAAAATGTCAGACTATCGTGCTTTATACAGCCACTGCCCTTTTCTTCCTCTTCAGTCAACCGCGTCAAGGAAAATCAAGTGAAAGCCATGGCAGAGGAGCTGGTTTCCCTGGCACTCCCTGGGAAAGCACGCTGATGTTTCTCTTATTACACTGCTGTGGATCTCGCAGCCACGGGAAGCTCAAGTGGGGGATGCCCTGAAGGATGCCCTGCTCCTTTTCCAGCTCTTCCTCCTAAAATCTCACACCGAGCCACCAGGCTGCAAAATACCAGGATATCCACGTCCCCTACCTCAGCCACAAACTTACTCCATTTGGTCCCAACCTGGAAACAAACCTTGCTGCAACACTGCATGATTTAAGGCTTTAATCTTCCATCTCATACTTAGGATTTACTCATCCCTGCTCATGTATCACAATGTGAATGAGAGGAGAATCCAGCCCCAGCCTGGGAGAGTGTGTGTGTATATATATATATATATATGTATATATACTGGTCTGTGATGTCCACTTGACTATAGGCTCAGCCTAAATACTGGGAAACCTTCACAGATTTTCCCAAACAGCTTTGGAAACGTATCCAAGTGGTTTGCTGTCTATCTGGCAGAGAGACAGAGCTGCACATAGGTGAATGCTTTTTTCTTGGTTCATAGAAGGCCTGATCTGAAGCCCTGTGCAAACCCTATGTACCAATTTCTCCTGTGTTCAAGAGTTTTCGGTAAGCTGTAGAGAATGCAAAAAGATAAAACCAGTACACCTGGTTGCACACATCTGGGCTGCACCCCGAATCCATGGCTGGGGTCATCTGTGCTCAGCCCTGCTGCTCACTCAACCTCTTGAGATGCTCCCCATCCCACCTCGAACCCCCAGCCAGCTCCTCATGACCGTGCTTGAGGGAAGGCAGCTTGGGAGGGAGAAGGACAGAGAAGGACGGACTCAGAGGAACAGGTTTCTCCTTGAAGGTAACCCACTTTAGGACCTTGTCTGAGATGCTAATGCCAGCCTAGCTCCTGAGAGGCACTTAAATCCAGGGGTAAATTCAAGCATGTGTTTTCAAGCACGGTCTTGTGTGCAACGTAAAGACATTTTTAAGTGCTTTGTTGAATCATTTCAGCCAACTCCTTCATAAGCAACCATCTAAGTTTGTGCAAAACACACCAGAAGAAAGAAAAACCCCACCACTTAAAAAAGCCACATGGGCCTGGTTACAAAACACCTTCTCATTTAAGGGCTGTGGCAGACCACACAGGGGGTTCTAAGGGCAAGACCCACCCCTTTCCCCACCTTTACAAAGACACAACCAGGGTGTGATGGCAGGCAGGTTCCCCAAACCCACCCGACCCCACAGGACCCCTGCATGGGGCAAGGTTCAGATGTGGGCTGCTCCAGCCAAGTCGGACCTCAACATGTGAGGAACAGCGTTCAAATGTGCTGGAGGGGCCAGAACAACGCTGGATTTCTTGTCTCAAAAAAGAAAACAACCTGCCAAGGGGACTTAACAACATAGGTTGGGAGGCAGGAGACAAACTCGAGCAAAATGATCTTCCTGAAGACTCTAGCTTTGATTTCATGTGTCTCTATCCATCTGTTCTCATTTATTTATTGAGCTGCTCTCCCCGGAGACGTGTACAATTCTCTTCTTGTTTTCCTTTGCCCCTTACACAAATGAATCGTGTCATCCCCAGCATGAAGGCTCTGTTGGCAAAATAGCTTCTGTCAGCCACGTCCTCAGTCACATCCCTGCCTGAAGACCTCTGTCCTCACCACCCCATCCCTCCACCCCTGCACCCAGAGAGGGTCCGGCGCCATCTCGGCTACCTCAAATCCAGATGGTCTGCAAAAGCCTCACAACTCTCGTAAGATACTTGAGCAGCCAACATATCACCATCAGGCAACTATCTTCCCTTTCTGTAAGTTTTTTACTGAAAGTTTAGGGTCCTGGGACTTCTATAAATACACTGTCCAGGAAGCAGTGTTAGAACAAGCCTGGCAGCAGATACAGGCCCACTTCTATCTCATACACATCTTTTTCATGACCTGGGTATCCACTCCTCATTATTTTCCCCCAAAGTGCTACCTTGATGGTTAATCCAGTTGCAAGCATCTGCGAGGGGAAGCAAGGAAGATCTGCTGCAGGATAACACAGATAAAAACCCCAATTGCTTATAACTTTCCTCCCTCCAGCTATGCCAAGACATCAGCTCTCCTGTGCTTCTTATCAGCGAAAATAATGCTACGGTCAAAGCAATCGGTGCTAATATGATGGTCTCCAAAGACATGTGCAGTAAAACTCCTTCAGACTCCCTTAGCACAAGAGGTCCTCTCTCAGCAGTTTTGAAAATCTCAGCCAATTCTTTTGGGGAACTCTCAGGAAGTGAAAGAAACACACCAAAAGAAAGAGTCTGTTTTTTGCTGGCGCGATGGGGATAGGCATGGCTATTTTTTATTTTCCCGTCTTAAAATTAGCAAGGCTGAAAAGTGAATTCTTGAATGGGAGTCACTCCAGTAAAATGAGCTTTTAACCAGAAATAATGACAGATCCTTCATCCTCCTGGCACAAACAGAAGTGTTACAATGCCCTTCAAGAACAGATCTGCTGACATCTCTCAGAAAGCACGACAGCGGCTCTATTCAGAAACTATCCTCAGCATCTGTCATACCCACATCTTCTTTATTAGCAATTGACATTTTCAAGAAAAAACACTCTCTTTATCTGCTTAATAGCTCATCTGAACCTCTTCAGGCTGAACTCATAACTCTCCGATGGTGACATCATGTCACAAGTAGATTATTAGTTCTGTGTCATAATCACTTCACATGAAAAAAAAAAAATAGGATTTCTGGGTGGCTTTATGAGACTCAATGAACTCCACCCAGGGCTGGGGAAGAGCAAACCCATCATTTCAGCCAGCAAAGGCACCTTAGGAGATGCACACGTTAATCGACCCAGCGGGGTTTTGGGGGGCAGGGAGAGATGTTCCCTTTCGTATTCCTCAGTGCCATCACGTTGTTTACCTGAAGCATCAGGAAACCATCTTGATGCTATTTATTCTGACAAACCCTCTCCCCCTCGTCTCTCGCTCAGGCTGAAGAGGAACAGGGATGGCAGGAGCCTGGAGCCAGAGCCTTTCCCTGGGATTTTGGGAAGTTCACCAAGAGGTGTCAGCACTAGTTTGAAGCAGACACCAGGCAGCGTGGCGGGGTTGGAGGGTACCAGCACACAGAAGAGAAGCAGCTAGACAAATAATCAGCGTAATTGAAGGCTGCAAGCCCAGAGCTGAAAAACACACTGCAATGCCTACGTGGCATGGACCAGCACGTAACAGATAGGAGCTCCATTAACATGAGGGAGGAACAAGCCTCCAGCGCTCCCGGCTCCTTTGCAGTGATGAACTGGTATCCCAGTCCCTCCACTCTTCCTACACCTCCATGCTCATAGGGATCTCTTACCTCCTCCCCTGACAGCAGCAGGACACATCCCCTCCTCACAGGTTAGTGAATGACTTATCCCCACACCCCCCAAACCCCCACCAGTGCTGACCTGCAAAGGACAGCCAGAAGGACCCACTGCAAGGTGTAGCTCACCTCATCTTTGTCCTGCACCTGGATGAAGAGGGGAAGGGCAAAGCCCACCTGGGCCAGCTCAGGGATGGCCACGCTGTACTCCGAGCTGTTGAACTCGGGCGCGTTGTCATTGATGTCAATGACCAGGATGTTGAAGGTCGTGGTGACAGTGGCGTTGGAGGGTGTGCGATCATCGTTCAGCTCTGTGCCCTGCAAGGAGAGAAAACAACAGGGCAGCCTTTATTTTTCAAAGAATCAATGTAAAAGAAAGTGCACCTGCTGTGGTTAGAGACTCTTGCAGCTTTTGCTTCCTCCACTTTGCCAAGGAATGATGCCAAGGAGGTTCTACCATTGCCCCTCAGCCCTGAGCACCTTTCCACACCACTGACCCAACAGCACACACAGATGTTGACCCAGCTCTTCCATCTCTCATGCTTCAGACCCACAGAGCTCTTGAAAACCTTTCCAGGGTTTTAACCCCTTTCCAGGGGGGCCCCTATCATGTGACAGGTCATCATGACTCAGAGTCACACTCTGGGGGGTCAGTAGGTGATTTCCTTGCCACAAGCACTTAAGCCAAAAAAATCACCTCGTGAGATGTGAGGGATAGTCCTCAAAATAAGGGAGTGAACAGCACTTGTATTTTCTCCTCTGCCATCTCCCGAGGTGGGACCAGGAGCAGGGAGCTCACCGCTATAGTACTACTAAAGGGACAGAAAAGTAGGGCAGTGGAGGAAAACAAGATTCAGACCTTAAAATAGGTTTGGCAACATGTGTCTAAATACAGAGCTGAGTCATGACTCCACATCACACCTCTGTCTCAAGAAGGGCTTTAATTTTGCTTTCCCAAAAGGAAAGAGTGCAGATTTTCTTGCCAGAGAAGCAAGACTCGTGAAACAGCCTTTTCAAGCAGCATCCCTCCTCTCGTCCTTTGGATAATCTTCCTTTGCTGTGGGCACAGAAAAGCAACGCTAACACGACCCACACGGCTCATTGCTATTCACTGCTTCTGCAGACAACAGCAGAACAGGCTGATCCCAACAAGGAGCAATCCAGCTGTATTTTCACTGTGAGCTCCAGGATGAGAGCAGCAGCAGAGAACATTTTGGGTCCCGAGGACGAGGGACGCAGAGAGTTGGCATTTGCGGGAGGATGCAAAGTTTAAGGGAGAGCAAATAAAAATCTGTCGGATCAACAGATTATAGCTGGAACTCCATTATCATGCAGGCAGGAATACAGGCAAGTTCTCAGGTTCACAAACCTTTCCAAGATTAAACAGATAATTTTGTCCCTATTAAAAACAGGCAATCCTCCTTCTCGTGATTGCTACTGAATTTAAACAATAAAAACCCAAACCAGGAGCTACCAGGGATGGATGCGCATCTCTTCTCCATGCCTACTGCCCCACAGTATGACCTGTGCCTGGGACCAAGAGGGGTAATTTGTTGTCCCTTTGTCCCCCTGACAGAGCATTACACTTGCCAAAACAAGAACGCGATGTGCTGGCTGCTGCCCTCCCAGGTCAATGACCCTTCCTACAATGCTGATTTTTCCCCACCCAGCCCAGCAGAATCTATACTTCTAAATGTGTTTCCTACCAGCTGCCCAGCTTGGTATTGATTTTAATTAGAGGGCTGCGAGCAGAGCTGGGGAGCTGCTCTCAGGTGGGGCTGGAGACCACACTCCAATGCCTTTCCTGGACGAGGCAACTTTCAGCATCACTCCCTCCCCGCAGATGATGCCCTGTAACACTGCTGCCCACTGACATGACAAAACACTCCCGATTTTCCAGGGTTTTGGAGGGGAAAGGTGGGAAACAGGCACAGGTGAGCACAATTCAGGTGCCTGAACATAGGTGTGTGGTGCTATTTGCAATCCCGGGGCATTCATGCCAGGTAGGGCACCAAAAATGACCTTATACATCCACATAGAGGTGTTTTGGGCCCCTGAGGGGGTCGTGTTAAACATCTCATTTGGCTTGGCCAAGGAACAGCACATCATGGTTCTGGATGCCCGCAAGAGCAACATGTCCCAAGCCTTCACCTTGAAGAAGTTGTCCCCAGACAGGATGTCTTCCCCGCCCTGCCCTGCTGGTGTGCCTCCTGGCTGGAAGAGGTCTCACCTTCACCGTCAGGATGAATCCAGAGCTATAGAAAGGGTTCTCCCGGTCCAGTGGCCCATTCAGGGTTAAGGCTCCACTGATGTAGTCCAGTGCAAAGATGCTGTTGGTGTTACCTGAGAAAAATAACAGGCAGGGTGAGCATGGATGGCTGGCACAGCCGATGCCAAATGGCACTGAGAGGACAACAGGAGGACAAGGGCCTCTTCCACCACCAGTCTCCATGGATGACCAGACCCAGTGCTTGAAACAGAGGTTTTACAGCCAGGCTAGGAGCTCCGAGCTGGACACAGGCTGCGGTGGGCTGTGCAAACCCCGCACATTATCTCAATGTGCTTTAAAATATAACGGCTCTAATGGTCCCCTCCTCCTCTCACCTGCCCCAGCTCAGGGCTCAGAATGGTGCTTTCTTTCCAACCGCTGCTCAAGACATGAAAGCTCCAGGAAGGTGAAGAATTTCAAAGGGTTTTGGTTATTAAAACGTGGAACAGCACAGCCAAAACCAGGGTCGAACCCAGGTGCTCCCCTCTGAACAATTCACAGAGCACCATATCCCTGGAGTGGGCACAACCAAGTAGGGCACCAAAGATGACCTTATACATCCATATAGAAGCAACCCTGGTTTGATTCACAGAGCATCATATCCCTGGAGTGGGCACAACCAAGTAGGGCACCAAAGATGACCTTATACATCCATATAGAAGCAACCCTGGTTTGGGTTGCTTAAAATACAAGAGTTATTAAGTACTCTTATATACATTTACAATGCTCTTAAAATACAAGAGTTAAGGGACATCAGCCCAGGTTAGTCAGAGGAAGGTGCAGACAGACCAAGCTCACAAGTAATTCTTCACATAACAAGCAGCAGTTTAGCCGTGGGGCCTCTTACCAGAGGATGCTGCGGATGATAAAAGTCCACATGTATTCAAGGAGAGACTGGGGAGGTTAATGAAAGAAGAAAAATCTATCAAGTAACAGAGACACCACATGCAGCTCAGGAATTTCCTTAGCCAGAGATATTTGCTGCCAGGGAGAGTATGAGGGTGAGTACTATAAGCACTTGCCCTGCTTTTATGCTCTCGCCAGATGTGTTGACCCCATGCAGCTGCCTCGTTTTTCTCTACTTGAGCCAAATTTGGCCTGTGCTGGTCCTTAACGTGCAGGCGACCAGACAGGGTGTTGTGGAGGGCTGTGCTGCCTCCACCCAGCATCCTATCCTCAGCTTGAGGCCCCCTCTGGAATTAGACACCCAGAGAGGATTAAGACAACACTTGAGTCTCGCGGCCAGCAGATGCTAAAAAGACCAACATCCAGCACTGGGGATGCCCTTGTGACAGTCCCAGGTGCTCTCTCCATCAGCCAGACAAAAGGAAGCAGTTGGTATGTGGAGTCTGGGATACCTGATACCAGCTCAACACAATACCAGAGAAGGCTGCTGAATTAGTGATGACCACGGAGGTTATACACAGGCATATGGCCACCCACACCACTCCCCTCATCGTCTCATGGGATGCAGAAACCCCCAACCCAGCTCCACGCAGGAGCGAGGAAACCCTGCAGGTACGCTGTGTTCATCCCAGCCAAAAATAAAAACACCCAAATCCTGGCTTCTCAATATAACTCAGCATGAACAGAACACACACAACATTTGTCATTTCTCTGGAAGGGAGCTGCAAGACAGATCTGTTGCTGCAGCAAGTTGCTCAGCATTCACCTTGTGCACCCTTTGTGGGATGGCCAAAACCTCCAGGTCCGGCTCTCCCCTCCCTCCCAGCTCCTGGCCTTCCCCAGCGGCTGCCTGCCAGCATCTCCTCTCTCTCCCAGAGCCCTAAGTGCCATAACACCTTTCTCCCCCATTACCAAGCCTTTATATCTTCCTCTCAAGCTGAATGCCTCCCATTTCTGCCCTTGCTCCTCTCTTCTCTCCATCCGAAATGGCCCATTGACTGCTAGCCAGCTTAACGAACTGATGTGTGGCTACTTAACATATTAGCAGCAGCCTTGGCTTTTTTTAAATCTAACTTTCACTACCATACATGAAGATCTCTAGTCTCCTCCTTCAGATGTTTCCTCTCTTCTCATCTTGACTTCCCACCTTTGCTCTGTAATTTACAGCTGACTCTTTAGGAGACTTCTTCTTGAGGAAGCCAGCTTTGAAGGACACTCCATTGAGATGCATTGACTTGTGCTGTGAGGCATTTAAATGCTTCGGGATGCCATGTTGACATGGTAAAGTTTATGCATCAGGGCAATCTTGGGGCACTCCCCCTAATATCAAGGGTAATAAAATACCTTTTTCATCACAAAATCCTGTTCTGCTAACAGGGATTTGTGACTGTGGAGACTGATGGATTCTAGTGGAAATAGGTCAATAGGGCAGGAATTTGACACAGCATTGAGCTTCCATCCTACAAATGGTTAAGCATTTCATATTTGACCACAGTAATTTCTTGAGGGATGGACAAATAAATTCAGGACTCAGACACCCACCCAGGCTGCACATCAGAGGCTTTTCTCCAGCTCAGCCTCCCCAACACCGCTCAGATGGCAGATCTGCAACCGGTGCCCTCTGAGGCGCCTTTCTGCGAGCAAGGAGTTGCAAATTAGCCTCAGGAGAGGAAGAGGTGTCTCCAAACTCAACCCTCAGAGACCTTTCGTAATTTCCCCCACAGTGCCTCTCCAGCCACTGTTTCATTGCTCCTCTAACCGGTGATCCCCACTGAAGCGTTCGTGCTGCTGAACAACGCACGTTCCCCCGAGACACTTCCTTTGCAAAAATCTCTCTAATCATCTTCACACATCTTCACTTTCCTCAGAGTAAGGAAAAAAAGAAAAGAAATGGAAAAAATAGACAATTTTGTCTTTCCCTCCCCCCAGTCTCTCACCTCTGTATAACTTCTCCTCTCCTGGTTCTCTCCATCAGATTCCTGACCCAGGAGAAAGCCAAGCCTGGGTTAGGTGCAGCTTAGTCGGCAGCTGATGGTGCTGATGGCCACACCAGCTGATGGCTTTCGACCCGTTTGTCCGCTCCACTGCTCACAACTGTCTGCACCCACATTGGCCTTGGAGGCGGGTGGACACTATGGTGGAGCTGATCCAGCTCCTCCTTGTGCTGCCCAAACACTCGGGCCAATGGTTTGCATGGCCAGTGGTCAATGGAGCAAACTGCGGTTCGCTCATTGCTGGTTTTGAAGCGATACTGCAATGCACAAACGCATGATGGAGAACAGAGGGGATGGAGAACATTTGTGGGGATTTCAAACCCAGTTGAGATCCCCAGATACTCCTGTTTCTCGGAGGATGTGAAATGGTGCAGACCTTCCCATCTGCAAACTGTTTTAATGATACAGACAGGAACTATCATGGCTGCGCTTGACATGGAAGCGTCAAGTGACCTTCAGAAAGGCGCGCCCATCCTCCACACATGCTCTCCCATGAGCAATGCTCACACCATGGCACTCACAACCTTCTGCTCCACACCAGGCAGGGAACAAAAATATCACTCACTCGGCTCAGGAGGTACCAGCTGCTGGATGTGTCCCTGCTTGAGTCATCTACTGCCTAGCTGGAAGCCTGGTCTGAACCACCAAAACATTTCCAGATTGAGATCTTCATCTCCATGCACCTGGTTTGAGAAAGGAACCCAAGACCATGCTCTTGTTTCTGCTAAACAAGGGTTCACCTTGCTCGGGACACGCAAGCACAGCTTCTTGTTATGACACTGGTAAAGGAGAGGAAAACGCTCCCATCTCTACATCCACGCACAGGTACAGGAACAGCAGCAGCTCCTACATCCACTGCAACTGGGCAGGGGACTGGGAAGGCAGGACCAATACAGCACACTGGGCTGGAAGTGATGGGATGGATCGCAGTAGCCCATTCAGAGTGTTTTTCCAGGCTCATTGAGGAGCGGATGGTGGCACAGGCATCATTTTGGAGAAACACTGCTGTAACGAGGGGTTTTATAGATGAGGGCCATAATGTTTAATTGTCCTCAGCCAACGCTCTCACAGTTTAAAAAGGCCGTTAAAGATACTGGCTCAAACCCAGGAAAAAAAAAAAGAAAAGAAAAACAAAAAATACACTGATGTCTCCTCCTTCCTCCCTACCCCTTTGGCCTTTGAGCATCATTCAAACCCACGGGAAAGGGAGATGCAGCTATGGCTCAGCTCTAGGGAAGAGCTACCTGACAGCTGGGGGAAGCAGATTCCCCCACGCAGGAGAATTTTCTCACCCCCTCTACACGAAGGGCCGTTTGCATGATGGAGCTGCTTCCTGGAAAGGCCCCGGGCTCGCTGAGCTGCTGAACTCGGAGCGGATGACTTTCATGAGATGTGAAAGGGGAACCCATCACACACCTTGCGCCAGATAATTTATTAATCAAAATGTGCTCCGTCAGGGCTCCTCGGCACCGAAATAGATGCTGCTGGATGTGGTTCATGGAGTCAGCAACAGACACAGTTATCATCGTATAAACAGTCCATCAGCTGCTGTGACCACCTCGCTGCTCTTCACCTTGAGACTTTGCCCCTGGGCGATATGCAGGGAAACACACCAGGGCAGATACCTTGCCCCACGCTTAAATTCAAAGGAAACAAGTTATTTCCAAAGGAAAAGAGGTGATTATAACCTGAGCGTTATTTCTTCACTCTGTGTGAAATCAAGGTGCTGTAGGAAACAGTGCCTGTTCCTCCTGCTCTGAACTTTGGTCTGTCCTGCTCTGAGCGTAACTCATCACATGAAAGCGTGCAGAGGCTTGGACCACAACCCCACGTGCTCTAAAAGGGGCTCATGGGGAAGACAAATCACCAGCACTGCCTGCATTGGCTTTTTTCCTCCTAGCCTTTCCTCTTTCCATGAACCTAATCCTAAAACCTGCTACAGGAGAGCAGCCAACAGCTGGCTCAGGAGTCAAGACAGCAGAGCAGCGCTGGGAGAATTCCCGCAAAGGTTTATTTCACTCATTTCTGCAAAGGCAACTATTTAGCTCTACACTTGAGGATTTTGTCCTAAAAACCAGGGTGCAGAAGGTGCACTCCCAGAGAGGACGGGCTGCTCTGGGCATGGCCGCCTCGGAGCAGCAGTCACAGAACACGCTCTCAGCCCGCAGCTGAAGGATGCACACACAGAAAATTGGCCTTTATTAACAGCTACTGTGCCTGTGCTGGATGCAGAAGACCCACAAATCACCTCTCCTGCCTCTTCCACAGCAGCAAGCAAGCTCATCAGGAGCACACGAAAGAATTACACTGTAATATGCCTGGTAACAAGTCTGAATCAGCTAAACCCCACACACCTCCAGGCTCAACACTTTTCAGAAAATCTTCCATTCAGAAAGAGATTAAAAAACATCTCGGAACTGTTTTTTTTTCTCTAGCCCAAACATGCACAGAGACAGCACAGGTTCATCCTTTCCCAGTGGTTGCCAGCATCTCAAATACACATTAAATGCCAGGAAGTTAAATGGTCCCAGAAATTAAACAAAAAATATGGTTTGGTTTCATATTTATGCATAAACTGGAATGTATAGTTTTAATTACTGAAGGCCATTTGCTGGGGGACCACCTGCCATGCAAACCATTATCCCAACTGTATCCGTTTCCAGTGATTTCTGGATTACCAGGCAGCCAAAGCAAGATGCCAATGTGACAACAAAGCACCACTAGCAGTGAGGAGGAAGATGGGGAGCAACTGAGCCAAGAAAAAGAGGGGCTGTGGCTGCAGCCACCATCTCTTCTCTGTGTTGTCTCATCCCCTTGCATTGGCAGGGTGGAAAAACAGCCTTTGATGAATAACTCGGCGTGAGGCACTTTTCCACCCATCAGCGTGTCCTCCTACAGAAATGTTCTGCTATGATGACTGCCTTTAAATCACATTGGAAGGCCCTCCCAGCAGGTGTAATTTATGAGGACTTTAACACCCTGGTAGTTCACCGATGTTATAGTTTGAAGTTTTGTCCGTTTCGGGAACGAACGAGTTATTCCATAGCAAGCCTTCTGTTGATAAACTGAAAAATACTGAGCTAGGTTTTTTTCCCTTCTCTCTGTTTGGGTTTTGGACTGCATTCCTGGGGGGGGGCAGCGACGGAGCAGAGCAAGGAGCTGCTGCTTCTATCAGGTTTTTTTTTTTCCCTTCTTCGCTGGACTTTTTCTCGGAGGCAGCGGTGGAGCAGAGGGCCACTTATCAGGTTTTTTTTTTTCCTTTCCTTCACCTGTAGAGAGCGACTGGTTTTTTTCTTCTCTCTCTTCCCCCAGGCCTTCTCAGCAGATGAGACGAGAGGAGAACTCTTTCTTCCCTGGACTCCTGGTTTCGGGATTTTGTAAATATAGTTATCCTTTTTTCCCTCCATTTCCCTTTGTACCTGTTCCCTTTTTTCCCTGTTTCATTAAATTTGTATGGTTTGTTTTTCCTAAATCTCACAGCCGTGTGCATTGTTTATTTTCTTCCCCTTGGGGAGAAGTAAGCAATAAATTATTGTCTTGGGGGCTTGCAGTCCACCCTAACTGCGAAAACCAAGACAACCGAGCAGTCCAAATGTGGGGAAAAAGCCAGTGTGATGCAGGCAACAGGCAATGAAAATATTAAAATTAGCAGGTCCTATTCCTGAGGATCTTCCCTGATGTGCAGTTTAAGGGACTCGGGGAAATGGTTTGCTTTGCCCTGACTTCTCTATGAGGTCTGGTCAAAATATGAAGGGAGGTGCTAGCAGCCAAGACCTCTTTGACCACTTAACTTTACATCCAGAGTTCAAAAGGAAGGTAGTGAGGGACTCCAGCTCTGTTAAGACCATCTGAAACATGTTCAGAGTGCTACTACACTGATATATATACATATATATATATGATATTTTAATCCTTAGCAGGAAAACCAGGAGACAGACAGAGAATGGTTCTTTTCAGACGCGCTACCCTCTTGCTTTTTTAACTCACACTTCTATTACATTGTGCAAATAATGATTTTTAATTCATGCCTCTCTTGGGATGCACCAGCTTTAGGAAGAGACCGCTTTGCCTGAAACCACATCAGTCTCCTAAAACAATCAACTCTTGGAAAAAAAAATAAATGTCCCAAGGGTTTGTGACGGGCCCTCAGGACCAGCTCGCCCGACCGAAAGCCCCGCGCTGCCTCGTCTCTCTCCTGCAGGACTTTCCAAGCCCCAGGAAGGACGTATGGATTGCCCTTGCGCAATCTCCCACTGCCCATCCATCACCACACCTGAAATGTGTCAGGCAGCAGTCCACCCACATCCTTTGGGATGCCATCCTCAGGCATTGGGACCCTTTCCCCTGCGTTAACCCTCCGATGTCTGCCTGAGCAGCACTGGTCACCTTCACTGCTTCGTGCCAGGAGATGTGAAGCCTCCTGACTGCCCTGGAAATAAATGAAACCCAAAGTTTACCACGAGCAAAGCACAAGACCGTAATCATACAATACATTCATACAATACAACACAACACAATACATTGGCCCTTGTATCCTGCCCCCGTCAGCCAGAAGACAGAAGCCTAAACAGAAGGGGTGAGTGGAGGCAGGTTCATGGCTGTGGCAGAAGCCAAGTGTCCTCCTTGCCTGCCTTGCCTCCCCAGGTGCCCCTGAGAAATAGCTGCGAGGTCCTACTGGAAAAGGGTTAGTCTAATGGGGATGCAGATGATAGGCAACCTATGCCAGAGGGCTCACCACAGCCAGGGGGGTCTTCCAGGCATAGAACATCATCTCCCACAAGAAAGAAAAGTCAGAGTTGTTGGCAACTCACTCCTGAAGGGAACAGAGGGCCCGATATGCCAGGTTGACCCTCATCAAAGGGAAGTCTGTAGTCTTCCTGGTGCCCCGCTTAGAGACATCACTAGGAAACTCCCCAGGCTGGTGTGGTCATCGGACTATTACCCTTTATTGATCTTCCAGACAAGTGGGGAGGAAGCTGCATCCCGTAGTCTGAGAGGATTGAAGAGGGACTTCAAAGCCCTGGGATGGTTGGTGAAAGAGTCTAGGGTGCAAGTCATCTTCTCCTGCCTCCTTCCACTTGTAGAGGATGACATGGAGAGGGATAGGATCCAGTCCATAAACACCTGTCTCCGAAGCTGGTGTTGCAGGCAGGGCTTTGGCTTCTTTGATCATAGCTGGCTGTCTGTGATGTCCAGTGATAGGTCAAGGGGGAATGGGTGCAAGTTGGAACATAGGAGGTTCCAGGTGAACATAAGGAAGAACTTTGTCACTGTCAGAGTGACAGAGCACTGGGCCAGGCTGCCCAGAGAGGCTGTGGAGGCTCCTTCTCTGGAGACATTCAAACCCCGCCTGGATGCATCCCTGTGTGACCTGCTCTGGGTGGTCCTGCTCTGGCAGGGGGGTTGGACTGGGTGAGCTTTCGAGGCTCCTTCCAATCCCTGACCTTCTGTGATTCTGCGATTCTCCTAACAAGAGCTTGTGGGCCAAAGTCCCCTCCCGCCTATTAACCAAATTGCCATTTAATTAACGATAAAAATCCTTCTCTTAAAGAGCCGAAAGGATTCCCTGCACCCCAGGCGATGTGCAGCAGCAGCAAACGTGAAAACACACTGCTGCCTGCAGGCCTGATCCTGCCGGGAGCACCGGGGCCCTCCGACTTCCACCGGGAAAAATCAATCTCCGTTAGACCGCAGAGTTGCCCTAAATGAAAAGCCTTATCTAGACCAGGCCGTGTTATACAACAAGTCACTCGCTTTGCCTGGGAAATGAAAGATGATGAGGCAGAGTCCCTGGTACAGAGGCTATCTCCATAAATCTGCCAAAAAGGAACGGTGGATTACTTTGCTGGATTAATTATCTGTCCTTCAAACAGAGCCCTGACCTCAGCGGCCGAGCATCTCCAACCCGTCAAAGCAGCCGGGGAGGGAGGGCCTTTGCAGGGCCATGGGCTGCCTGCACCCTCCTTTTCACCTGGGAAAAGCAGGAGAAACACCCGTCGGAGCCATGGGAGCCCTCCAATCCACCCACCTGCTGGCACGAGGGGCTGGAATTGCCAGGACTTTGTTTGGTTTTCCTTTTCAGGAGCCCTTTGGAAGGTGGTGACCCTGCTCCTTGCAAAGCACGGGGCAAAAGAGTGTACGTTTTCATGGGGTTAAAACACTCGGGCTGGAAGGAAGGGGGAGAAACAACTGAACAGCTTTTCTCTGTAAGATACGGAAATGATTCCTGGTGCAGGCAGGACAAGAAGCCAAAGCCATGATACAGCCCTCCTCCAGCATTAAGGGCTTAACAGCTTTGTACACTGGTGGCATAAAGTTAGATCTTAAGTCTTATTTTATGTGGTTATGGTTAATCTTTTAGCTTTATTGTTTTCCTGTCACGGGAGGACCTTGTGCTGGAGACAGTCATATAAATACGAGCTGGTGCAGTATATCCTGAGGCACAGCCACCCGAGGGCTGGAGCTCGACAGGACACTGGCAATTCCAAATTAATTTTGACACCCCGCCTCCAAATCATACCAATGCTTTGGATATTCACACCGAAGGAATGATAAATGTCTGCACTGCTTTTCAGCTCTCTCACTGCCGGATACTCAATCCCAGCCGGTAAAATCAGAGCTGCCACGTGCAAGTTCTGTGCCTGGAAGCCCGGGAGAGGCATCCCCCATCCCTGCCACGAAACAGGAATGGCATCCCCGCTGCCTTCCCTCCCGCGAGCGAGCTGAAGAGCCAGGTATAATTACTACCTCCACCAGCCATTTTCACTTTTGCTTACGGTTGGTTTCTAATTTAATTTGCTTCCCCACTCCCATATGTTAAGACTGTAAGGTTTGTTGGTTTGCTTTTTTGGTTTGTTTTTTTTTTTTTTTTGCAAAATTGCCATAAAAATTTACCAGCTCAGGCACAAAATCTGCTCACTGACCTCTACCATCGTGATTGAGGATAATGATAAGTTAATTAAGCTTTACCTGCCTGTCAAAAAAACACGCTAGCTGACGGTTCCCATGTCCGGACTCTAGGCATCAGGAGGTAACATCTTTCAAAAGCAGGAAGCAAATAATGAAAAGTATAAGAGAGTGCCTTGAGCAGAGTGGAGGAGGCACTTGCACCCTTATGGACCTCAGAAAAAAGCATTGCTTGCCTCATGACCACGTGTTCTTTAAAATTTGCCACGCACCTTTAACCACAACCCAGCAGCTGAACAGAGCTGCCAACCCCTGGCAACAAACTCAAAAGTGCAAGCAGAGCATCCTGCAGCCCGGCTTCAGGGATTTGGGAAACTGCTCCCTTAAGCTGAAGGCAGGGTGAGCATGGGGAGGAGGTGGGAGACGATAGAGGGTGTCTGCAATAGTCCTTTGGTCCGTCCACGGTTTGGTCCTTCCCAGCACCACCCACCGCTCTGCAAGACGCTGGTGCTGACAGGAGGAGGACTCCTGGCCAGTTATGAAAACTCTCAACAATTCTCATGTTTGGGCAAAAGAAAATAAATAATGCAAAGCATTTAATCACTCTTTGATGTGTTCTGCCTGATGCTCCGATAGGAGAGCTGCCCCCTGCCAGGCAGGACCGGGAGCAGGGATTAAGCTCTCGGCATATGCAAGCAGATGTGAGGATGTTTGCACTGATCTGCCTGTCACTCCACACCCCGCTGTCACCGGGCTCCTGGCGCCTGCCTGGCTCCCTCCCACCATCCCTCCACCCTGGCACCGAGCGGGGGGTGCTTGTAAAGGGACACAGTGGCTGTTTCACAGGAAAACCAAAGACAAACATGGAAACAAGTGCAAACACTCCACATAAAAATCCAAGGTCCAAGGTTTGGTTTCCTTGATTCAGTAGAGCAGCCGTGACCACGCGATGGGCAGAAAGGCCGACATGACCGTGAGCGGATGGGTGCATTTAGCAAATTAACCTTCTTATAGATTGCACAGCTGGCTCTGGAGGGCTGAGACATCAAATAAAAGCTCTTGGAAATCCAGAGCTGTTTGTATCATGCTGGTGCTGACAAGGGATAATTAAGATACCTACAGAATATTGGGTCAGGAAAAGGGTCCATGGCCATCAGTAGATGCCCAAAGGAGGGTGCACGAACAGGACAAGGGTGAATGACAGGACAAGAGGAAATGGCCTCAAGTTCCATCAGGGGAAGTTTAGGTTGGAGATTAGGAAGAAGTTCTTTCCTGAGAGGGTGGTTGGGCACTGGAATGGGCTGCCCAGGGAGGTGGTGGAGTCACTGTCCCTGGGGGTGTTCAAAAAACGGGTTGATGAGGCACTTGAGGCCATGGTCTAATGGTCTAATGGTCAGGTATATGATGGGATAAAGGTTGGACTTGATGACTCTGGAGGTCCCTTCCAACCATAATGATTCTATGATTCTATGATTTCTCAGCTGCTGACCATCTCCAGGCTTTGAGCTGGGTGAGGTTTCTGAAGGCTTTTACCACCGTTACGATAGTTCAGCGGCAGCTCCAAAATCAGTTTGAGGTTTCAGTCCAGTCTCCAGAGAAAAAAAGCCCACATCAGTCAAAAGAAAGTCCCCGCTGCACTTTGCCCAGATGGCTACAGGAGATCTGGGGGAATCTCTCCTTTAATTTGTGCTGGGGAACATTAGAATAAAATGCAGAAGGAATTAGAGGAATAAATAATCCTTCATCTTCAAAGGCAGGCTGACCTGGGTACTTGCAGTCAGATCAATGGTCTTGAAAGTCGGGGTGAAATCACCTTGACCTTAGAGGTTGATTAAAAGAGCTTTTGAAATAGCTGGGCTTTAAGGAACCAGAACTGAGAAATGTTTTCCACACGTGTAGCTGGGAGGAGCTGCCAGCCAGCACCTGAAGCGTGTGGCACAGCAAGGACAGGAGGTGCCATTGCCATCTCCTGCCATGAAGATCCCCCAAAAAGCAATGCCAGAAATAGGCTTACAAGCCAGATCCCCCAAAAGCTGGTCCCTTGCTCCTGGGTTAACCCGAGTAGGCTGGCTGCCCGGAGGCACAGCCCCATAAAAGCAGGGTCTGCCCAGTGAGCATCAAAGTCTGCCTTGGGCATGGCAGAGGCTCACTGACCTCAAGGTATCCTAAATGAGATGGGTGCACCCCCAAAAATTGGCTTTTCCAAAAAGCAGCTATGCTTTACCTGGAAACACTTGCCCAGACCACCAATGCCATCAGAAGAGGTTGACAAAAGTGACTTGGGCTTATGGGGCTGCAAGGAGGGTCTCCCCAAAACCAATAGCATGGCGAGTAGGGTCCAGCACCAGGCACCTCAGAGCTTTCACTGAAAAGTAATTCTTTGTACCCTGAAGCAGCCATTTTGTCTCACAGCCGGGCAATACCGGCCTGGCAGAGCTTCCCCCAGAAGGAGGTCCCCACACCATGGACCCCAAGAAGCCAAGCATTGCCCAGCGATGGCAGGTTTCACAAGCTACCCCGCACACTGAGAAAGGTTCCTCAGGCTTCAGAACCAGTCTTTGAAGGCAGGATTAAGCCCTGTGGCTTTCAGAAAGCCTCCACCGCTCTAATGAAGCCTCATTCTCCAGCCCTGCATCCTCATGGGTCCAGCTCTGCTGCCTCCCAGCTTCCCAAGCCCTGGCAATCCCTTGGGAGGCCACCCTCAGCACAGAAGCTGTCAGGAAATGACATGGACCTAATCAGTCCCATTCTCTCCCAAAACAAGAACCACCCCACTGCCAACAAGAGTTTCACACCCAGCTCTTTGCGGGTCTCCTCCGTGGTGTTGTGTGCAGTGGAGCTATTTGAGGCATGTCATTGGGATGGAAAAGTTTTGCTATTTGATATTGTCAAATCCATTAGAAACAACAGAAAGGGAGATGTGCTCTGATAGCACCAAAGGCAAACAAGCTTTTCAGAGGGGTAGAAGCTTCCAGCCCTAGCAGTAGGCTGCAGTAATTAGTGATGCTGCATCAAAACGGTAGCGTACAGTTGAGGAGAAACTGAGCCACATCTGGTTTCCCAGGCACAGGATGCACAAAGATGTACCTCAGGGTTAGCTCCTCCAGCCCCACCACATCCCCTGCCACCTACCCGAGACGATGGTGTAGCCGATGCCCCGGGGACGGCCCTTGTCCTGGTCAATCGCCGTTATCATCCGCACGGTGGTACCCTGGGGAGGAAGAGAAGACACATTCCAGCCACCCCTGTCAGATGCTGCTGGGGCAGGGCAGCGAGAGCAGAGTTTACCTGGTGCCTGCCAAGGCACTGCACCTCTCACATGAGTCACCTGCTTAGGGAAACCTGGCCGAGGACAAGGCAAGTCATGGAAAAGTCCCAGCCCTGCTTCTTCAGGGCAGTTTGGGGTCATTGCTCTCATGTGAGCTGCAAACTCTGCTAACCCACCCCAGATGGAGCTGGCGATGCTGAGGGCAGGACTGGCATCTCCTCTAATGGAACCACCAAGTGGGCTGAGCTTGACCCTGCTGTAGGTTTGTACCCAGGCAAGTGTCTGTAGGGAGGATCTGAAGCAAGGTCAGTGTGGTGAGCACAGCTACCAGTGCTCCAGGAAGAAGGGGAAGGAGGGACCAAAGGTGCAACGTGGGCAAAGCCAGGACATGCCTCCTCGCAGCATCACCACTGCACAGGCTCTGGCTGACAGGCAAAAGCATGCATTCCTCTGCCAAGGAGATCTGCACTCTGCAGCCCCTCGAGATCCAAAGGCAACAATTCCCTCCCACCACAACTGGTCACTACACCACTTCCTAGCTTCAACTGGTCCCTCCTCCCACTACATTCTTCAGACGAGACACCCCAGTTGACATGGGATGCACCCGCTGGCCTTTGGCATCCAGCAGCATAACTAAGTGAGCTGCAGAGATTTTAATTGAAACCCCTAAGAAGGAAGAAGGTTGGACAGATGCTGAGGACAGAGGATTGCCAGATGGCAGGAGCTTCTGCAGCTCCAGCCTGCCCACCCACCTCATCCTCCACCCTGCAGGATACAACCTGTGCCTTATAGCCCAGCAGAAAGGTCCACGAAGCCGAGAGGCCCCCAGAACCAATGCAGAACATAAAAGTGACCCAAAATTCTCATTTAGTTCTTTAAATAAAAACATCATGTGCTCATGTCAGCTCCGTAAGCCGTACATCCCCCGCCGCACTGCAGTGAGCCCATGTGAATACACACACAAGCACATGCACATAATTAATGTAGTGTGAAAAAATTTACAACTCAGCTGTTCTTGTTTTCATTGGTCTATTAACAGTGGGAAAAGAAGCTATTTAAATTTATCTCTTTTTTTTTGCCCTCAAAGGAAATGTCAACAGAGGCGTTTGCATATCTAACGAGGGAGCATAGTGGGACGGCAGGGTTTTATTTGCCCTGCAATCCATCAGCTGAAGGCTAAAGGGAAAGCTGCTGCTGAAACATCACCGGTGGAAAGTAGGGACCTGCTGTCTCACTAGCTTTCAGAGCCCTGTGGACTCGATGGAGATACTTTGCTGTTGCTGGCTGTGAAGAAGGCTCCTGGGGCCAGGTAGATCCGCCCTGTCCCTTATTGCACCTCTGCTCTGGAGACAGGCTGAGAGAGTTGGGGTGGTTCAGCCTGGAGAAGAGAAGGCTCTGGGGACACCTCAGAGCACCTTCCAGTGCCTGAAGGGGCTCCAGGAGAGGGACTTTTGACAAGGGCAGGGAGTGATGGGACAAGTGTGAACGGGTTCAAACTGAAAGAGGGGAGATGGAGATTGGATGTGAGGAGGAAATCCTTTGCTGTGAGGGTGGTGAGACCCTGGCCCGGGGTGCCCAGTGAAGCTGTGGCTACCCCTCCCTGGCAGTGTTGAAGGCCAGGTTGGATGGGGCTTGGAGCAACCTGGTCTGGTGGGAGGTGTCCCAGCTGGGACTAGATGATCTTTAAGGTCCCTTCCAAACACAAGGCATTCAATGATTCCATCTCCGAGGGCATTTCAATAGACTCCTTAAGTAAATCCACACTATTAACCGAGAACATTAGCCATAAATCCCAGGTCACTGGCCTTTGAGCAGCAGTCGGCTGGTGAGTCTCAGCAGCTGCCAGAGAGCCTCTAAATCACCCACAACAACTGTGCTTTCCAAAAGAGCAAGGGTAGATAAAAAGCACAAGGAAAGTGGGGAAGGAGCTGGTGGGAAAGCAGAACAAGGGATGTGGAAAGGAGGGCAAGGCAAAATTGATTTAAAAAACAAAAAAAGGAAGGAGAGGCACACAACCCAGCAGGCTCCCCCCAGCACACTCTGTTTGGGAAGGGAGGAGGGGGAATCTCATTCAGATATCTCAGCACTGTGTGCCATAGAAGTGTCTATAGGAAAGAATTATCCCGACATCTGATCCCAAGAATGAGGGCTGTTAGTAAGGTTCGCCTGGTCCTTGGCAAGCCTGTGATGATGGCTTCCACACTGCTGGTTTCTGAGACTGAGTCTCCCACTGTTCTCCTCGAAGCCCTGTGCGTCTTCTTCTCCACAAGCCCCTTCACCAGCCCCTCCTGAGGATGAGCCACGCTTCACTAGTGGCCAAGAAACACATGCCAGAGAGAAGCTAAGCTCCTTACCACCCTGGATGCCATCTCTCAGAACCTCACCAGGGGTAGAGACTTGGGCACCTCTTCACAGTCTGCCTGGTTTCCATCCTTCCTGCCAGCTCCTTTGCAAGAGGCTTCCAACATCCACAAGACTGGCAGATCCCAGCTCCTGGGAATGGATGATCCTTGCCCAAACATCCACACAGTGTTCAGGACCAATCTTGATGCTTCTGGGAAAGGGCTGAACAAGTGCCACAGGACAGACATGATGTTTATCTGTGTTGCTGGTGGCAATTTCTGATTTTGTAGTGAGTGGCAACAACTGATGCAGATGGCCTAGGAGCATGATGACTCAGTGTGGTCAACAGGAAGGAGTCTGAGTGAGATGGGGAGATGATGTGACACAAAACGTGATGTTACACACAGGCTATACTCATCTCTTAGTACCTGTGATGATCATGAAACATCTTGCCCACCATACCAGCAGAGACAACTAACCAGAGAGGAGAGACTAGAAATGGGAAAAAACACCAAACCAAACCCTTCATCACTGCCATGCCATGATGGCAAAGATCAACCCCTCACCAATTACAGCTCAACAACTTCCAATTCTTCTTTCAAAATCCTACTGAACCACGACACTATTTCTTTTGCTACCTAGGTCTTGGCACAGCCAGGGCAGAAGATGCTGTGCCCTGGATCCTGGAGGCAGCCAACTGCACGCCTGCACTGGGGGGACCCTCCCACTGTCTCCAGCCAAACACATCTAGCAAGGCTTCCACTTACCCATGGAAACCCCAAGCTGACTTCCAGTGCCAACAGCTCTGCCCATGGCTCACCCCATGTATTTGTGGTGTGAACCTGCGGCTCTTGGAAACTCCCAAATATTCTTGACATTTCTTAAAGCAAGGAACAGCTCACCTGCCTACCACAGACAAGGGTGGCTGCAAGGAAAGGACGCGGGTGGTGGGTACAGACTGAAGCACCAGAACAGAATAACTCTCTCTCTCTAGGGAAGGAGGAAGAGGGTTTAGAAAAGTAATAATCTGGAAAACCCTATGCTTAAAAAAAAGGCAAAGAAAATAAGAATGGCACATTATCCAAACAAAATCTGAGGGTTTTTTGAAGAGGGGTGGGGGTAAATCAATCCTTTTTTAATAAAACCCTGAGCTTTTAATAAAGTGTTCACACTGATGGGCTGGAAATATTGTAAGAAAGAATTAACTTGGAGCTATTGAGACTCTAGGGCAAAAGTAGCACTGATTCAACATTATTTCTTTAACCCAAGGAGTTTTTGAAGAGAAGGGGGATGGTGCTGAAGAATTAAAACTGTTTTAATTATATTTGAGACATATCTGTACCATGCTATTGCAAGGGAATACAACTGCTGGTCTCGGGACCAAGCCCCAGCAGGGTTTGTTCCCCCTCTTGGCTCTGCATGGCTCCCTGTGGGATAAAGCACATTTTCAGAGGCCTCTGCAAGTGGATTCTTCCTCTTTCACCCTCCCAAAAGCGAAGCTGCGATGCTGCCTCAGTCATGCACCTGCTGAGGTCCAAAAGCAGGGGCTGATCAGACCCTCAGCATCTCTGCAAGGGGAAATGGCCCCTCTCCTCTAGCCCCTATTAACCTCTGTGGAGAACACCAATGATGCTATCCTGTCTATATAGACCCTGCGAGGATGGACACCCAGAAAGATTCAGAGGATGAAAAATAAAGTGTCACCAAGCTTTGGCCCTGCTGTGGGGCAGCTTTGGTGCACTTGGGTGCCCTGGGAGAGACGTCTGAGGCACGCTGGGATGATAAACAGCATCAAGAAAGAACACACATCACCTCGAAGGACAGCAAAGTCTCTCCCTCCTGCGTCCTCTTCCTTTGCCCGATGAGAAATTTCTTTCTTCTCAGTGTCTGAACAAGTATGTGCCCAAAACACTTCTAAATTTTGCTACCAGATCCTGGGCTGAGAAAAATCAGAGCTCCAACAATACTTCTCTGCCCTCTCGCACCCCTCCACGCCTTTTCCTCCTTCTTCTTCTTCTCCTCTTACAGGATTAGGGACTTGAAAGGCAAAGCGCAGCCCAGTGTTGCAGCTGGAGGAGGAGGGGGGAGCATTTCAGAAAGCTGCCACAGCAAAAAAAAAATAAAATCCTATTTCTCACTTCTTAATTCCAGTCAATTCCAGTCAAAGGGCTGATAGGGATCTGTTTGCGGTAATTTGCTGCAGTTTATCCACTCCTTTCACCTTCTATCGGCCCTTCACTGACGGGCTGGCTGACATGCTGTTACTCGAGTGAGGAAATTAAAATTTGATGCAATAATCCCAAATAAGAAGGATTTTATTAGGTAATGTATACACTTTAGATGAGGTATTCTCACCTGATACGTTGATAGAGGAACACAGACATGCTGTGCGCCACAGATAAAAAGAGAGGCAACAGAGCCAGAGAACAGGCGTGTGGAGCAGCAGCAAGGCTCTGCTCTGTAGCTCTGAGGCCAGGGTGAGATGTCTTGAGCATATTTTGGCCTGCTGGCTTGGCCTGGAAGTCTGGTTTGGATAGAATTTGGCTGCACCTGGACTCCTCACCCGAATTTCCTGTTGCCCTATCAGTAACCAAGCCATTCTGCAGGTTGGCAGTTTCCACTCCACGCGTGCGACTGGCTCCCTTGGGTGGTAGGGCAGAGCTGATCAGAAAACTTCCCATGGAGAGATGAAAACACAGATGTTAAACCCCAGGCTTGCCATAACAAACCATGTCCTTGTTTCAGCAGCGATTTCTCCCCAGGAAGAATGAGGCTTGGTGTCCAAACCAGAGAGCAATATCATTCAAAGTACCACCCATGTCCAGCAGTCGTCATCTTCACCATGTCTCTGGTGGCACCTATCCACCTTGGATATCTCAATACCTTTGGAGATGTCACATGGGGCCAAGAGAAATCAAAATCTCTAAAGCCATTAGAAAACTGCTAAGAGTTTGGTGAGCACTCCTTCACCCAGTTCCTATTCCAGGTTACACAGCAATTATTTGCTGCTTTGCCTACTGCAAAGAGTGTCCATTCTGGGAATAATCACCATCGGTGTATCAACACAAAGAGATCATTGAGCTCCAGCCTTAACATATATCATTAATTTGAGAGGGATCCCCTTTCCTGAACACCAGCTCACTCCATGAAGGTGATGCAGTCTATAATCTTTGATACTTGTGGGGTTTCCACTTGTATAATTCTGTGTAAGTCTATCCCCCCTGAGTTAAGGGTGATCTAAGCAGTGTTACTCCTTCCCCACAGCTCATGCTGCCCATCACAGTAGCACTCCTTAATCTCAACAGCACTGAAACTTTCACTTCATGAAAGTAATGCATAAAGCCATTTTTGGCCATCTTCGGGCCGGCAGACAGGTAATGTGCTGTCTGACCACGGGATTTGTGACAGCAGGACTCAGCCCTATCGATCCAGCACTCTCTGTGCCATCAGAGCCAGCAGTTTGCCCCTAAGTGATTAAAAAAAGGCATAAACTGAAGCGATCACTGCCTGAACTGAGCCATCAGGTGTTTCAGATCCAGTGCAGAAGAGACAATACAGGATGCACGTGTAGTATGGATGCCCACCACGCCCTGGTTTTAGGACAGAAGGATTTTCCATCCATATAGAAAAATATTTGCCCTACAGGCCAAGCAATGGGATGCCTTAGGAAGGTGGATGCTGTTGAGTAGGGCTGGCGCGTGGGCTGAAGGACCTGAGCACCCTTTCTGGGAGCAGAGCAAACATCTCCCAAAGCCGAAGCTGCCCACCACGCTCCCCGTCATCTGCTGTGGGGAAAAAAACAAACCCCTGCTGTATTTAGAGACCGGGAGACGCTTTCCACAAACAGCACATTTGCTGACAAACTGAGTTTCAGAAGAACTAAAATGATTGGATCAATTTGGCAAAACCTGGGGGAAAATACTGAGAGTGCTGAAACGGCTGATGATTCTGGCATTTTCAAAACTGCCTCATTTCAGGAACGTTTACATTTTTCTTCAAGTTTTCCATTAGAAATGGCATGGATATACGCTGTGGGGAGGGAGTGGGGTGACTGTGTGCTAAGAATAACAGAAAACCTTTTTAAAATTTAAGAAAAAACTTTAGGAAAATATTCTATTTGTCTTTCAGGCTTCCTAAACCTCCTTGCTTATGCTCCCTTTTTTAAAAAAGGACAAAATATTTTGGAGCTGGCTTAAAAGAAGAAAGAGTTTTGCCTCTCTTTGGATGCCATTCGAATCTCATGATTCAGAACATTTGCACCTCAGCATGGAAAAAAAGGCCCCTTTTTGCACCCAAGCTGCAAAAGTCAGGTCGGAGCAAGGCAAGCCTGTGACGGAAGGAAGGATGCACAAATATCTCTGCCAAGGGGAGGTTCTCCTCCAGCTCTTCTGGGATACCTCGTGCTTTCTGTCCCATTCCCTGCTCCATCCTCCCTTGATCCCCGGTGCAACACTGCAGTCATGGACATTGGTGTGAAGCAGCAGCCCTTACCGGAGGTGAGTTCTCATAGATGTTTGTACTGTAGGGCAGGTTGATGAAAATGGGGTCCATGTCCTGCACGTCTGTGATGGTGATTGCCAGGTTGGCCAGGGTGGACAGCGGCTTGTTTTTATCTTGGTCCTTGAAAAAACAAGAGGTGAGGGGGCAGAGAAAGGATTTCTATCAGAAAAATAGAATTATTCAACTGTATTAAGTCTTTCACAGTTGTAGCTGGGTCAAAATTTCTGAATAGTCCAGGCAATCATTTCTTTTTCAAGCCACCTGCTGGAATTATTGTCCACTGTACCTCCCCCTAAGCTGAAACACAATACGCATTTCATTCCAGCATCAGCCCTTTAAAATAAAGCAAGCACCAATTTAATTTTCATCACTTTTTGGGTGGAAAAGAAGCAACGCTGTTCAACATATACTTCAAAATATAAATTCCCTTCTAAAGCAGATACCGCCTAGGGCACCTCTGCACCGTGAGCCCCAGATGTGGTTGCCAGCAGACTCTCATGCCAGCACATCACAGCAGAGCATCTCATAGCCGGCAGCGCCGATGCCTCTGCACAGCTTGGGCTCCATCGGCTGGAACACGACAAAGCCCACCAGCTCCCTCGCCTTTCCATTGCTCCTCATAACCCCGTGGGCTGCGTTGCAGCCATAGCTTTATTCTTTTCTGTACTGGCAGCTCTGGGCTTTGGCAGAGGGTACGTACACCAAGAGCTGCTCCTGGTTTCGTAGGATGCCTCAGCTCTCCAGGGAAGGCAGCATGGAAACCTGAACTACAGGATACATCCTCCCAGTAGCAACCTCCTTTCTGCTCGATGAGTAACGGTGGCCCTTGAACACTTCAATGCTCCAAGCAGGAGCATCATCTCCCTTGTATCCTATCCCAACCCAAGAGGATGGAGCTGTGAGCCCCTTCCCAGAGCAAGGCCCTTCTCCAGCAGCCGACACAACAGCAGGACATGCTGCCACCACCTTGTCCTGCCAGTGCCACCAATTCGCTTGCTGGAGCCTCAAAAGTGACCCTGATGCCCACTGCCCTTTGCTAGAAGGGCAGGAGCAAAGCAGATAACACATGAAGGGAAGGAAATAAATCTCTCCTTACCCCCTAATCAAGCACTGTGGTGAAAGGCGACCATTAGAGGTTACCACACACTTCTGCAAAATGGCTCTGAACAGCAGCAAGGACTGATTGCCAGAAGATTAATGTTAATTTAAACCGTATTCAACAACACAGCTTGTACATTATCCTCTTAACCTGCAGGCCTCAGCGTTTATGGCCTGGACAGATGCTTATTCCTGACTCACACTCTGCTGTTCGTGTTATCAGGTTGAAGTCTTTAGTTTCACCTCTTAAATTTTGGTTGAAGTTATTACAGATAGCACTGAAAAAGCAAGCACATTTCAGGTTCCCACACCGACCATCCCTCACGCTGCCCTTTCCCTCCTCTTTCTGCCCTTGCTGCCCAGATCCCTGGGATGAAACAGCTCCCGCCTTGAACCAGGGCTCTACAGCTCTTCCTGCAGCCACCTCGGGTTCACCATCACCCCAGTTCCCACTCCTGACCATGCAAACTCTTCATCAGATAGGCAAAGAGGCTGCATTTGCTCTTCCAGCTCCTGCTATGCTGCCTCAACTCTCCCCCTCCCTCCCAGGCTGAGTTTTGCCCCAGGGTTTCTTGTTGCCTTTCTGCTGGAACTACCCACACTCTGTGACCGAGCAGAGACATTCCCACAGCTGCAATCAAGCCCAGACTTAAATACCAAGTCTTTTGAACCCCCTGAGCTGGAAACCACTAGAAGTCAGGAGCATATCAGGCAGCAAGTACCAGATACATCCCCATTTTAACCTTGCTGGTAACTGCACCCAGGATACGGGGCTAGATGGAGCTGGATGGATGAAGGTGGCATCCTTGAGGAAACCAGAATCAGACATGGGAAAGAAAGGCAGGTTTCCCTCAGGGCTTCTGTTTGGTTCTGTTTTTTTAACCCACTAGATAGTTCAACAGTACGTCCTGGGAAAGTATGTCAGCAACAGAGACTGATAAGGAACAAACCAATGGGCACGGCTTCTTATCACTGGTGTATTTATAATAAAATGAAGTATGTTTCAGAAAAAATAAGCTTCTGGGGAAAATCCCACAGCCTCCAGTGAGCTGAAAGGCTGAGCTGCTTGCCTGTGGCCCTGCAGACTGTGAGCGCCCAGTCTCTGTGGCCATGGAGAACAAAGCAGCCCAGCACAGTCCTTCTTGTCCTCCTGACATTTGCCACTCTGCATCAAGACAATGATCTTGATTAAATCACATGCTTCAAGAGCTCTGGCCAGCTGCCTGAAGGAGTCAGGAAGGTTTTCCACCCCTCTCCTGAACGCAGGATTGGTTAGATGTATTGTAGGGCTGAATCTCACCTTCCTCTGTTGCATTTGAGATGGGAAAGGAGCCATCACCCAGAGCACCTGCTGGCACAGTGCTCCTCACACGCTCCCTATCAAGTTCCCCCTAGATTTGACACCAGGAAAGAAGTTGCCCACTCAGGCAAGGCATGAATTTGCCATGGTGACCACCTGGATGTATTTCTCCTATGGGTATTGACTTAGGACCTTGGTTTCTACTCCTCTGTCCACCAAAATTTTAATTCTTGAGGTCTGAACTCAGCTTTTGATGAGCGAGCCTCAGGGGGTTTAATACAGGTGAATCCACCTGGAACAAGCCATGATGCACAAGGAGTGAGCCTGGAGGACTTGATGGTCTGTATGCCCTGTACTGGCTTTCTTCAACAAAGGAGCTGCTTGCCTTTAAGCAGAAGCCCCTGGCACATGTATGGTGCAGCTGTGCTCCGTAATACCATCCTAAGCAGAAAAACACTGGATGTGCCCAAGAAGATGCCAGGGTGGGGCAATAAAATAAGTAAGCAGCAGCTCCTTCCCTGTGGCAGTCCCTCCAGAAAACACCACCTCTTCTGCAGCCGGCTGGAGGAGAACACTCACCGTTGCGTTGACCTGGAGCTGGTACGCCTGAGTCACTTCATAGTCCAGCTCCCGTATCACTGACACGATGCCGCGGCCGCTGTCGATGGCAAAGAAATTGGAAGGTGGCTGGAAGGAGTAGAGCACGCTGCCTCCTGCTCCCTGGTCTGGGTCCGTGGCGTTCACTATGAAAATTGGAGTGCCCACAGGTGTATTCTGGAAATAAATAAAAAACCAGAGCTGTAAAATGGTTCACCAGCCTGTTCTCCCAGCAAACACACACGAGCAATTTTCTTTGCCCACCACAAGGAATATTTAGAGACCCAAGAACTTCAGCCCTACGTTTTCAGGACATTTATAAGTTACACAGCTGTTTTCTTTATGACAGGATTGCAGCAGCTATAGTAGCTGTTACACACTTATAATAACAGTTATACAGCTGTGGTCAAGACGGCACTCTATCACAAACCCTTATTTTCCCAGACATCACAACTTTCCAGAAAAACTACTCTCGTTGCTGAAACTTGTTTTCTGCCCAAAGGCACTTTTATTTTCAACGCTGATTCCCTCTCCGTTTTCACCATAAGGTATTAAATATAAAAGAAGCCAAAAAAAAATCAAATAGAAAAAAAAAGACATTAAATGCAACACAGAACTTTACGTAAAACTCAAAGTTATCGTTGCCACAGCAACTACAACCTGGCCCAATTAACACAGGCATTAACGGTTAAATCGTCATAAATCTGGAACTAATCTACATGCATAAAATATGCAGCTGAGTGCACAAAATCAGCAATGGCAAATGCAGTTTGGCACTTCTTATTGTTTAACTTCACAGCAGGGAGAACAATTATCCATTTTTGGTGGAACAGCTGCATGTTCCTATGCAAATCTTAAATGCATATTCTTGTCTCTCTAGAGGCAGAAGCACAGACCGTGAGTAAAAAAAGGCTTTGCTGGGGAGCCGGGCTGCAGGTATGCACAGACCATGACCATCTGGAAAGTTTGCAACACGTTCACAGCCATGTTAAGCATTGACGAAGATCTAAAAGTGGCAAGGAAGACAGCAAAGGTCAGAAGTGAGATGTGACAGAGGCTGGTTATGGCCAGCTGGGATAATACGGATTATTTCTGCGAACCTCTTCCCGAGCCTCTGAGTTTCATTGTTAACTTCATTCGTATTAAATTATTCCTCCTCAGCTCACAGAGAAGAATCGTGAAGTGCTGAGAAGGTGGAAAGGAGACTTGAGGAGAGGCAGAGCTTAGGAGGTGGGGCACTGCTTCCAAGTGGAGATCCTCCTGCAAATCCTTGGCCAAAGCTGAGCAACAAACTGAGCCTGTTTCAGGTTTTTTGGGAACCACAAAGCTTGCAGTGAACCACAGCCAGGCTGTCCCAGCCCACCACCTCCACCAGAAAGCATGAGAAACTGGGGCTTTACGCTCGGAGAACTGATTTAACTGGTTAAATACTGGGTGATGGTACCAGAAAAGAATCAAAGCATCTGAATTTCCCCCCAGCAAGACTTGGTCCAGCAGAAACCTGCCTTCAAGGCAGGCAGCAGGATTTGCTGCGAGCTTGGTCAGACAGCTCAGGGAACCCAGGACACATCCCACAACTCACGTTCAGGGTCCCGAAAGAGCACTGAGCTCTGGCACCCTCACCCACGCACGTCCCTCACGCTTCCCTGCCCTTGCACCCATCCACACAGCATTGCAGGGATGCTCTGACATCTGAGCTCGCCTCAGGTTCTGGCAATACTCCCCTTTCCTTACTTCAGTGTCACTTCTGCTGAGGTGCGAGAGGTTGCAGGTCCCAGATTTTTCATTTGCTTTCTTCTCCCCTCTAAATCAAGCTGCTAAAGAAAGCTTTGCAGGGCATTGCCCAGGGATTATTTTTTAAAGCACCTTCAAGTTTTTTTGTGATCAGCAATCATAAAAGCATAAAAGATATAGCTAGAAGGGACCTCAAAGGAGACCTGTCCCCGTGCTACACCTAAATCATTCCCATCCTTAAAGCATCCTAGTGATGGAGACACCAGCCCAGCCCATTTGTCCCAGCAGTTTGCTACCCTTTGCCTTATCACAGATCATTTTCTGGCATGCTCATCCCGCTCTGCCCTACTGCCATGTGAGCCCTTGACCTTGTGGCACACACACAGCACCTTAATCCCAGCTTGTGCATTCGGAGAGCCCAGGAACTGTGACTTGGGAAGAGTGTTGGGGTGGAGAAGCCCCCCTCATGGGGGGCTGAGGTGGGTGTTTGCTTTCCATATGCTCCCAAGACACCTTCTCGGATAGAACTAGAGCATCTCCCAGACCCTCTTTGGGCTACCTGCCTCCCCTAAGCCATCACCAGCTGGGAGCAGCCCCGGAGCATCCCGCAGCCCTCCTCTTGCTGCTGCCAGGGCACTGCTTCTACTGCCATGGTCCACATGCTCCAACAACAGTTGCCTTCTCAAATTTCTCCCCTGGAGCCACTGGGGTATCAATGTCAGGAGGAAGAGCATTACAAATTAACCTTTAATAGGTGGAGGAGGGGAGAGGCAGCAAAAGAGTAGATGCAGGGTTGCATCTATGGATGAGGTCTGGGGCATATTGTCCCCAGGGATAATAATATTCATAAGGATCAAGCTGGACTTGATGAATATGTTTCCTCTTCTTTTTAAGTGCCCCTAGCCACTCCTTTTAACATGCAAATCCGCTCTGGTCACCCGTGATTACGGGCTGGGAGTCGAGGAGGCTGTGAAAGAGGAGAGCTTGATTTCCCGGCATTGTATTTCATACAATAGCCCAAAAGCGGGCTTTGAAGGGAGTTCATCTCCTTGTCCTTCCAAAGGAGAAGCTGCCTGGAGGGACACGGAGGTCACTGGCTTTGGTGCTGTCAGCTCCAGCCCCTGCAGACACCGCCTGAGCTCTGACTTGGTGATTACCATATTTTTTAACTCATTTCCCAGCTTCGTGGACCAGGTCCCTTCACTGGCCACGACAGCAAAAGCCATACAAGTGGGGTATCAGCTCTGGACAAAGATCTGGCCAGCCCTGGAAAACAGTCACTGACACCTACACCAAAGAACTCGAGGGGCTGGGAAGGATCCCAGGGCAGTCATCCAGGAAAAGACATCTCATTCTCAGTGCTCACGCACAGGCAGGACATAGAGGAAGCTCAGACCATCCGCTTTAAAAAGCATAAGAAGTCTGTCTTTAAAAATCCTCTTGCAATTTTTGGGTCAAGCTATTCCACAGCAGGAAGCTGATGTCTTTATTTCTCCAAAGATGCAGCCCAACATCTAAACACTGGAGCAAATCAGCTGTGTAAGCACAAGGGCCTGGGTTTGGTGTTTGATGGTGAATCCCAGGCAGGTCCCAGGGAGATGGGACTGGGAAGCCTTGCCCCAGGCCTGCTCAGAATGGACCATGTTGCTGCATTTTGAGCATTTATAGGGTTCTTCTGCATCTCTCATGGCTGCTCCTCCTCAGCAAAGACTAATTGTGGTTAAGCTTATGTCGCCCACAAGCAAATACAGCAAATTCTCTCCTTGCTGTCCAGCAAAAAAGAAATGCAGCCAGATGACAGCCTACAGGTTCTTGTGAGTTTTCTACATTAGTCGCCAAATTTTGTCATTTTCAAAGCTTTTGACTCTCTCCAGCAGCCAGCGATGAAGTTTAACTCACTACAGAAAAAGGAACTGGTGACAAAACTGTGTCATATCATTAAATCTTTGTTAGGATGCCAGCAGATGTGCGATAAAAATAAACATGCAGACAGATGCCTCCTGCCAAGGAGAAGGAAGGCAAACAGGAGTGGGACCTGCTCCCGACCTGTCTCCAGCACCCCATCCTTCATCTGACAACTTGGCAGGAGCAGCTCCAGCACTCGGGTCCCCTCCGAGCATCTCCGGGAGCAAAAAAACCAAGGTGTTTCAAAAAGATGGGCCCATTTGAAATGGACCTTCAATTGAAATTGGGTCCATCTTTTTGAAACGCCCTGTACACTGAGCTGCATGGGCTGGACATGCTGGGGTGCCAGGCAATGAGGCCGTCTGGACCTCCCTAATTTTGCAATAAATAAATAAGAATGGTTCAAACTGTTGTAAAAAGTCTTACAAGAAGCAGCTCTGGGAGCTGAAGAGAGAAATACTGAATGGTAACAGCGTGTTACACGTGGCTGACCAAAGCACCAGGAAGAGCAAACCAAGAGCAGCAAGGTACAAGAGGAGACTACTCCATTTCAGTGTTTCACCAATAGCAAGGGTAGACTTGGATTAAAATAGGGAAGGAACAGCTCTAAAATCCCTGTGCAAACACAAGACGACATTGCTGCACAAGGAGGTGGCAAAGGAGAGACCTCACCTCTCTTACACCAACACAGCAGTACCACAAGGCAATATGCATGCTTGAGTGACCAGAAAGAAGTTTTGTTTCCATCCAGCAGCTCTCAAACGTGGCCCACCACAGCAAACACGTCCCCTGCAACATCCCAGCAGGAATGACCAGACACAGACCCATCCTGTGCTAACCTGGGCATGTTGGCAGCTGGGACACCAAAGCCGTACACCATATTCTTTGCAAAAGGGCACCTAATGCCGAAGAAAATTTTATCAGGAAAGGGCCTTTTAGGAATATTTACATGTTTCTGGACACACCAACAGTTTTTGATATCTTATTATGAATCCTGCTATAAAATGCATTCCTAATAAATTTTCTGATGGATGCTACTCCAGCGAGATGCAGCAACACAAGGCAGGTGATGACCTGGAGGAGATGCAGGCCCTGGAGGCACAAAGTGCCAGGTTACACAGCTTCAGCTGAGCACGAGGGGCACTGGGCAGGGCTCCCACAAAATACCAGAACACCATCTCCTCTTGCCTGCCACCAAATGCTCCCTGAGGAGGAAGCACCAGGGACCAAAGCAGTGGCAGGACCACACAAGCACAACGAGGACCAGAGATGGTGAGAAGCTGCCGAGGAAAAAGCTCCTAAATCAAGGAAAACTTCCCAGCGGGGGGGGGGGGGGGGGGGAGAGGACAGGTTTTAAGGCATACGTAAAGCTATGCGAGGAAGCTCTTCTTTCACACAGAGCTAAAGGGAAAGGCTGTCTGCAGACAAGCTGCCCACGGCGCCTGCTCCGAGAGCGTGCAAACCCCTCCGGCTGTCAGCCAGCCAGCCCTGCTAACGGAGCAGATCTGCACGGCACCTCGGAGAGCTTCCCACCATAGCAAAACCATTTCACGGGCCACGGGCCGCCAGCACCTCGAGCGTGCCTTGATCCATCAGTCTCCTCCAAACAGCCTGACACCGGGCACCCTGCGGGCAAAGGGCTGAGAGGAGGAATATGTGGCGCTGACTTCTTTTACAGCAGGGTCAGAGTCAGACAGAAGGAAAGGTGGGAGGTGGAGCAGAGACGACCTGGGAGCCAGCTTCTCAGATACTCCCTTCCCTTAAATGCACCCACCTTCCCCACTTATAGACAAGCTCTTACAAGCTTTGGTTTGGTATCAGGAGCTCCCCAAGATACCGAAAGGACCCTCTCCTCTCTCTCCCTTTTTCCTCTCGCACACAAGCAACTCAATCAATTCCTTAATTAAACGAGCTTTGAGAAACAGGTCTGCTGCCCCAGCTGCAGTTTTGCAGGCTCCCGTCCACCTTGTGCATGCACCACAACCCTCAGCCTAAATGTTTTCTCTATCCCAGCAGCTCACTCCACTATACCTGCAGCAAAGACTGGACACAAATGCCAGAGGAGGGATTTCCAGGACCGGGGCAATGCCCAGGAGGAGCCCAGGTTTATTTAGGGATGGTGTCTCCCCATCTCTGCCGGCTAGCCATGTAGAAGACCTCCATCTGACCTCCCAGGGCAAAGTCACCCATCAGCTCCCCAGCAGAAGCTGGTGGGAATGATTAGGATGCGGGTGTGCGTGTGCTGTACCAATGCAAATTATGTGGAAAAACAGCAGGCAATCTGGCCGAACAGCTGTCTGAAGGTCGAGGAGATGAGAGGAGGCGAGGCAAACGGACCAGGGGGCATACAGCCATGGGCACGAGGGCTGGAGCAGCCAGCAGCCTACCGAGCTGCCCGCACTGGCATCTTCACATCAGCATCGAGACTGTCTCACCAGCCCTATCTCAAGCTCTGGATTCCCCCCCCACCCTGTGCTGTCCCTGCATCAAGGCAGGAGCTGACCGCTCCCATCAGGAGATGCTTGGCTGCTTCGTGCTCCTGCTATAGCTCAGGTCAACCTATTACTCTTAAATAATCCCCTGCGCTGTTTCTGGCAGCTCTCTTCCCTCTCCTTGTCTCTCGCCACCGTGCAAGCGGGGCAGATGAAAGGAGCTTTGTGCTCTGCTAAAAGCCAGCTCAGAGAGCTCTCTGCTCCAGTCAAGGGCGTTCCAGCCGATCCCGTCTCATTGCAGGGCAGCAAGAGGGGGGTTTGCTGCCTTTTGCCTCTTGCAGAGGTGCTGCATCACAGAGCTGAATCCAAGTGCTCCTCTGCTGCAGCCGAAATCCTGGCTCTCTAATCCTGGGGATGCCTGGGACAGATTTAAGTCACTTATTCCCGTCTGGGTCTCATTTGCTGCAGGAGAAAGCTGCAAAGGCAGAGCTGGAACAAGTGCCAGCCCCTGTTCTGGACTCTGTCGAGAGGAAAAACTAGCCCCAGGTTTTGGTTTCCCTCCCCGGCCCGACTGCCAGCCTGGGTCCCTTGCTTGCATGCCAGCTCTAAATGCTCACATGGATGTGCACAGACTTCCAATTCCTGTATTCGTCATTACACTTTTAATTACATTTATTAATTGCATTACTGGTAGTCCGAGCCAAGCAATTTCCAATTTCAAAGTTTGATTTTAAAACCTGGTAATTTCCTTTTTTAAATTTTTTTTTTGGTTGAAATTCCCCCCACCTTTCAATCAGCTCTCGTTAATATGTATCTCTTGTTGCTATCTCTATTAAGTGACCTCCCTCATTATCGGGTGACACTGGCAAATGGCCACCACAGAGCTATAATTCAATTGAGGGGCTTTTGAAAGCACCATAAACACAGCTGGAAGAGATGCTTTATTGGAGCTGCAGGCTGAATTAGTGGCTGGAGAACGGCACGTAGAGCTGAGAACGCTTATTCACAGTGGACACATCCCAACCAACGCATGGCACCGAAGAAAGGAACATTGCCACCAGCAAGCCCAAGGGGGAGTTGGCCATGCTGGCAGGACATCAGTGCTCAGCAGGCAGAGGGCAAGCAGCCACACATGGGAGAGGATGCTCTGGGATCCTGCGGGAGGAAGCTGCCTGCTTCCACCAGCCCAGAGCTCTCCTGGGTAGGTAAAGCACCAGGAGAAAGAGGAAAAAGCAGAATGCAAGTTCTACACCAGCTTTTCAAGAAGCTATCCTGCCCATGCTGTTACTGGTTATTTAAGCACTCAGCCAGCTTTGTCTGTCCAAGCTCATTGCCCTCGACAGCCCCTATTTCCAGGTAACTCGAGCCATCACACTGTGCCCTGAGTTGGTGTTTGCTGCCTCAGATCTCAGGAGACCACAAGTGGCTTCTCACAGCTTCGTGAGAACTAAATGAAGAGGAGCAAAGCTAATGCCAGCAGGCTTATGTACTCTGGGAGGGGGAACCTTTTTGGGAACCTTCCCAGCAACCAAAAAGCCACCAAGATGGACTGCTACATACAGCTACAGGAGCATAAAGCTGCACAGTCTGAGATGAGAAAAATCCGAGTGGGGTTGATCATTCTGTCTTCAGAAAAGGGGTGGGGAGAGCTCCGGCAGGGACAAAGCAGCCTACCTTTACATCTTCAGCCTCCTCGAGTGAGACACATCTCAGTCAGCAGGTCTGATAACTCCTGCCAAGGAGTGTTAAAGGCGATGGCAGAGGTGCTCACTGGACCGTTCCTGATGGTTTCCAGCAGCCCTGCAAACACCGAGGAGCCACAGCAGAGCTGGCAGAGCAACCACTATGCTGCCAGGATTTCTTCAACAGGAGTGACTTCAGACCCCTCAGCTAAAAAAACGAGACCCTCAACACAGCTCTTGGCTAATGGGCAATTAAATGGAAGTAGCACCAGTAACACCTCCCACAAGACTGAAGGAAAATAAATCCTGCTCTATCCTCTCTCTCATCTTTCTACCAGACAACGATCTTGGTCAAAAAGGGTGGCAGAATCAAAGTCACGCACATCTTCTCCTCTAAGCCATATGACCTGGTGCACCATGAGATTGATTAACACACAGAATAATTCAAAATCAACCCAGTCGGCTAACACGCAGCCCTCAAAATACACTTCTAAACAAGGAATATTATCAGGCAAGTGTATTTTTAACCAATCCCTGCTGGGAACCTGCAGGTCTTTGCCCATCATTTGACATTTTTACCAGTCATCTGGAAGAGTAAAAAACACAGAGGTTAGGAGATGGGTAAACGACAAAGGTCACAGACCATTGACATGGAGCAAATTGCCAGCAACCAGTTTGAACCAATACCTTTTTTTAAACACAGAGTCCTGTATCTGAACCAAACAACACAGCTCTCCTGGGAATGGGGATCACCCTGTAAAGCAGAAGAAGGTGGTGAAGCAGCCACCACTTCACTAACTCCCTGCTCACAGCCAAATCCCATTGGAAAAGACATGTTTCCCTCCCATTTCTGCCCATTATCCATCTCCAGCCTCTGAGGAGCCGGGCAGGGCTGGAGCAAGGGCTGGGAAGCAGCCCGTGCCTCAGTCCCACTTCCAGAGATGGCAGATGGGAAACCAAGATGGTCTAATGAGACGTTTGAAAGTCAGAGGCAAACACTGAGAATGTGAAAACCTGTCAGTCAGAGAGCTCCTGGCTTCCACGGCACAGGTTTGCTCCGGCTGGTGGGATTTTCCTGCTGGAAGAGGGTGTTCAGAGCAACTCCCCCCTTTGCAAGGGCATGTGCCACAGATGGCCCAGCACCCCCACGGCTGTAATCTTGCTGGAGATGGTGGGCATGGACCAGGTGGATCCAGGTGGTACAGTCAAGGTCTCCACTCCTGCCTCTGCTCTCTGCCTGGCAGAGGCAGCTTTTGTCCAGGGAAGCAAAGGCAGCCCTGACCCACAACCACCGGTGGGATTTTTCTACTACCCCTTCCCTCACAATTAAAATTCAGTAGCAAAACCAGATCACCCGTGTGATTTACTGCTACCAGCCAACACACACTTAAAGGGGAGAGAAGAAATTCCTTTTCCAATTTCTGCTCTGGGGTGATACCATAAGCTGGAGAGATCTTATTTTTTATATCCCACTTTATTTGCAGTCACACCACTAACTTTTCCTTCCTAAACTCCAGGGAGAGGTCAAGAAGGTGGGTTAAGTCAATGCACACCAGCCTTTAAGCAGAAGATGGAGGATGCCTGGAAGCAGTCTGTGCCAGAGCTGGGGAGGATGGGAGCAGTGCCCAAGCCCAAGCAGTCATGGGGGTTACCCTTAACTGCAGCCTGTCCCCCTTGATTCCTCTGGGCAACACTGGCACCCTGCTCCGGATTGCAAATGACTTCCATTAAGGCAGAGTGGTAATACAATGCATTACAAATGAAACCCTAATGACAGGACACCGGCAGTACTGCTTCGACTTGATATTAATTGGGTGACACTTTCTTTTAATGGTACATTAATTAATGTGGAATATCAACGGAAGTCCACGACACCCGCATTAATACAAATGAATTCATTATCATCGGTGTTATTACAAGAAATGACAAATAAATCTGTAACAGTGGGGCCCTTCAAATAATAGCCACGAATCATTAAGTATTGCATTCATTTATACAGGATACTGCAAATAATACATGCAATCTGCGGATGCTTATCTATTCACACTTTCCTCTCCATGCCAGCCCAGCATCTGTTCCTCCCTGGCTCTCGAGCTGTCCTGGGCCACCTTGGAGGAGGACCCAGTGGCCAGCCCAGCAGCTCATCACCAGGACTTCTCACTCTCTCCTCTTCTATCCCACATACTCTCCACCACCATATCTCGAGTCTCCAAAAGACCCTCTGATCTAGCACGTGTATTCCTGTCAAGAGGATCACCTTTCTTTCCCCCATCTCTTGCACGACCATTTTAGCCAGGCAATTAGAAACCTGCTCACTTTACCACCTTATTGATCTGTTTCACTGCTTGTTTGTCCCCTGGTTCTTGTAGAAAAGCTAAAAACACCTTTCACAGCACAGAGCGGCTCACTTCCGACCATAGGTGGAGCAAGTAATTTGTCCTCAGAAAAGCAGGGAGGGGAAAAAATAAAAAAATCTCCCTTTGAAGTCTGGGATTTGTAGGTCCCAAAGAACCATCAAGAAGAAAGTCCTGCACTAGGCTCTGCAGCAGCCTGCGGGCAGGTATTGCTCTTGACACAAGCAAAAGCAAAACCCATACAGCTGTGTTCAAAAAAATATTTCCCTGTCTCCCTGCAGATGACTTTATTACCAAAAGGAGGATCAATAGCAGCTCAGCTCAGGTCTGCTCAGAGGACTTCACTCTTGCTGAAACACTCGTACTAAACCAGCAAACTCCAGCCTGGCGTGCTTCTGTCAAGCCATGTCGTGACATGGGTCCCTGGAAGGACCCCAGCAGTGTGAACACCACTCTCCACAACAGCTAGCACCCTAGTTTGCCATCTCCCACCACCTTTGCAGTGCTCACAGGCAGAAAGTGCAGTTACAAGCCTGGGAAAAAGAAATATGTGGGGAATATTGTTTTTTAATATACGATATATGAAGACTTACTGACTTGTCCTTGAACTGCTAGGGCAGGAACACCCAGCAAAGGAGCTAGACCAAGCTAAGTAAGACATATCATAGAATCACAGAATGGTTTGGGTTGGAAGGGACCTTAAAGACCACTCAGTCCCAACCCCCTGCCATTGGCAGGGACACCTCCCACCACACCAGGTTGCTCCAAGCTCCATCCAACCTGGCCTTCAACACTGCCAGGGAGGGGCAGCCACAGCTTCTCTGGGCACCCTGGGCCAGGCTCTCACCACCCTCACAGCAAACAATTTCTTCAAAGAATTTCTTCCTAATATCCAATCTAAATCTTCCCTCCTGCAGTTGGAACCCATTCCCCCTCATCCCATCACTCCCTGCCCTTGTCACCAGTCCCTCTCCAGCTTTCCTGGAGCCCCTTCAGGTACTGGAAGGTGCTCTAAGGTCTCCCCAGAGCCTGAACATAATAAAGACAGGAAACAGATGCAAAGGAGGAAGAAATGGGAAGAAAAGCATCGAGTCTCCCAGTTGGTGCAGCTTCCCAGTGCCACAACGTAAGGAACGGCGCATGTGCCACACGCTCCAAACTCATCTCTGCCAGCACGCACGCTATGCCAGACACGTTTGTCAACACACAGCACCCCACAGCTTTACCTGCTTTGACCTGACACCTCCCCACCTAGCACTGCACACTGAACCCACACACGGAGCAGCTTTGTCTCCCTGTCACACTCGATGTCACCTGCCTGCACTGAGGATGCAGCACCCTGAGGACCAGAGCTTGCCCTCTGCTATAAGCAAAAGATGCTCATCTTACTCTGTATGGCACAGTTGTTTTTTTCACACCTCCTTATGACAGTAAAGCTTTTTCCCACCTGGGAAGATCAGAGGCAAAGCTCACTGGCAGAAAAAACCATGCAAGAGCTCTGAGGTGCATGGTGAATAAGCTCCTGGTCCCAAAAGAAGGTGCCCGAGCATAGAGCATCAGGAGCTGACTTGACCTGAAAGGAGAGAAAAAGGGGCAAGTGGAAGCACAGCAAGGTTTGTAAAGGGAAGAAGCACCATGTGTTGGACCAGACACTAATGTTCAGCTCTGGAACATTAAAAGAGCATCCTCTGACACTAAACACAGGCTGAGGATTAGCCCTCTGAATTCATCGGGACTGTGCTAACCCTGCAGGCCCACACAGCAGTTATTTGTGAAGTAGAAAGGGAATGTGAGCATGAAAAGGGCTGATAAAGTCATCAGCCTCTTGAGGACAGAGACAGAAGTGAGATGGGGAAGTCATAAAGTGTCCCAGGCTGTCATTTTTTGGCATCAGATTAAAAGTTTTAGATCCTACCCTGAGGAAAGGACGGGCAGATCTGCTCCCAGCCTTGTCCTCAGCGAGGCTGAAGGTTTCCATGCAGGCAGGGGGGAAAAGGCAGCTCTGAAAAGTGTTTTCCCCAAGGTGCTGTCTTCTGGGTTCACAGCTCTCCAGCTAATTTCCTCACGGAGGCCAAACTCCACTACAGGAGCATCCTGTGTCAGGGGCTGCTCTGCACACAGCGATGCTCCCCGAGGGAAGGATGCAAACCAAGGATGCTGCACAGCCACCTCACTCCTATGCTTCTTCTCCTCTCCTGGCCAGCAGCACACCCTCCAAAATTAAAATATAGAGGGCTTGTTAGCAGCAATAAAGCTCTTTGAATCATTCAGCATCTTGGGTCCTTCTGTCTTGGCTTTGTTTTTTCTTTCATCAGCTGGGTTGATTGCGTTCACATCACACTGTTTCCCTGTCTAATGAACAGGGGATTCCTAATGAAAAGGATTTTCCCGGAGGACTCAGCTCACCGGCTGCATTGACTGGCACATCTGGGTGAATTAAAGGAGCAATGTTTTGGAATTCCCTTCGCTCACTCTAGGCCAAAAACCCTTCAGCTCAGGGCAGCATCAGCCCGGTGGGAAACAGGCACAAATCCAGCTTAATCCCCTCAAACCTTGTTGAGAGCTGGGGTTAAGTGTATTTCTTTCACAGGGGTCACTTCAGTTCTCCTCTTCCCTTGGCTTTGCCCTCATTCACAGCTGAGAAAGTGGATTATTTACCCAACTTTGTTTCTTTAGCATCACCAGTTTATAGGTTACGAACTTAAACCTCACAATTACAAACTAATCAGGGCTTCCCCTCTTTTGCTGTATCTCACCTTCACTCGCCTCCTTGTCATCTTTCACCACCTGTCAAGATCATCTGAGCTTCAGCAAGGTTTGAGGCAGCAGAGGCAGCATGAGGCGCCGAGGGTATGGCAGAACATCGGCATGGAACATGGTCAGGGCTGGTCACCTCATTGGTTGGGTCACAGCACAAACAGTCTATTTCTAATGACTATTTTCAAAACCTCAGCTTATCAAGTAGACCCACGAAAGCAACCATGTTGGACACTGCTTAGATTAAAAATAACATTAAAAATACCAACTTTTTTCCTTTTCTCTCTTATTTCTTATATATCTCATCCTCAAAAGCAACACAAAACACCCAGAAACACCAGAAGAGCTGAGGGTCTTGCACAGGATTTCAGAGAACAACCAGACACTTCCCTGCCAGCCTCTCCCTTGCCCCTGCCCATACCCTACGTGTCAGGACATGACAATCTGCCCCTACTGTCATGTGGAAGAGCAAACACGCTTGTCCCTAATGCCAGGGACAAGTGGTGGGGGTCAGCCAAAACACCAGTTTTTCTTTCATACTATTCATTTCCAGACTGAAGCTGGAGGCATGAAGTCCCACCAAGAGCCTGACATACATCCATACCTCTTTTCTATAAAAGACCTTGCTGGGTAGATCTACCGGTGGCCACAAGCTCATTATTCCTTGCACATTAGTACTTGACAGGGCAGTCACTGTGTGAGACTCCCCTCATTTTTCCCTTCTTCTCTCCAAAGAACCACTGGCCCAGGACTTCCCAAAGGGATGCTTATTCTGCACTCCTAGACCTGCCTCCTCCCCTCACCCCTGCTCATCGCACTCTTTGCCCGCTGGTGCCTCTCTGCTTGAAGAAAAGCTTTGTGGATAAACTTTAATACAAGTAAGTGATTATAATACCATAGCTCAGTAATGCTACATTAAACATCATCCTAAATTGTCAACACACTCCCTGAGAGCTCCAGAGGACATCACAGAATGGTTTGGGTTGGAAGGGACCTTAAAGAACATCTCATTCCTACCCCCCTGCCGTGGGCAGGGGCACCTCCCACCACACCAGGTTGCTCCAAGCTCCATTCAACCTGGCCTTCAACACTGCCAGGGAGGGGCAGCCACAGCTTCCCTGGGCACCCTGGGCCAGGGTCTCACCATTCTCAGAGCAAAGAATTTCTTCCCAAGATCCAACCTGTTTCCACAGCAGAGATGCTCCAGCCCTATGATCATCTTCATGGCCTCCTCTGGATTCACTCCACCAGCTCCATGTCCTTCTTGTGTTGGGGACTTCAGAACTGGACACAGCACTGCAGGGAGGGTCTCTCAAGAGCAGAGCAGAGGAGGAGGATCCTCTCCCTCTACCTGCAGGTCACGATGCTTTTGATGAAGCCCAGGATACTGTTGAATCACAGAATCACAGAATCACAGAATCTAAGGGGTTGGAAGGGACCTCGAAAGATCATCTAGTCCACCCCCCCTGCCAGAGCAGGGTCATCTAGAGTACATCACACAGGACTTTCTGGTTGACTTTCTGGTCTGCAGAGGTTCCTATGCTAACAGCCAGGAGAAGAGCACAGGCCTTGCATCCAGCTTTGAAAACCCTCTCCTAAAGCCTCCTGAATCCCTCACAAGCTCCTTCAGCCCCAGAGGTCCTGCCCTCTGTGGTCGTGGGCTACATCTGGCCCCATTTGGCTTTCAAACCTCCTCTCGGCCAGCAGAAAGCCTCTGTAAGTGCTTGCAAAGCCCCTTCAAACTACTCCCTAAGCGCAGCTTTGGGAGGGAGGGTAGCAAAAGCAAACTGCTTGCATGGGACAACACAACCTGAACCCCAGCTCCTTGTTCAACACAAACAGGTGCCCCCTTGTACCCCTCACAGCCTCTTGGCTGCTCCTTATCAGCTTTTGGGGCAAGGATGACACTTCTTTTTGCTGCAATCCCATGCATCTGCCCGAGGCCTCATAACTCTACATTAAAGCAAAGAGTTTTCCTCTTTAATTTCTAGAAGCAACCAGCCTTTGCAATACAGCCCAAAGAACCGACCACGCATGCTGTGAAGTGACACCAGAAGAGGGGTCAAAGCAATCAGTTGGTGACACCAATTGTGTCAAGCAGGTTTTAAAAATACCTTAAGTGGCTTTTAAAAATACCTGGTGTTTGATTATAAAAGCGCTCAGGATTGGGTTGGGTTTTTTTAAAGGGGCTTCAATCTCTGAACGCCCCTCCCGGGAACACCACAAGAACAAAGGCAATTGGGTCCTACAGCATCTCCTGCAGGGATAATACACCAGTAAAAGGCTCAGGAAGTGCCGGTGTGGAAAGCACGTTCTGGCAAGGGATCTCTGTGAATGAACAGGAAAAAGGTGGAAAAGGAGAATGAGAGAGAAAACAGACAGGAGAAATAAGAAAGCTGCATTTTGGCCCTTTTCTAGAAGCACGGGGACAACTCCCTCCCCTTCCCTCTCTCAGTTCATCATGGCTTTTCTCAACCAGCAGAGGAGGTCCCAGCTCTGCCAGCATCCTTGACAGGCCCAAGGAATTAGCACAGCTTAAAACTTTGGTGTTATCTGGAGAATGGAAAAGCAAACCAAACCCAACCCCACACAACCCTGCAAAGCCATCTTTGCTAGACCCGGCTCCGAGACACCAGCTGCAGTCAACAGCCATTTCCCTGCTCCCACATCCCTCTGGCAGAATCAGACTGAGCCTTGTACCGACCAGGGCTGCAGTGGAGGACCAGCAGAGGGCCAGGCTCATCTGCCAGGGCAAGGAAAAACTAACCCTGAGGCACTACAGCCCCCAAGCCCTCCTGCTACAGCTCCCACCCCCCTTTCTGCGCTGATTGCAAGAGCTCGCCCTTCTGCTGATTACAGCTGATGGTCCTGGCTGGTTTTTGCCCCTTCAGACCAGACCTTCCATTATCAAGGGTCTGTTTCTTTTAAAAAAAGGTTTGTTTTTTTTGACTGCTTTTTCCATTCAGCCAGTGAGTTTATTTTTTGCTTGGGCTCTTTTCCTACCCTGTCTGGATGTGCTGATGGATTCCGGTGCTTGCCAGAATTCAGCAAAACCAGACTTCGCTGGGTAGTATTAACTTCTAACCCCCGTGTAAAAATAGCTGCAATAAAGCAGAGTGAATAATATCAGCTTCACCTAATGTAACTTTGATTAAAAAGCACTGCCCTCTTCATCACTCCTGGGTAGTAACTCTGGAGAAATGTCCTTCCCGAGGTCTGGGGAGAGGAGAGCCGATACGACACCGGCACATTCCAGGACTGCTGCTGAGCCCCAAAGGGAAGGTGGAGGGAATAATCTCAGAGGAAAACAAAAAAACCAACAAAGATGATTTTTTCCCACCTCCGAGTGACAGAAGCAGTTGTAGGGCAGGACCGAAGCACCAAGGTCCACAGCAGAGAAGACCATCCTTTCCCTCACAGGACCTTCCCTCAGACGCAAAAATCTCCATATATTTAATTATTCTCCTTTTCACTCCTGGTGCCGGCAGACTGTGGCAGGAGCTGTTTTGTTACAGCATGCTGGAGGAAGCAGAAAAGGTTTTAATTTCACGCCTTGCACCAGGCACTGCAATTTTGGACACTGTTTGTTATCTGACTTCTGGTCCTATCTCTGGTCCCGGCGCTCCTCAGGCAGCCGCGGCCACTTGGCTTTTTAATTTATTCTGTGCTAGGATGGGGATTCTGTTCAAGTGAGAGCCCTCGCCGGCCAGGCGTGCCAGTTTAATAACAAAATGCCTTCAAGTTTGGAGGTGTGACTTTGTGCCAGGTTAATACAGCACTTGCCATGGCGGGGGGGGGGGGGCTGCAGCTCCTGTGCCACAGCAGACAGGGCTGAAGGAAGCCCCACAGCTGTAAATCACTGTTTTCCTTGAATTTTCATCCACCTGGAAAGGGAAAAAGTCACCAGGGAATAAAATCAATCCCCAAATCTCCCCCAGCCACAACCTCAAATCAAAAAGGATCACCTCCTCGAAAGTGAGAGGAAGCTGCTCCAATACCTTTGTGACCACCAAAACTACCCAGGACCATGAAATTCCTGCTCAGGGGTCTGGGGCTGAAACTTTCTTGGTCCATATTTGGCCTTTTTTTTTTTTTTGGTTGCTTTGTTTTTCCTGTGTTTTAAGAAAATGTGCTGTGGTACAAAAGGCCTCCAAAATGTGTGTTTGCAAGTGCTTGCTCTCCCTGGTGACTCCTGGGACCTAGAAATGTCAGCACGAATCTCTGTTTTCATTTTTTCAAGGTGTTTTCAGCTCTTTTCCCTGTAATTCAGACCAGAAATGTGAACAGATCCTGAAGACTGGAAGGTGCCTGTCCTTTTTGTCTGCGATGCTGCTGGTCCTCGGGCACTCAGTCTCTCTCTCTGCACAGCCCTGTCCCAGCACGTCCTGCAGAGCCATGGTCTGACCCCTCTGATGGTTGACAAACCTGTCCCCACATGCAGCTGCCAGCAGCATCTCACCCAGGTGCTTGCAGGATCTCTCAGGTTGCCCGCAGCCAAGCCACCATCTCAGGTGACAAACCAGGGTGACCTCCACGCACCTGAGATATCAGCACAAGAGACAGTGAGAGTGAGTGACCTAAAACCCATGCCGACTGATCCAAACTGCTTCTCTTGGAGGAGACACAGCTCCTAAGCTTTGCTTTCTCTGTCAGCACCTCAGCCTTGCTGCAACCATGCACAGACCCCAGCTCTTTGGAGCAACAGCATAGGGAAAAGCATTTTTGGGGCCATAAAAACCCTCAGGTAGACACAGCTGCTGATTTTGGTCTGCATTATGATGCACCTCAGGCTTTTGTCTACACAAAGCACAGTTTGCTTGGACATCTATGCTTGGCCTAACTTGGGCTGGTACCTCTCTCTGGCTGGCCACGGCTCATGCAGATGATGGAGCGTGAAGGATTGAGGATGACTTGGGAAGCAGCTGCCCCCAGCTCTCCAGGCTGATCCTTTGCACAGCAGCAAGGTGAAGAATTTCCTACGTTTTCAGCATGAGCAAAAATGAAGAAAGTCACATTTGCAGGCTGAGGAGCTGCAGCATCCCTCTTGCATTGCATGGCACAAAGTAAAACAAGACAGACTGAGCCCCTTCGAGATGATCCCACCCTCAGGGGAAACTCTCCCCAAACTCTATTGTGTAAAACTTCTTCCCAAACGCCGACCCCTCTCTTTCTTCCAGGGTAGTTTGTCAATACAGAGCTTAGATCTCTGGCAAAGGACTTGGGATGAAAGAAATCAAGAGGAGGTAATTGCTGCGTGAAAATGACAGCGCAGCAATTTGCACAGACAAAAACGGACGGCGGAATACCAAGAGGCAGCCAACAGCACAGAATCGATACCTCCCAAGAGGTGGGATTATTAAGGAGAGAAAGGGGCTCGAAAGATCCATAAGTGCCTGATGACTGACTATTTCCAAGTGACTGTTGACTGAATGAGAATCACCTCGGGAGGGATGCTGGGCCCTTTCCCAGGGCATGAGTTTAGCCTGGGGATGCTGCCACATCGCTGCGAGGGGCTGCGAAGCTGGGGGGACCAAGCACCCCCCCACTCAATGCCTGCCCACCCCACAAAGGCTTGAGACCCTCCACTGCAGAAGGGAGCTCTTCCCTTTCTGGGGTGCACAAGGTGCTGGGTAACATCCCAGTAGGGATTTGGGGTAAACTGGGCTCTTGCATTTTGGCCTCTGCACTGGCATTTCTAAGAGAAACACATCAAAAAGCAGCAGCAGGAGAAAATGTGGCTTTACGATTCTTCTTTTGTTTTTGCCAGCATCCCTGCAGTCATTAACAAATCAGATTTGTCAATTCCCCTTATTTCCTATAAAAAGACAGTCATGTTCCATCAGCATCTTTTAAATAGCCATTTCCATGCGTGCTCAACTCCATACTGCAGCCACACACAAGGAACATCCAACAGAGCCTTTGACATCCCCAGAAAACGAGTCTATCTGGTTTACGTCTCTCCATAAAGCCACAGGAAGCCACCAGGGTCTCCTCCAACACTCCCCAGTGATGATTACTTCTGTTTCTAACCCCAGCAGAGCCTGTTACCCACACTAACCATCCTTTTCTCTGGGGACAGCCAAGCATCCGAGCAGCTACGACAACACAGGACAACCATCTCGCTTTGCTTTTGCCCGATCTGACAGGTGTACACCTCCAAAAGGCACCCTGAGGATCAGTCTCTTGGAAAACACAAATTGATGCACGTCCAGTCAGAAACCTCTGCCCTCTGAAGGCAAAGGGAGATCGTTCTTAACGAGCCTGCCTCCGGGCATTTTGGCTTTTCATGAAGCATCAGCAGCTCTCTGCCAAAAGCAGGCTGCTGAGAATCCAGGCTGCAAGTGGCCTGGGGGAAACTCATGTTCGACTTAGTGTTAAGTACATTCAAAATACAAAAGTTCCTCCTGGATGAAAGCAGCCGGGAGACCCAGGAGTCTCATTTTCTCAGGGGATAACCAATTGCTCACAGCATCCCTAAAACAAGTAAAATCCAGAACAGCTATCTCCTCTCCGACCACCATGCAGCTCCTGTGTGCATATCCCAGTTTGATTGGTTTGGTTTTTTAAAACTGTTTTTTCAAGATGAAATCATAAATAAGATTTTCTTTTAGGAGGGGAGAGGAGGGAGATCACGGTGCAAGCGAGAAGGGAGTGAGGAGAACCCTAAAAGAGCAATTTTGGAAATGTCAGCAGGCAAGAGTTTGTCCAGGGACAGCTTGGATGTACTATTTATCTTCCAAAGGAAGGTAAAAAGAGCTGATATATCTCTGGTTTTGCACCATTTGGTTCATCAGCCCGGACAGGAGCTATACAGCAGGGAAAGAGCAGTGCACAAGGCATGCTCTCTGAAAACTTCTTCCAGTAGAGTTTCTTCTATTTCTATTTATTTCCTATTAAATGTATACAGGAGGAACAAAGAATGAGCTGCCTCCTTTTTGTTTGCTTTTTTTTTTTCTAATTGAAAGAGCTATTTCCTAGTGCTTAGCTAAGGCCAAGGAAGCAGGGTCAAAAGAAGCATGGAGTGTCTTGGGCAAGAGCAGAGAGGGAACTGCACGCGCAGCCTCTGGCTCAGAGCAGCTTTGGCACACCTGGCTCAGCATCACCGGTGCCACAAACAACCCCCAGAGCTCCTCTGGGAGGAGGATGGTGAAGCCCAGGGATGAGGGATAGAGGACAGTGGGAGCCGAGGAAGGGGGACAGCAGCTGAAAACTCTTCCATGTCCTCTCCTGGTACCTTAATGCAGAGGCAGGAACTACCCAGTGTCTGGGTAGAGCCAACAGACCGAAAAAAACGCACAAAAACAGCAACAGGCACTAGAAATAAGGAAAGTTCAAGTGGGAGCAGGAAGAACAAGCTTTAAGGAGGGGTCATTCCATACCTACACAGACCTTCACAGCTTGTGGCACTCTGCATCCTCGGACCGCGAGCAGCCATCATGCTCTCCTCAGCAGAGGAGCTGATTAGAAAGATCTGGTGCAGTGGCCATGGTTGGAGCAAGCATGTGTTTGGCAGGACTGACCTGCGCCCTCAGTATGTTCAGTTTGCAGACCTGACTGCATCAAATCACAGAATCGTTCTGGTTGGAAGAGGCCTTTAAGATCATCAAGTCCAACGGTTAACACAGCACTACCAAGTCCAGCAAAGAAGAGCAGCTCACTTTGTTGTATTTGGAATTACAATTAAGAGAATGAAAAAAAAATAGGCTTATGTTTGGTCTGCATGCCTTCACAGTGATCTTGAAAGCACAAAACTCAACAAAAGGTGTCCTCGGATCAGAAAATCAATGAATGAGACCCGTGAGGAAGTCAGACAGTCCCAACAAACCACCAGATATCAGCTGTTCCTGAGCTTCTGTCCCTTCCCTAAAACCTGGGTGAGAGGCAGGGAACAAATGTTCAACAGCAACAGATCTGGGCTATTTTGGGCAAAAAAAGAATAAATTACAGAGCTGGAATGGAGTAACAGTGTCAGCCAAATCACCACAGTGACGTCTGCTCTGGAAACGCTGTGCTGGAGGCAAGGCTTCACCATCCAGCACTGCATCAGTCCCTGGTACAGCCAGTGGGAGCAGACCCTCACCAATAGGACACAATCCCACCAGCCACCTCTGCTTTGTTTTCCCAACACCCCAGAATGAAGAGGACATGGAGCAGCCACATCACACGGTCCCAGCTGGAACACCACCACAGCAGGGAGAGAGATGTAAAGTCAGAGAAAAGACCTTTAAGATCATCAAGTCCAACCACAAACCTAATGCTGCTAAGTCCACCATAAGACCATGCCCCCAAGCACCACAGTCCAGCAGCAAAAGGATAACAGAAGGGAGACACAGCAGCAGTAAGTGATAGTAATGGTGAAGAGCTATTAAAGCTAAGCACACCCACTGAAGTCGAAAGCAAATTCACCTGGATGAGGATAACCCAGATACAAACACTCAGGTTGCAGCCCAAAGCACATGTACACTTATAAATAAAAAGATATCTTTTGATACCTTGATGCAGTTCTTGTTTTCTATGCCTTTGGCATGTGCTTGGTTCAAGCCTTAAGCAGGAAATTAAAACAGAAGCACCTTGTCAAAGTCACAGTGAGGAGGAGGATGTGGGGGTGCCTCTTAATTATCGGGTGTAGCCAACCCCCAAGGGGTGACAGCAGAAATGCCACCTTGGCACTGGTCCTGCATTTAACCCTAGTGCAGACCTGTCGGGGCCCACCTGCTCCGCCAGCAAAACCCCATTAAAATGCAACAAGCAAAATAATGTTCCAAGAACGCATCTACTTCAAAACAGCTGCACCCGGCAAACATTATGTGGCCAAGACTCAAACGCTGCTCTTCTTCCCATCAGTCAGGCTCAGTGAAGGATTTGCTGTGTGGGTTTTGTTTTGTTTATTACTTCTAATGACTTTCTCATTATCATTTCGCTGTGAAACATAAACGATGGTTATGGGAGAAATCATATTATTTGGATGACTTTATTAAATTAGAGAGCAAATCTGTGTATATTTCTGGCTCAGGATAAATGTTTGAACTTTGAGAGGCCAAAATTCATTTTCAGACAAAGCCATTTTCAGAAGCTCTGGAATCGGTGGTTAAATTTGCCCTCAGCTGCGAGGGAGATGTATGGGGGTATTTCTCAATTTTATCCCTCCTAGTGATTTACCCGAATCACCAAACCAAAACCCTGCTTCTAGTTCTGTTTATGAGAAACTCGAGACTTGAGGAACATAATGGAGAAATAAAGGCAAAATAGCAGTGGAAAATAAAATAATAATAATCCTGCCTCCATGCCCCTATCCCCCTAATCCTCATACAGAGACGTCATTCAGCTCACACATCTTCTACGAGCGAAACCACTGTCTTCTTCACACATTCAGTGTGTATTTCTACAGATACCTCTAGGGCTGATAACACCCAGTACAGCTCCCCCAGGAACAGCAACAGCAGCCAGCAGACATGCGGATGGCTAACCACATGGGTTACCTGCAAGAATTAGACATGTGCTGCTTAAAATACATACAAGGAGATGTCTGGCACTTTATCTGCACCAGGGCTCCTGCAGGACCACCAGCAGGACTCAGCTGGTGGTGACAGGGCAAGAAAAGCGAGTGCGAAGCACACACACAGGATGAGAAAGCTCTTGCCAGACAGGCAGAAGAGGTTGCAGCTTCCTCCTCTTCTCCATCCCTCCCTCCTTCTCTCCCTGTCCCAGGAGGGAACCAGAAATGAAATACATTTTCCAGGCACCAAATCAAAGGCCCCCCCCAGCCTTTTAAAGCCAAGACCTGACACTGGAATAAACCTGTTCACAAGAATAAATTCCCCCAAGCACACCCAAAGGGAAAAAGCAATAGAAAAGCAGCCCTGATAAAAGATCTGTTAAGTGAAAGCACTTTCGGCATGCCAACCCAAAATATATGGCCTGCAACAAGCAAGCTTTGTGAAGGAAATCTCTCCTGGAAAAAGAGGGAGGGAAATGTTTGGGGCCCTCCACTCACCATCCGGGCAGGGAATGTGATAGGACCTACAAGGAACAGGCTCTGGAGCAATCAGACATGCCTGTGGGCACCAAGAGCCCAAAGACATCATCTCCAGGAGCCTGAGCATCTGGTGGGAACACAGGTGCCCAGGGTGAGAAGAGATACGAGGCAGGAGTATTCCAAGTTGGAAGCAAGCAAGGTCTATTCTGCTAGTAATTCAGAAAGGGGAAAGGGGCAGTTTTTCAAGCAGGGGCAGCTCCACAGCACTGGCCATGAGCAGCTCTACTCACAGCTGCTGGAGGATGGAAAGCAGGAGTTGGTCCTACCTGTCCACTGGCCAGGGCAAAAATCCATCTTGCCATCTTTTCTCCGCTTTCATGAGCTGGATACAAGTAGAAATGCTGCCTCAGGCCCCCCAGCAAACCCTGGACATGTCTCACCCTCTCCAGTCCTATTCCACATGGTTGGTTGGCAGCAGGAGCTGCTGCACTGACTCCAGAGGCAAGGGACGCCCACCTCTTGCACAAGACAAAAGGAGGGAAGAATGAAGATGGCTAAGGAAACTGAGGCATGCAAACCCAGAACAGCTGTCAACCCCTCTGTCCAACCCTTTTTCCTCAAGAAGGAGCTGCAGGAACACAAACACTCTTGTTTTCCAATGGTGCAGCTTCCTTAGAAGAGACTCTGGGTCATCCCAGAGCACACAAAAGGAAATGCAGGACCACCACTTTCTCTCCAAGTCATCCTAAGTGCCCTGAGCAGCATCCCTGATGATCTTCCCAGAGACTTGCATGCAGCAACTGTGAAGGAAGGATGCTGGCACAGAGCTGGCCCTGCCACCTCAGGTTTAAGTTCAATTCAAAGCAGGATCCATTTAACTTTGAGTGTCAGATGTGCTAAGGGGATGCAAATTGCTGCTATTTCATCCGGTTTGATTCCATCTTATCTGGCTGCAGTCACTTTTTTTCAGGACTGTGGGTCTGTCCCAAGGGTTTGGAGAGAACTGTCATCTTCTGTTGTGTTATTTGTTTCCTGGGTTATTTTAAATCTCGGTGCTCAGCTGCGACAGACCTCATGCAGGTGGTGAAATGTAGGGCCACAGAACCGTGCTGCCAGTGGATATCAAACCTGTGGCTCTTGTTTTACCTAACGGCAGCCCATCATCCTACACAGACAAGGAGAAGCCGGAGTCTTCTCTCCCAGGGAACTCTCTCTTGCCAGGAGAGCTGGCCAGGATCCAGCTGCCCGGCTACTGACCCCTCTCTCAGTTAGCAAATATATCACACAAACAAATGCAGAAACAGCTGGATCTGCAGTGAACTAAAGACCTGCAGAACCCACAAAGGAACAAGTTGGTTAATTAAAGCCTTCTTCTCCCAGACCTCTGGGGAGCTGCAGGCCACTGCTGTGTGTCACCACTATCATTGGCCCTCCAAGGACTCCCACTGGATTGATAAAACCCCCCAAGCACTCCAGAACACACCAGTTCTCCTGCCTTGCAAGCCTTTGCAGTAAGAATTTTTCAATGTCTCTGCAAGTACTAGCACCACTAAGCAGCTCTCTGGGTTTCTAACATCCACCAGCCCCATCAAAGCCATGACCCCACGTGGGACTCAAGGAGTGGCAGCACCCCACGGCACAGCAGTATGGCCCACAGAGAGCTGGTGCTTCATGGCAAGCAAACTCTCCTAAGAAAGAACCCTTGCTAGTTAGCAATGAGACCTGCTCAGCTGGAGCACAGTGCAATGCTGTTAGCTTATTCCCCCCTTCAAGGAGAAGAACTTTTCTGAACAGCTGGAGATAAACATCTCCTTTCATAAAGCTGCTCTGCTCATTATTTGTAGGACATTGCTACAACCAATGGGTCTAAGGAAGGTCTACACTGGCTTTCTCCAGGTGTGATAATGAAACAGTGCTGTAAATGGGAAGAAGATAAAGTTGTGAATCCTGCCCACAGCCATGGTGCAGAAGGACCCAAACTAGAGGAGACCTCTCTGCATTGAGGCTGAAACCCAGCAGCCCACATCCTGGCAAGCCCTATCCTCCCATGGTATTTCATCCGAGCTTGTATGAAAACCCCGGTTGTGACAATTTCTTACCTTCCCCACAATGCTTTAAGACAACTCCTGAGCTGAGACTGGGGGGCAAAAACCAACCCCATCAACTCTGACAACCTTTTTTTAGTCTCTACGTGTTCAGTCATATCCTTTCACTAAACCCACAGCCAGGCAGATGTTTCAGCTGCTCAGAAGGAAGCCACAGATGCAGCCAGGAGCACACAAGTCAGTGCATGGTGCCTGAAAGCAGGTTCCTAACACCTGTCCAGAGCCTGCACTGAAGAAAGCGTTCAGTCGTGGTGAATAGCAGTGAGCAATCCCATGTTTTACATGCCACCTGCAGAGCGCACCTAGGAATGGGGTTGCAACATGAAACACATTGATGAAGAACTATTGTGACACCCTTCCAGTAAACCCGTGTCTGGGAACCATGTCCTACTTCTTACAACAAAAGGACAGAAATCCTATAAGCACATTTACGCTTTGAAAAACATCTCTTGACACCAAATCGATGAAAATAACCTGCACTCTTTTCCCACCAGAAGCTGGGAAAGCACTTGCTTCAAAAGCACAGGGAGGGGTCCGTGTCCCATTCCCCCTCTCTTTCAAGTACTCGTCACCCCCTTCACTCCTGCCCACAAGTATTCCAGAAGCAAAAGCACCCCAGAGGATCCAAGCACCCCATCAAAAGGCTCTAATGGATTGGGAGACAGAGGAGGAAAGAAAAAAAATAAGAGAAGAGCAACATTTGCCAACCACATTTTTCCAAACTCATAGCAAGGCAGGAGGAAAAGAGCCAAGCCTCCTTGGGAGGCAAAGCCTTTAAGTTAAATGTATCATGAAAAAGAAAACTTCTGTCTCTGCTTAAAAAGGTTTTTGACAGGTCTTCATTTGTAACCCACAAACAAATGCAGTTTCTCATGCTCCATGGACTCTAATATCACTTCATAGCAGCCCTGAACCCAACTCTCCATTGAAAAGCCAGGGAAGCAACCACATTAAAATAGCTCTCTTCACTGCTTTTGGGCACACCAGAAATCTTTCATTTCAGGAGCTGCACCTAAGTGCCTGGGAGCACAACCTGAATAGATAGAAACTGCTGCTCAAAATCATTTCAATAGCTTTGGGTGGACCAGTTGTGGTTAAGTCAAGCCTAACAAACAAGGCATTATTATACAAGGCAGAAAGAAATAGTGCTTTGCCCTATCAAAACTACAGTCAAGTTTCAGAACTTGCTTTGGTGACTTAGTTGGAGAGAGAGACTGGCCATAACCCAACAGTTCAGACCTTCATGGCCACTCAGAGCCCCCCATTGCGTGGGAGAAGGGGTACAGAAAGCAAAGAGAAGAGTCATCCACCACACATCAAGGTTAGGGATAGAGGAGAGAAATAAGGACCCATTCCAGACCTAAGACACATCAAACGGCATGTGACACAGCAGGTGGGACAACCTCCTCCATGCCTTGCTCTGCAAGGTGGTGGTTGTTCGGGGGGGCAAACTAAGCAGCCAAAGTGAGAAACCTTTGCAGGCAGCTTCTCAACACGTGTGGCCATGGCAGACTGTCTCAAAAGCAACATCTGATATAAACAGGCATGGTGCCAGAGTGGCACCACCGCAGAGCAATGCTAAAATACAGGCTCTTATCAAAAACAGCAAGTGGGAGATGGCCAACAGTCATAGGAATGCACAAGCCAGGCCTCATCTCCAGGAGAACAGTGAGATGAGTGGAAATGAAGGCCCTCTTGTAAGTGACGGAGAAGCTGAAGGACCAATGTCACCACAACAGCCCAGAAGATATGGACAATATGTCCACTGGCCACAGCCTCTGCTCTTAATTTGAAACCTCAAAACCAGCTCAAAAGCACTGACTGAGGAGCAGTCCCTAGCTACCTGCTCCACAGCTCACATTTGTCCTTGCTCACACATTTAAAAGTTCGCCCAGCACGACCTATGTGCCCAAAGAGTCCCTTTCAAGAGATTTACAAACCCAGCCGAGCCTGGAAATCCATATTTCATCCACACAACGCAAGCAGAGCATTTTTTACCTCTTAATTTTATGTTAATTTTGGTTCCTCGCTTTCTTTCTGCAGAGTTCCCAGGATTTCGTGTCAGCTACTAACTCATCCCTCCTCCCGAAAGCCAGATGAGTGGCTACAAAGCCCAGGTTTGTCACCAGCCAGAGGAATCCTCTAGAAAGTAAACCTGCAGGAGAGAGATAAGAAGCATCTCCTCCGCTCATCGGAATTCAGGGAAAAGACCAAAACAAATATTAATGAGAGGCACTTAGCTGTGCCTGCTCAGCCATCAATAACGCACGGCGAGGTACACAACTGGGCCGTGCACCTCACACCAGCACTGTGCTGGAGGTCCAAAATGGAGGGGTCTTCTGCTAATCCCTTCCTCGAGGTCATGTCGGCAGCTCTCCAAGTGCCCATGCCCTTCCACGAGCTCCCTCCATTAGACAGGCAGGGGACCTGAGCAGTGACTAGCATCTCATGGTTGTGTTTGATAATTACGTTCATCCTGAACAGCCACTTGCTTCTTTTTTAAAAGAATTAATATATTATTCAAAAATATCACCTGTTGGGCCATGCCAGTAAATGCTCCGGAGCATTTCTCTGCACGTGGGAGACATTTGCACAAGGGGTGTCATGGGGAGGGGGCACTTGGTGGGGCTCCATGCTGATGTCCTGCATGGAGAAGGGGTGCAGTGGGAGGAGGTGGCCACGGACAGATGCAGGGAGATGCTGTTCAAGCTACAGGGACTCATTCAGAGAGCAGACTGATGCCTGTAAGAATGACACCAGCACTGCAGGAAGCTTTCTGTGCTTGTTTCAGACAAAGCCTTCATCTGTCACTAGCCTGGCTTCTGCTCCATGTCACCTCCATAGGGACCATCTCCTTTCCCCACCCACAAACACCGGGCACAGGAGAGCAGCTGCAGGGACACGGCTGGAGGGGTCCTTCCCTCCCCGCGTCCAGTGGGATTCCCAGGCTGGCATTTGAGGGCGCTTCAGTGGGTCCCGCGGAGCAGGCTGCAGGAAGAGAATGGCTTTCAGCTCAATTACCCTTCACATTCCGATTCCATAACGCTCCGATGAGGCTTTTTAACCAAAACTCGCCCCAAAATGCATGCCTGCCACAGCCCAGCCTCAAGTGCAAACGTGCAGAAGGGATGAGGGATGCGACTCGCAGCCGGTTTTGAGGCTTGGATCTCCTGTCCCTGCCACCCATCTTTCCTGAAGGTCTCTAAGCTGCCTTCTCATCTTCTTGCCAGGCATCATCCTGCTGAGGATCTAACTCTTTCTTGCTCTTTCTGGCTCTTCTTCCAGCCACCACTTGCCTCTGGAGCTCACAAGCCCAAAGCACCAGATGCACAGAGATGTATGTTAGGTGCAAGCAGAAAGCACCATCGTTGCTGCTTGGGACACACCGTGGGTCACCAAACACCCCACAGAGAAAGGTCGGCACAACGCAGGCACTTACACTCTCCTTTACAGAGATGTTCACAATAAGAAAACAATGCAGAAGGATTCACCACTTCACACAACCAAGCGAAAAACAGGTCTGCCACCTTCCAGAGAAGAGCTAACCTCCTCCTGACATCATCTGAGCAGATCAAAGACAACATGCGAGCACACAGCAAGATGCCAGTTAAGATGATGATGAGAGACTGAGGGTGAAGCACATGCTCTGGATCACAGAACCATTTTGGCTGGAAAAGACCTTTAAGATCATCAGGTTCAACCATTAACCCAGCACTGCCAAGGCCACCCATGGCTCTCAGCACCACATCTACACGGCTTTTAAACACCTCCAGGGACGGGGACTCCACCACTGCCCTGGGCAGCCTGGGCCAGGGCCTGAAAGCCCTTTGAGGGAAAAATTTTTTCCCAATATTCAACCCAAACCTCCCCTGGCACAACTTGAGGCCATTCCTTCTTGTCCCACCACTTGTTTCTTGGGAGAAGAGACCGACGCCCCCTGGCTCCAACCTCCTTTCAGGGAGGTGCAGAGAGCAGAAGGTCTCCCCTCAGCCTCCTTCTCTCCAGGCTGAACACCCCCAGTTCCCTCAGCTGCTCCTCACCAGCCCTGTGCTCCAGGCCCTTCCCCAGCTCCACTGCCCTTCTCTGGACATGCTCCAGCCCCTCAATGTCCTCCTTGGTGTGAGGGGCTCAAAACTGAACCCAGGATTCAAGGTGTGGCCTCACCAGTGC
>VZRW01007176.1:4780-67047 GCA_013398125.1 Aegotheles bennettii | reverse complement strand
GAGCCTTCTCTTCTCCAGGCTGAACAACCCCAACTCCCTCAGCCTGTCCCCAGAGCAGAGCTGCTCCAGCCCTCTGAGCATCTCTGTGGCCTCCTCTGGACTCACTCCAACAGCTCCATGTCCTCCTTGTGTTTGGGACCCCATAACTGGACCCAGCACTGCAGAGGGAGGGGGGAGGGGGGGTGTCTCACGAGAGCGAAGCAGAGGGGGATGGGCTCTCCTTACTTAGTGAAGGCATCTGCACCAAGATTGTTTCTTTGGCTCCAGGAGTCTTAATTTCCCAACACAACAGCTCCTCCATGGAGGCACTGAATTGCTTCCTGCCCCACACCAGCCTTCCCTTCAGCTCTTAATCTGCTGTTTTCTCCCCTTTCTGCATTCCCCTGTCCCCTCTGTCTGCCCCAGCAGTGAGCTGGTCAGAACAGCATGACTATTTCTCATCCTCAGGCTGCCCTCCCCTCCTTGCTGCAGTATCCTTCCAGAAGAGCCCAAGTTTTGCCTGGTGGAAATGACTGTTATCTCCAGGACACTTTACACATTACTTCCACGCCATTTGGAGTTTTCCGCCCCAGTAGTTTCTGTTGCATCTCTCATTTCACTCCTCGGGCACGTGCTTTAAAGGACCAGGGTCTCCTATTCAGACAAGTGACAGGACCGCTAGAGGTGGAGAATTGCTTTCTCCCTAGGACATCAGGACACCACTCAAGACCCTCTGACGTTCTCCATCTGGCGTCACAGTATACGCATCAGCAGTAGCAACAAAAACTTACAGAAAGATGACCTTCAAAGGGAAGGATGCTTCCAGGTCTCAGCACCTACTTCATCACGCAATGGCTTTCTCCATGCAAGGAGAGACCTCCATGAGACTCCTAGCCCCATGCAACCCACCTGTACTCAAGCCACGCCACTCAAATGCTCTGTTCTCTTGCAAGTAACAAGTGAAAGAACCAGAGGAAACGGCCTCAAGTTCTGCCAGGGGAGGTTTAGGTTGGATATGAGGAAAAATTTCTTCACCAGAAGAGTTGTGAGGCCCTGGAACAGGCTGCCAAGGGAAGCAGTAAAGTTACCATCCCTGGAGGGATTTAAAAGCCATGTAGATGTGGTGCTGAGGGACATGGTTTAGTGATGGACTTGGCAGTGCTGGGTTTACAGTTGGACTTGATGATCTGAAAGGTCTTTTCCAACAAAAGCAATTCTACAAATCTATACAGATGCAGCACCTCACCCCTTGAAAAGAAAAGTTTCTACAGAAATCCCAGATATCTCTGATGTGGGCTGTGCAAACCCTTCAGCCCAAATGCTGCTTCACTCCATGCACTACAGCCTGTTTGGTTCAAGCACTTTTCTTCAGTGCTGACAGAAAAGAGCAGGGTGAAGATGGCAGCTGCTGCCTAGTGTGCTTCCAAGCTCTTGCCCAAAGGAACTGCCAGCATCCAAACAAATGCCCAAGACAGTGCCCAAATTTCCCTGCACTCAAGCAGCCTGCTCACATTTTGCTTGCATGTGAAAAGGGGGGATGATTCTTGATGAATTTTTACAAACATGCCCCAGACCTAAAGGTACCCAGCGTGCCAACACACACAGCATCCCACCCATCAGAGTAAACTCAGCCTTCTGCCTTGTGCACTACTCTCATCCCTTGGTTCCTATCCACTTGCTATTCTCTCACCTCCCCTCTCTCTGCTCCTCCACGTCAGTGCAAGGCAGGAGATGGTCACTTGCACAGCCTCTACACCATTGATAGAAAACTGCATCCCACGGCACTGCTGGCAAAATCTTTACACAGAGAAAATTGCCAAGTCAAGAGATGCTTTAACATTCAATCTTCCCGAGCAAGATGGAAATAGCCCCATCTTGGTGGATCACGCAGGCTGGGGTTGAGCAAGGAGGGGAGAAGGCATTTCTTTGAGGCGTATTATATTCTACCTAGTGATTACAGAGCAGATGAAACCCTCTCAAAAGGATTATCTCATCCAGCTAAGAGATGGCTTTTTAACAGTACGCCTGCACTTAAGGCTTTTGAAGGGAAGGCACACCCTTCACGACGTGTCTCTACCTCCACGAGTTTGCTGGACAAAGTTGGAAAGCAATTAAAGGTTGCTCAAAATATCAAATAAATAAATAAATAAATTACATCTGGGAAGGAGAAACATCAAACCAAAAGCACGGTGACCAGCTCAGCAAAGCCAGAGAGACAGCATGGAGATCTAACCTGTTATTTTGTCAGCCAATCCAGGAAATCCAGCAACAATAAACACAATTAAAGATAAGGACGCTCAGGAAGTTTGGTAAAGTTTCAGCTGCTGCAGATTATTTCTGTGTACCTGCACAACCAAAGCCGCCTTGCTGTGGTGAGCACTGGTTGAAGCCTCACCTCCCACTTCTCCAACAGGCACTGGAGATGAGAGACCACCTTCGGTCCCCAGCACCGGCCATGCTGATGGGATGCCAGGGTGATGCAGAGATGCTTGCCGACCCAGGAAGGAGAAATGGGTTTGCTTCTGGCCAACAGTGTTTAATGAACACAGCTTGAATCATTCACTAATTTTTTGGTTGCCTCTCTAACAAAAACCAAACCAAAAACCAAATGGAAAGATGCCATAGATAGACAGACAGATAAATTTGCAGTCTAAGTGCTGTGGAGAATTTTGATACAGTTGCAGATTTTGCATGTGCAAAGGTGGTAGAAAGAGAGGAAGGCTGGGCTGGGTGAGTAAGTTATTCACTGTAAATTATTTGTGCAGTTCTAAAATCCATACAGAAGCATAAGGGCAGGGAGAGAAGGAAAACAGTGAGCAGGGAGAAGGGGAAAAAAAAATGAAGAAAAAAAAGGAATGAGGAAGGAAAGCAGCCAGCAATGATTACAGGCCATTTTGCAACGTGGCAGGAACATCTTTCTTATCAGTTCTGTTATCATTTCCTTCAATTTAAAGGCTTTTTATTTAAAGAAAGGGGAAAAAAAAAAACAACAACCAAAAAATACCCAGCAAAAAAACCCCACAAACCTACAAGGTGCCTGGGAGCGTGCAAGGGAATGGCTAATGGGGCTGAAGTGGGAGCGCACGCTCGCTGCAGCTGCTTCGTATGCGCAGCATCAGGCCTCAGAGCCAGCGCCACGGAACTGTACGAGCCCCTGAAGACTCCCAGGCAGGATGGTGGGGAAACTGATGTAATTACTGACATTATTACCATTAAAGCAAAATAATAATTTTAATTACAGCCAGGGCTTTGGGAGCTTTCTGTGATCCTCCCTGCCCCCTGCTCACCATCGAGCGTGGTCTGGTTCCAGGCTGTGTAATGGGACAGGGCAGTGAGAATCCTCTCCTGTCTCTCCCCTTCCCATCAAACATTTTTCTGCAGAATTAAAAAACAACATTGCAAAAGCCTCCGTTTCAAGTACACCACCGTATGAAGGGTGGAAACAGTGACCAGCAGCTTGTGAAGGCTCAGTCCCAAAGGCTGCTCCCCAAGCAGAAGGGACTGCTGTTGATGGCGAGTGCCCGCCTGCCTCCCAATTAAAATAAATTGATAAATCAGGGCTGAGTTCAGGAGACGCGACACATGCAAGCTGGACTGTAGCTGCCTGACCGATGCTGTGTGCTGCCCAGAAACTTCCCTTTCCGTTTTGAAACCCCTTTCCCACAGCCCTGCCTCTTACCAGCACTTGCTTGAACTAAAGACGAGACGAGCACATTCCCAGGACGGGTGGTTGTAGTTATAGACACAGCGGGTGCCTTTTGAAAACAGAGCCCTGTGATAATTAATATCCCCTTGTCAAGTTACAGATACTTTTTTGTGGTGCAAATATCACCTCATGAATGGCTGGGGTGCCAAATATTGCTTTATAAATCACTTGGTGTGTTAACTGTACCAGGAGGAGCGAGGTGGGGAGAACACTGAAGAAAACCCCACTGGAAACATCCCAAGGGAACATTCAGCAAAGAAACCAACAATGAAGTGACCTTTCTGCCAACACATGAAGGCTGATTAATGCTTCAAGGCCACGGATGGTTTGAACCTGATCAGTAGGCTCAGGATGTTGGGGGGTTCCACAAACTCTTTACAAGAAGGTACCAGACTTGTTTACCACACAATGGCCTCAATGTTTGAGGAACCTCTGCAGGACCCAAGATGTGGTCCTGCAGATGGTATAGCACCTGAAAGTGGCAGATGCAGAAGAGGCGTTTGCAGAGCCATGCCTTTGAAGCTTAAGGATGTTCACTCCAAAGGCAAACAGAGGGCTGAGTTCTTGGAAGCCAGGCCAGGAAAGCCTAGCAGGCACCTATAGGAAGAGTCCACACCCATCCCAACACCTCACCAGTCACCACAAAACCAATGTGGGGGTTTGGACCCCGCTTCACTTGCTGGCATCACGTAAACCCATTGAACTGTGATAATCCAACAAGGCTGAGTTTTCTACAGATCCAGTCAAATGGAAAAATAGATCAGATAAAGCAGATTGGGCTCATCAGAAACTGAGGCATCACCAAGCAGCCTGCCAGGGGCTCAGCCGTACAGCTTTCCTGAAGTCAAAGCTAAACCCTGAGACCTCCAGAAACACAGGAGCTGGGTGAGGATGAGGAGGGTAAGGAAGAGCACATGCAAGAGGTGAGATGCAAGAGCTGCGTCCAAGGGAAGCAACCCTGAAGGTCAGAGTAGCAAGCACACGAGTGGCTCGCTAATGTACTACGGCAGCACCACAGGGCACAGACACAGGCACACACGTCCTAGCAAACTGGAACGCCATAAAAGTCTATTACAGCAAATCAAACAGCAGTCAGCATGACAGCCATTAGCCTGAAATGAATACACGAGAACTTAATGAGCTCTGTCGAGGCCAGCTTGGTGAATTAAGTTGCCAATTCTAGCAGGATTCCCCTTTTCTTTACAGACTCCGAGACATCCGCGCCGCCTGGCTGCCTTTCGACAAGCAATCACGAGGTGCCCTGGCCCAGGTGGGATGGACGATTACATCCCTCTCCCATCACACGAGCCCAGGCTCAGCGATTCCAGGCAGGTGCCGGGGATGCGAATGAGACACAAGGAGCACAGAGGACCAGTGGCATCAGCCCGACACACAAATGATCCCCGGTCTGGTTATTCAGAGCTGCTGTGACACAGAGGAGCCCAGCTAAACTGGGCAGCTTCCCCCACCCCACGCTAGAGAAGAATCACAGCCTGCAGCCCATGCCCAAATAAATTCCCATTCTCAAGTCAGGCAGACTGTGTGAAACGCCAGGACGGGTATTTAGAGGCAGTCTTGTTTTTAAAGGTCAGTTTACTTCATGTTCCATTTATTTATGCACACTCTTCTTTTGACTTTCCTAGTGCCACACAATAGCAGTGAGGTTTAAATAGCCTTTCTGGTGCTGCTCCATTAGCTAGGACAACTGCAAATCGATACATCCATTTATCTCAAAATTAAAAAGAGAAAAACCCTCATTAGCTGCCAATTCTGCACAGAGCCAGCCTGTGCAATGCCACACCAGCACTTCTGTTAGCCTCTTCTCCGACCCTAAGCTCCAGTCCCTCTTTATTCATTAGCTATTGGCCCTTCAGCTTAGGCTGGGTGGTCTTTGAGACAGATTTTGCTACCCAAGCCCTCAGTGTTCACCCTGGCCTGAGCTGTCTGGAGCATGGGAGTGACCTGGGGATGCTGTCATCCCCAGCCACGACCTGCTCCCAATGGTCTGCTGAGCCTCAGATGCATCAGAGAGGTGTCCCCTGGCTCCAGAAGCCTCAGCTTCTGAAGACACATCTCCATGCCACATCATCTCCAGCTTTGTGAGCTCGCAGTCAAGCAACAGGAACAACCCATAGTCCATCAAGGCTCTCCAACCAACAGAGCATCTCTTCCTTGAGAGCCACACAAGCACACACAGAGTAGATTCACTGCTCGTATCTGCCATGGGCTGTAGCCCTTCGAGGGTCCTCCTTAGGTGGTGGGACCTCATCCCCTGCTCTCACAGTGCCTGACAAGGACGGGCTGTCTCCCTGGCAGAAGAACAGAAGTGCCTCCAGGATGCTGGCTGAGCAACGAGTTTGTGGTTCATTGCCTCTGATCGGTGCCCTTGGTTAAAGATCGTGGATAGAAACTGGAAACTGGCACACGATGCCTTATAATTAGATTAGGCCAACCTCCAGAAAGGCACAGCTCTGAAGGCCAAGTGGCAGAGTGCTTTTATTTATATTTTTTTATCCATCTCACTTGCCCATAGTTCCTCTCCCTTGGCCAGCCTTAACTTCCCAAACCAGCACTAGAGCTCTGCCCTCCCTGCTCCCCAGGTTACGATGGGAACCATGGAAGGCTTCAGATCTGCAATATCAGCTCTTCGGGATGCAATGAGCCAGAGGAGACACGGCACAGCTGCTCCAGGGCTACAAACACGGAGGCTTAACTCAGCACCAATTCCTGGGGGAGACACAGAAACCCACTCTCCATCTTTCCACCCACCAGCTTCCAGAGGCCTGAGCAGAATGGCGAGAGTGAGGACCAGCTTGTGCAGTGTTTGCCGAGTCATTTCTGCACCGTTTGTGCTTCAAAGAGGAGAAGAAATGCCACTGACCCAGTGTCATTCTCAAAGGGAGGTTTCAGATGTCTTGGCGCAAAGATGAGACTAAAACTCCCGGCTCATACATCACAAGCAACTTAATGAAGAAACCTCATCCTCGCAGCAGAGGAACAGGGAAAGATCAAAGCCCAGCACAGCAGGGCATCAGCAGTCAGCATATTAAATAAACCACTGTAACACGATCGTTTGTACCTCTCAATTACCAAAGAGCGCTTGATTTCACACACACGAGCACATGCTTGACCCCATCCACTCTCTGAGGGAAGAACGGGCTGCCCTGGCACCAGGGTGCAAGGAGGAGAGGTTTCCTCCACAGGAGGATGTGAAACGCCCTACTAATCCCCTATTTCAAGTATAATACCACAGCCTCATCCTCCTAGCACCAGGAACCACCTTTCGCTCCACATCTTCAAGTCTAAATTCACATCAGATCTGTTAGTTATGGGTGTCTTTCTGCCCAGCTGAGCTCTAGGCACAGGAGCTCTCCCTGATGACATGACAAGGTGTCACCCTCCTTTGCAATGACCAGCACGGAGAGAGGGCAACAGAAGGTTGTGGAAACTCCATCCTTGGAGATATTCAAACACTTGGATGGACAAAGCCCTGAACAACCTGATCTAACATCTCTCTGCTTTACTGGGAGCTTGGGCCAGATTATCTTCTGTAGTCCCTTCCCACCTACTTTATTCCTAGCACATCATGGGACAAGTCCTGCTACGGAGGAAAACACCACAAAGGTCAGAAGCCTTTGGGCAAGACTACCAGAAATCAGGCACTTGAGGAAATACATAGTCCTGCCTCGGGTCACCTCTGTGACAAGAGCTGCACACCCCCCTGACTCAAAGGAAGAGAAAAGGAAACAGCTTCCCATTTACAGCTGTTTTCCAACTTTACATTTGTCATGGGAAAGGCATCACCAAGGCTGCAAAGGCTCCGAGCTCCAAACCTCCTCCTCCACCCATCTTCCCCCAACACCCGAAACACCGTCACTTTGCTTCTGCCCATTTTCAGGCAACAAGAACTTCCATAGCTTTAATCCTCCCTGCAACCACAGCAGGGGGCCAGGGCAGGAGAAACCATCCCATATGTCGGTGGCCCTCAGGCAGCTGGGCAGACAGCTCTGCAGCAGCAACCAGGTGGCAAGCGTGACCACTGAGGGCAGAACCAGAAGCCACCCCTACCTCCGGGATGCGGACGCTGTAGGGCTGGTTGTGGAACCGCGGGGCGTTGTCGTTCACGTCTCCAACTTGGATGTTGACTGTCCCTTTGATCACCTGCAGCCAGAAGGATAACGGCAGGGAGCGGGTGTCAGCTTAACACATGGATTTAAAGACTAAAGCAAGCTTCTGGCTGCTTTTTCTCATTTGGGCTTTTGGCAAGTGATGGCCAGGGGTGGCCCTGCTCCTGAGACCCCCCCCCCCCCAACACGCTGCAGAAGGTCCCCCTGCAACCTACGCTCATCCTCCCCGCTCCCCAGACCATGAAATGAGAAGTCACACTTACCCCTTGGCTGTCACTGACGGAAAATTCAACCGTGAATTCTGACTTCGTCTGAAAGGGAAGGAGAAGAAAAACATATAATTAAAGATACTGTAGTGTTTATCTGCAGATGGCAGGCTTGGGACTTTTAGCCAATATTATTACATGCAAAATGCTTTCAGGACCTTCAAGAAGAGACGGGGCGCTTGAGTGCAATTACCTGCATTGAGGATAAGACGCTGAGAAATATTACTGCCAGCGGGGCTCCAGTGTATTTCACAGGCACAGGGAGCTGCTCTGCCCTGGCTCAGGATATGGGGACTAAGGAACCGACCCCCCGGCCAGCAGCCGAGCTCTTTAAACAGACAACCAGGCTGAAGTAGATGAGAGGAGCTCGCTGTTTAACCTTCTCTTGGAACACCCACCTGGCCCCCAAGGCAGGAGAAAGCAGTTTCCCCACCCACAACCTGCTGTGACCTGGCACCATCCCCGACTGCGAGATACAGGACAGTGCAAAAAGAGAAGCAAGACCAAAGAAAAAGCTGTGTAAGTAGCTTTCATTCGAGATGACAGGACAACAGTCTCACTGAGGACATCTAAATCTCGCTGCTGCTCTCCCAACTTGCTCACTGTGCGGGAGTTCCTGGGATAGCACACAGCTGGGAACACTGGGTTAAGTCTGCAGTAGGAAAATCCCATAAGCCCATTCCAAAAGATGCCTGTGCAGTCCTCTGTGCCCCTCATTGCTTTAACTAAATTAACAGATTGGTCTTAAACGGCAACAAATTGAACTCGCTGAGGCTGAGGTGAGGGACGCGTGGAGAAGGGGATTATTTTGGTGCTGGGGAATATTGCTAGTGGAGGAGCAGACCTTCTCTTCCTGACCTTTCTTTTCCAACAGCGACCATTTCACTCATGTTTTACCAAGGATGCCCACAGGGACCAACAGCAGAACTTGGATCATCACACCTGTCTGGTACCTGGGCACCAGCTTGGTGTTTTTGTTCCCCCAGTCCCAGCAGTCCCTTCCTCCTCCAGCATCTCTTCCCACCCCTGCCCAAGCTGCTAAAGCACAGCAACCTGATGGTTCCAGTCCGTTGTGCAGGAAAGGCTGGAAAGCAAGCTTGAAATGGCTCTCTGTGCTGTGGATCTGGTTGATTTATTCCTAATGAGAACAGCTCAAGGATAAGCAGCAGCCACTGGTGTCCAGACCAGGAGCTCTGCCTGCACCAGGGTAGTGGTTCATCTCGGAGAACGGTTTGGGGAACAGCTTACCAGGACCCCATCCAAACAGCTGGGGAATTCACCCTGAGAAAGGCTTTCCCAGCTCCAGCCTCTGCTCCTTGTGACATCTCACCCCACTGCATCATCTTCCACCCCATTTCCCCTGCCCATCGGCCACCATGAGGGACGAAGCAGTAGGAAAGAAAGGAGAAACAGGAGAGAAGAAACAACCTGTTGAGCATTTAGATTTTAAAAACTCGATTGAATAATCAGCTGCCGCATGCTGATTTTTGTCTCCACCCTTCATTTTAGCACATACTTTTTTTAGACTCACAGTTTGTCTTTTTTTTAAATCTGTTTTTTCTTCTAACCTTCATGGGAATGAAAAAATCTTCCAAAAATTATTTTGCCTCTATATATTTGCTCCTTCCTCTTTTTTTCTGGTTTCCCTTTTCCTGCATCGTTTACCTTACTGTGACTCCCTCTCCCTTTTCAAGTCTCCCTTTTTCTCCTCCACTGTACAAGGACTGATCTCCTGCTTTTCTTTCCCCACTACTTTTATTGTACAGCTTTCCCTCCCCTGTCTTTTTTCTTGCCTGCAACCAAGGCCAGTGTTCCCTCCTCCCAGACTGCTCTCCACCTCCATCCATTCCCTCCCACAGCATCCTCCTTCCACCACCATAATTTGTCATTTATACCTTTCCCTTATCCATAGAATCATTGTTTGAGTTGGAAGGGACCTTAAAGACCATCCAGTCCCACCCCCTGCTATGGGCAGGGACACCTCCCACCACATCAGGGTGCTCCAAGCCCCATCCAACCTGGCCTTCAGCACTGCCAGGGAGGGGCAGCCACAGCTTCTCTGGGCACCCTGGGCCAGGCTCTCACCACCCTCACACCAAACAATTTCTCCCTCCCATCCCATCTCCATCTCCCCTCTGGCAGTTGGAACCCGTTCCCCCTCATCCCATCACTCCCTGCCCTTGGCACCAGTCCCTCTCCAGCTTTCCTGGAGCCCCTTCAGGCACTGGAAGGTGCTCTGAGGCCTCCCTGGAGCCTTCTCTTCTCCAGGCTGAACAACCCCAACTCTCTCAGCCTGTCCCCAGAGCAGAGCTGCTCCAGCCCTCAGAGCATCTTTGTGGCCTCCTTCGGACTCTCTCCAACAGCTCCATGTCCTTCTGATGTTGGGGACTCCAGAACTGGACACAGTACTCTGGGGGGAGGGAGGAGTCTCACAAGAGCAGGGTAGAGGGAGAGAATCCCCTCCCTTGACTTGCTGGTCACACTGCTTTTGATGCAGCCCGGGATACTATATCCATACTATGCTATGCATACATCTGTCTTCACCCTCTTCCATGTACAGCTGACTGTGAGCCCCTGGCATCAGTTGATGGGTATAGGCTCCTCTCTTGGCACAGCTTGGCCACCCTCTGCTCAGTTCCTTCCCTTGCCACCCTCCACCAAAAGCCACCTAAATCTATCCATCACCCTCCTTGCCCTAAGGCTGCTACCCTAAGTATGGGAATCTGTGGGCATTTGAATAAGAAAAGATCTATGGCTCATGCCAGCAGCTGTTGGCATGGGGAGCCAGAGGGGAGAGAGGTGAAGAAAAATGCTGTCTTTATCCAGGGCCTCGCTCCCAACCCTGTGAATTGGGTTTGCCTCCCCCCAGCTGGAGCTGCACCCATTGCCCTGCTCCTTCACATCCCCCTGCCTGTCTGGCTGAGGTGTGTTCGTGGGTTTTATCTTCACAATGCTGCTGCTGGCCAGAGGAGGACTAGACACTGGCAACAGGAGCACAGGGGAGATTAAGCACATTGCCCAAGTTGTATCGGATTTTCCCCAATCTCCTGTGCTATCCCTTCCTCCTTGCTCCAGGAACGTGGCAAGGGTCAGGGTTTCTGTGAAACAGTCACCTTGGTGGGATCCCATCTCTGCACGCCAAAGCTACGGTTGAAAAGAGGAGTGTCAAACAGCTTCGAGGCAAAAACCTTGCTGAATTCAGCATCCAGCAGCCCGAATCCACAGGATGATGAAAAGCCATGGTGAGACTGAACAAGCAGGATTCACATCTTTTCATACACCATTTTAAATAGTAAAGGGTTTAATCAGAATATAGGTTTAAAGAGGGAGCCTGTAAATGTCCCTGAACCTCCTACTCTTTCAGAGATCATTTTCATTTATTTTTTTTCCTTCCGAACGTGCAAATATAATTCTGATATCTAGAAAAACCAACGAGCCAGACAGAACCAGAGCACCCTGCTTCTTCCCTGTGTCCCCACTGAGCTGAGGACAGTGAGAGGGTGGTTAGGGACAGACCCTAATGGCGACACACCTGGATTCCCAACTCCACGTGGGAGCAACACCCAGACTCCATCTCGGCTGCCACAGAAGGTGGAGAGCCAGCTTTTATCTGAGCAGAGATGTTTTTTCCCCCCCTCCTTTCAGCAGAGGATGCTCTCAGCAGAAAGCAGCATTACCTCTCTGTCCAAGGGCTGCCTGAGCCAGACGACACCAGTCACGCTCTCCACAGCGAAGAACCGGCTGGCCTCCTCCCCAACCACACCAAAGACCAGCGGGTCATTGTCCAGGTCCCGGGCCAGCAGCTGAGTCACCGAGGAGCCTGGGAGAGATGGAGAGGAGAGAAATCATGAGCAAAATGGGACAGAAAGGAAGAAATTCTGAAAGTATTCAGCTTGTCAGGGAAGGAAGGTCTTCTGCCTTCCTCCCTTAAGTCATCCCCAAACTGTTTTCCCATGGAGCTTCAATGCCTCCAGCAGCAAGGGGAGTCAAGCTGTGCACAGTCTTACTGTTCTCTCCAGCACAGATAAACTGAACCACAGCTCCTCTTCTCTCTCGCCCTTAGCAGAAAAAGTCATGTTAGCTCAGCAGAAGCACAGCTACACTGGGCACAAGAGATAGTGGAGGAATCCATGACTCTTCTGGATAAACCCATGCCTCTTCTGGGTCAGCACCTACCAGCCTCCCTCACACTCTCCCCTGCTGAGGGACACCAGCAGCAGATACAACATTTCCCAGTTAAAGCAAACATCTCAAGGACAAAAGCCTTGGGACATGATGCCCACAGGTGCCTCAAGGCTCACGGGTTTGGTAGGGCCCAGAGCCAGAAGGTGACTTATATACAAAGATTTAAGTATATCGAGACATATATATAAATAGATATGAAAAAAATGGAAATATGAAGCCCTCACTTCCCAGGTGATGATTACATCCAGATGAGAAAAAAGTCCCAAACTGGACTTGGCAGCAGATGAGGGTACCCAGTGACAGTCCACAAAAACCTCAGAGCAGCTGTGCTGGTCCTCCTTGAGGAGACAGGTGACCTGTCTCTGTGAACAGTGTTCTTCAGCAAGAAAAGAGGATGGGGGAACACCAGCAGTGTAGGAACACCTCGGGTTAGTATGGAAAATTTTTACCCATGTGCCTCTCAAACCAGGACAGAATCTCCTTGAATCATTTGGGACTTCTCTGTGGAGCCTCTCAGAGCATTCAAAATCCGTTGTGGCAGGTCAACCATGGCTGGCTATCTGCCACCCACCCAGCTGCTCTCAGTCCCCTCCTCATCAGGACAGGGGATGAAATAGGAGGAAAAAAAGCTGGTGGGTGGAAGTAAGGACAGGAGATCCCCTTGGCCACCTGGCCTCGAGGGTGGGCGAAGACAACCTCTGTGTGAGCCATCTTTGGCAGTACAAGAGCACCTCATGACCCCAGATCATCTGGCCAAGGAGAAGGGATGCCAAAACCTCCCCAAGGTGGGAAGAGGAGGGAAGGTTGGGCAGAGCAAATGGCAAACGCAGCGGCACAGCTCAGCGAGCAGAGCGACCCAGGCAATTACTGCCTGGCTGGCCTGACACCCATCAGGGCAGAAATAATAGAAATAGCTGATACCAGATTCCATTAATAAAGAATTAAACTGTAGGAACATAATTAATGCCAGTCAATATGATTTTATGGAAAATAGGCCTTGTCAAACAAACCTGATTTTATTCTTTGATGAGATTACAATTTTGGCAGATAAAGGTAACTGCGAAGAAATAATAGACTTCTGTAAGACATTTGACTTAGCACTGCCTGACTTTCTGATTAAAAATTTAGCACTCTACGACATTGACAGAGCACATTCAGCTGAGGGCCCAGCTGCCTGGCAGGTCCCAAGTCCACCAACCATGGTCAGGGGGAGATCCTTGCATGGTGTGAAACTGCAGTTGGTACAAACTCGGGCTCACTATGGCACAGAGCAGCCACGTGAAGTGCTTGGCAATTTGGGCTTACTTGGTAAAAATCTGTTTTCTCAAGCCTCCTCCAAATGTCCTGGAAAAAGGCTGGTGGACCATCAGGTGGGCCCATCCAAACTGCATGAAGTTCAACAAGGCCAAGTGCAAGGTCCTGCACCTGGGTCAGGGCAATCCCATGCACAAATAGAGGCTGGGGGAAGAATGGGTTGATAACAGTCCCAAGGAGAAGGACTTGGGGGTGTTGGTCGATGAGAAGCTCAACATGAGCCAGCAGCGTGTGCTTATAGCTCAAAAAGCCTCTGGTATCCTGCATCAGAAGCAGTGTGAGCAGCAGGGCCAGGGAGGGGATCCTCCCCCTCTACTCAGCTCTCCTGAGACCCCACCTGAAGTCCTGTGTCCAGTTCTGGAGTCCCCAGCATCAGAAGGACATGGATCTGTTGGAGAGAGTCCAGAGGAGGCCACAGAGATGCTCTGAGGGCTGGAGCAGCTCTGCTCTGGAGACAGGCTGAGAGAGTTGGGGTTGTTCAGCCTGGAGAAGAGAAGGCTCCAGGGAGGCCTCAGAGCACCTTCCAGTGCCTGAAGGGGCTTCAGGGAAGCTGGAGAGGGACTGGTGACAAGGGCAGGGAGTGATGGGACCAGGGGCAACGGGTTCCAATTGAAAGAGAGCAGATTANGCAGTGTTGAAGGCCAGGTGGGATGGGGCTTGGAGCACCCTGGTGTGGTGGGAGGTGTCCCTGCCCATAGCAGGGGGTTGGCAATGGATGAGCTTTGAGGCTCCTTCAAACTCAAACCATTCTGTGATTCTATGAGAGAGCATCCAAAACCCCAGGGCTGTGGGCCCAGGCATGCGAGGAGCTCTTTCCATGCCCTGGCTGGCAGAGCTGGGGTGCAATTTAAGCACTCAGAGAAGTGGCTTTAGGGGTATATACAGCCAGTTCTGCCAAAGCTGCAATTCTGCAAGCTGCTCGGCTGGCCACATCGTCTTCAGGACTGGACACAAGAGGATGCCACAAACATTCCAGAGCTCCAAGAATACCTTACACTTAGCAAGGACTTTAAAAGCTTCAACTGCTTCATTGATGACAAAAAAAGAGCAAGATGACTCAGGCCATCTCAAGCACATCCATGAAGTGGACAAGGTAAGTCTTAAAATAAGCAAGAAAGCAGAGCAAGACTCAGTCCCAAATCTGGACAAATTTCTATCAGAAGGAGGAAAATCAGTTGCTTTAAAAAGAGCAACTACAATTAACCACTGGGGAATGAAAATTCCTTCCATCAACACAGGTGCAAGCGAGTGACAGGTCACAGTCAAAGACTTTTTGGACAAAAACCTGAAAACAAGAGTCCTTATCCAAACCACTGCCATCAGCTGGTTCATCTGCCATGTTCCTGTCTCCTCAGTGAAGCCAGCACTGAGATACAAAGTGACCCTACACTTTCCAAACCTGGGAGCCCTGATACGAAACGGGCTATGAATTTGGCTTTATTTTGGAGGAAGTCTGAAGCCATCCTCAGCAAAGGTTTCTTTGCCCCAGGAAACAAGCAAGGCTTGGCAGTGAAACCAGTAATGAGGACAAAATAAATCCAGGGTCACACCTCTCTATTCTGCCAAATTTAATGGGAGAAACAGACTTTTCCCCCTTCACATCTCATTGAAAACCCCCTGCTCAACAGGGTACCACCTGTGGTTCCCCAGGGATCTGCAAATGCTTCAAACCCCAAAAGGTCTCGGTCACATTTCAGTAGAAGGGAAATGATCTTAAAAATCCTGCTGAATAGGAAAACCGTGTCCCACCCTGTTCTAATCATAGCCACATTCATGGTTTGTGTGCTGCAAACCCACTTGCACAAAAAGAAATAATAAATCAGCCAGCAAACCAATGTTTAACTCTTCTCTGTCTCTTTGGGCTACAGCTACCTCAAGGTATAAATTCAGGATAAAGTGGAGCACAAGGCAAGGCATTTCTGGGCAGAATGCATCATCCTACCTGTATTTCTTGCTCCAGCTGGTCTGCAGAGTTAAATCCCTGGGAAACAACACACTGGGCTCGACTGCTGGCTGGGCCAGGCATACCAAAACCAAGGACAGATTCAGTGGGTAAAAAGAGGAAAGGGAACATTCAGTGCCTACAGCCTCCTCAACTTTTATTTCTTTTTGTTTGTTAAAAACACAAAACTTACTTAGGACAGAAAAGGGCAGCTCAGAACATTAAAGTGTAAGCTGTATGTCCAGTATCACAAGAAAACATCATCTTAATCAAACCCTCACAAGCTGGGCACCAGAAATTAAGAGCTGTTTTACCATTCCCTTACCTGTCCATCAGCCAGTAATCACCACCCTAACTTAGGAGCACCTCCCAGTTCATTATAGAAAAGAAATATGCATAAAACACAGATCAAAATAACAAATTGAATAGAAGATAATGAGAAGCAGCTTTCTGAAATAAGAAATGAGACTGCACAATCACTTCGTCATTCATTATTCTGATTTTTGCAAGCTTTATCCCTGGAGAACACTAAGTTTAGATGCCTGGTGCAAACCAGGCATGCAGGACGTGGAGAGAAAGGACCACAGTGGAGCATGCTGGGGTCCTTCACCACCATCCTATAACACTAATTTCTTTAACCCTGCTTCCTCCTCCCTACTGTCTCTCAGCCAACCCTCCCTTCTTCCCCCAATTTACTACACCAAGGGAGGAGGAACAGACTAGCTAGGTACCACAAGGCAAAACCCACACAGCTGGAGCATCTTGGCCACGGTCACTCTTGCACAGACCACAAGAAATCCCGTTCTCCAGGGCAATCACAGGGAAGATGCCCCTGTCGCATCTGTAGGTGAAGCCAGACCAAGGCAAACACCCCACCCAGTGATACTCCACCTCCACAGCTGGACTCCAGGTTCTCTTTCATGGAAGAAATATGGGAATTGCCAAAGATTTTAAGAGCACTAGTGCCTGTATCTCTGGGAAGTCATCAAAAAGAAGAGGGTCCCACTTAGACAGGGTGTGCAGAGCCCAGAGAGCTCCACGTCTGTCACAAACCCCTCTCAGGGCACTTGCAAGGAAAGAACATGCTTCAGCTCTCCCTGGGCCACACTGAGGATCCTGCTTGAGCTGCCACCAGCCCAAGCACTGACCTGGCGCTGGTGAGAGCTGAGGAAACAGGGACAAATTATCCTTCTGCAGTGCAAAGTTATAGGCTCCATTCGTTTCCCCTCAAGAATCAGACAGGGCAGTTAAGTCTCTTGATTCCACCAGATAATCACAATTTATCTTGCTTCCTTTTGCCTCCTTTCTCTCAATCACAGCTACTTCTCCCTCTCTCTCACATGTACAGATTTTCTTCTTTCTCCAAGTCTTGAACTTTGATTGACCTCAGTAGCTTTTTTTTTTGGTGGTAGTGTTGTTGCCTCGTGTTTTGTTCCTGCTAGGATTTTATTAAATTCTTTTAGCTTTGGCTGCTTTATGGGGTTTACTCTTTCCCCTCCCTACAGGAACTCCTATCTCAGCACCTTGCTTTCAGCATTAAATCTATATATTTTTCTTGCCCTTTCATTTTGTCAAGGAGAAAAGCAGGTGAAGGGGTTGGGCCCTCCCAGTTCCTCTCAACCAGTTTTGCTTTCAAGAGTGGGATGAGAAGGGATAAAAACCAAACTCTCCAGGAGCACCACGAGTCCCAGGGAAAGAGCCAGAGGATGAAGCAGCTGCCAGAGCAAGATGCTGACACAGTCTGAGAGGGATGGGTTGGGGTGTGATGGCCCAGCGGGCAGGTCCCAGAGGATTGGAGGTTGGCCAACATGACACCTCTCTACAACAAGGGCAGGAGCAAGGGCCATAGAAACTATAGGCCTATCAGCCTAACCTGGGTGCTAGGGAAGGTCATGGAGCAGATCACCATGAGTGCGATCACACAGCACGTGCAGGAAAAACCAGGGGATCAGGCCCAGTCAGCACTGGTTCATGAAGGGCAGGTCCTGCTGGACCAACCTGATCTCCTTCTTTGACAAGGTGACCCACCTGGTTGATTCAGGAAAGGCTGTAAACACTGTCTAGTTAGTTAAGTGTTAGTGAAGCATTTGACACTGTCTCCCACAGCATTCTCTTGGAGAAACTGGCTGCTCGTGGCCTGGATAGGTGTATTCTTCACTGGCTAAAACACTGGCTGGATGGCCGAGCCCAGAGAGTAGTGGTGAATAGTGTCACATCTAGGTGGTGACCGGTCACTAGGCATTGCAATGGGCTTCCCAGGGAGGTGGTGAAGTCACCATCCCCAGAATTGTTCAAAAAACATATAGATGAGGCCCTTAGTGACATGGTTTAGTGGCAGACTTGGCAGTCCTGGGGAAACAGTTGGACTTGATGACCTTGAAGGTCTTTTCCAACCTAGTTGATTCTGTGATTCAGGCACTGGGATCCAACAGAAGGGGCAGGTTTCTAATTAATTGCTTAATAAGATGCTCTCTTAAAAGGTCTGCTCCATACCCCAGTGGAGTTAACAGCAGTCTCTCCGCTGACTGTGCTGGCTTTTGGGCTCAAGACTTCAGGCATCAGCTACACTTCAATATTAGAGGCATTTTAATCCCCGCCTTCAAAAGCCAGTGCCTGTTTCTCCTTGGCTCGTCATTTCTCACCCCTCTCGAGCTTTGGATGGTATCTGTGGGCACAGCCACCACGTAGCTTCTTGGGTCCCTGTCTTCTGCCACCATTACTGCATGCAGTCCGGAGCCTGCCAGCACCAGGGGCACCCAGCTTACAGGCAAGAGGGGTTTGCAGAACAAAAAGCCAGAAATTTCTAAGTAGCAGCAAACGGATCAGAGGCACCAGGAAGGAAGCAGCAGGGAGACAGCCCCTGTGCCAAGAACAGTGCCTATGGTCCTCAACCAAGGTCACAAGCTGGCACGGAGCGCCCTTGGTTGCTGTTCAACTTCTCCAACCAGCACAAATTTATTCATCTCAAAATTATTTCAGCATCCACACCCTGCAGCAAGGAGTCCCCTTACATGAAAGCTCCAAAGTAGCAGCCACCAGATTTCCTTGGCTTCCCTTCCTTCCTTGGAAGAGAGATGGGACCATTGCGTCCCATTCACTTCTCCCACAACACTCCTGATGTTAGCTGCTAGCCAGCAGCCCTGCCTTCCCGCACCAGTTGCCTCAGCACTGGCATCTCCAGTCAGCCCAGTTCGTCACAGCATGCTGGTCTTTGACACGCTTGGTGCCAAGGTTTGATGGATCTGATCTTGCAATTCAAACCCTGTTCTTCCCATTTGTCACCTGCTCCCTTTTCTTTGCCTGCAATTCATTTTCTCTTTCACCTTTCAGCCAAAAAAAATAAAGAGAAAAAAGCCCTTCCACAATGTTTTCCCAAAGATTTTTTTAAACAAGAAGATGAAATGCCAATATTTCTGTGCTGCTGAGCAATCTCCCAGCAATGTGAGGGAAAGGACAGTGACTCCCTATCAAGGAAAATAAAGCAAAACCCAGTTTCAAGCAGGAGGCTACAAGATGTGGGAGCTGCTCCCGTGGTTGGCGTGAGGTTTCATCCCTTTCCCAGAGAGGATGAGCCCAGAGCAGGGGATAGAGAGTGCACAGAAGTCCCCACCAGAGGCACAGTACAGGGGGCCAGGAGAGCTATCAAAGCATACTTGGGTTCAGGAAATCTCTTGTAGGCACCAGGGTCCCTCCATCTTTATTCCTGCCTTCCTCCCAGTCAGTCCCAGCCTCCTGGAGCAGTTTCCCTGTCCATAGACTAATGCAGAAGTTGTTGGGTCCCAGAATCTAACCACTACATGCTCCAGATGGGGAAGACCTTGCTCCTTGCAGCTGGAACATGCCTTGGGTGAACAATAACAGCAAAGCTCATGCCAGGCAAGATCCCCGAGATTAAACCCTGGCCAACATCATTCAGATCTGCTCAGGGATACCTAAAATCATGCCCCAGGTACAAGGTCAACCCGCTCATCCATCTCCAAGCCCTTCTCCCAAAGCAGGTGGCTGCCAGCTCATTCCATAAACACAAACAGAGCACTGGAACAGGCTGCCCAGAGAGGTTGTGGAGTCTCCTTTGCTGGAGACATTCAAACCCCGCCTGGATGCGTTCCTGTGTGATGGACTCTAGGTGACCCTGCTCTGGCAGGGGGGTTGGACTGGATGATCCTTCGAGGTCCCTTCCAACCCCTAGGATTCTGTGATTCTGTGTGATTCTGTGAAACTCAACAGATGCTCTTTGGCCTCCTTCTCAGAAAGGGCTTGAGCCAAAACGTTCCAGAACAATTCAGCCAAGAAATATCCACTCCTACACTTCAAATCATGCTCAATGTTACACACTTCTCTTTCCAGGTGCTAACGGGAAGCATCAGCTTACCCCACCACCAAGGCTGCCTCCACTCCAATTACGGTGCTGCAGCACGAGTGAAAAAGGACAGGGAGACACCAGCACTTCTTTAAAAATGGTCTCATAATAAATAAGTGAGAAGAGTTTCTGCCAGCAGAAAAACAGGAGGTCTATGCCACTTATGGGGGGGGAAAGCCCAGGACAAGCTGGTCCGGGAACCACGTGCACTACTGCCATCACATACAGGAGAGAAAGGAGCCAAGCACGGAGGTGACAAGAGAAGAGGGAAAGCAAATCTGTGCAGTCAAACCCATTTCTGAGGGTGTTTATCAAGCTGGGAAGCGAAAGGCAGCGCAGAGAGCTTTTCCTAGCTCCTCGGATGCTCAAAGCCGGAGCGGGAGACAGAGCCTGTAATTTCTCTGCTGTATTTAGTTATTTTAAGTGGGGAGTCAGTGGCGAGACAGAATCCATAAGCAGACCTGACAGCCAGCGGTAAAGCTCGGAAAGAGGCATTGCCTGCCTCTGTTCCCCCAGCTCTGGCAGAGACATTTCAAAGGGTGCTTAAAGCCGCTCAAAGGGAAGAGCGCAGCGGTGGGTAGGGAAGAGCCAAGAGCAGCCAGAACAGAGGGCTTTTTGGGTGTGCTTTGCTATTTACAGAACACTTCAGTGAACTTTACAAGGGGAAATGAGGGGGGGGGAGGAGGGAAGTACAACAACCAAGGGTAGTGTGAACTCTCTTGACATTATCATTAGAGCAAAGAGAATACCTGAGGCTCTCCCAGTAGGTGATGTGCAGGCAGCCACCGGGCTGCCAACATGCACGTGGGCAGAGAAGTCAACAAAACCTGTATCAACACTGCTAAGGCAGAGCCATTTCTCTCCATCAGCCTCCAAAAGGGTCTCACAGCCCCGCAGACACCAAGCAAGCTCACCAAGACCAGTTTAAAACATATGTTTTCATGCCCATACCATGTCCTCCCAACAGATGGAGAGCACAGCCCTTGCTCCTTCACTGGCATCCTCACAGCTTGGAGGCAGAGCTTTATTAACCAAAACTCTCCAGTTTTGGAGAGTTTTGTTGCTGAAATCACTGATACACCTAAATATCACTGTAGGCATCTGCCTAGGCAAAGCCCCTGCAAAAGGCAGTGGGCTCAGGGGGTGTCTGCCTCTCCTTTTTCCCTGCCGCCTCTCCTTTCTCCCTGTCTGCACAGGTAGGGATCCAGCAATTCCTGCCCTCAGGTCCCCTACAAACTCCACCGCCTTTGTCCCTGGGACAGGAGAGAACGTGGAGAGTTTGCAAAACTGAAAGGACTTTTGTTCCCTTTTGTTTGGAAAGGAATAGGCTGTACCAGCAGGAAAGAGGGAAGTAACACAATTGTATCAAAAAATAAAAAAAATAAATAAAAAATAAACAACCAAAACAGGAGAGTAAAACAAGAAAAGAAACACTTGTAAAAGAAAGAGTCTGGGTCTGTTAAGGTATTCCAGGTGTGAAAAGGGTTCTCGCACTTAAAAAACCCTCATAAAAATAATTTCCTCTCCACACTGCCTAGGAGCCTCATAATTACCAACAATGATCACAGACCCATTCATTTCATCCTAAAATTAATACATCACGTTTGGAATGATATCGCATTAATTTATCACAAGATTTATGAAACTTGTACTTTTTTTCTAATGAGATTTATGCAAATTCTGCTCCATCCAATTGTTTGCACCATATAAAAAAAAAAAGTTGCCTCGCAGAAGCTGCTCTGTCAAAAAGTCTCATTCACTTTTATTGATATCTGTCCTTCCCTCTTCGTCCCTATAGCAGGGGAGGGAAGGAGGAGCTGGTTCCAGCTGGGATGTGATCCTGTTCCCAAGCACGAGGGAGGAGAGCAGCCCCACCACAAGGATGGGGTCTGCAGGTGAGCCAACCATTCAAGGCATTTAAACTAATTTTAAATTCAATTAACTGGTGGTTCTCTCATACCTTTGTCCAAGAAGGGGGCAGAGCACAAGAGAAACAGCAGGGAATTGTGAAATTAAAGTATTTAGACTTTCCAGAGTGAGAAAGTGTGTCTGGGAAGCTTAAATTCCAGAGAGGGAGCAGGGGGGGGATAGGCACCAAGAGAAGCACTGAGCATCATGGGGTTATACAGGGGGATATCACACGAGATTAACTTGGTATGTTACAGCAGAGCTGTAAAAGGAAAGAATGCACAAGACATCCCATCAGCACTCAGTGTGGCACCTTACAAAGCTCGAGGTTTCCCAAAGACCTGGGCAAACCTCAGGAGCGTAGGCAAGGAGGTACAAAGCAGGCCAGACCAGGTCCAATTCAAACAGGGCAGGAATATCACCTTCGTTTCCAACTCCTGCCAACTGGAAAACAGCCAGAGATCTTCATCTGTGCCCACCCAGCTTCACCAAGGAGGCTGGGGAGGGGTATTCTCAAAAAAACCCAAAATATGAGATGCGGCCTTGCTCCTTGGAGTTGCCCCTTTGTGACCTACAACTCCCCATGAGACACACGTACAAGGGCGGGATGAACTGAAAAAGCAAAGGAAAACATAAATCTGGGGTTAGCAGAAATTTCCCAGCAGTTAAATCTACTGAGGTGTTCAATCATGGCAAAAAGCCCCAACATCGCCCAGAGGCTTTTTCAAAGATGCTACGAAGATGCTGCAACCAATCCTGGGAACAATCCCAATTCTGGGAAAACAGAAGCACTGACTAGATGAGATCCAAACCCCAATTTTAGCATCTCCAGGGAGCGGGGGACAGGGTGCTCCCCACCTATGAAGGCAAAGCCATTCCCTCTGCGCGGCCGTGCTGCCAAAAATCTCCACGAGCACTGCTCCATGCTGCCTTGAGCCTGCCTCAGAAATGCCCCCAACATTCCCCTCCCCTCACTCCTCAAGGAAAATCCAGCTAATACAGCCTTGATTAACATTCCTGATACAAAGTTTAAACCCTAAATCCACAGAATATCCTTTTCTAATTAATTTTTTGAAACAAGAAATGGCCCAGAAAGAATAAGGAATATTTCCTTTGTTCCTTCTTGCCTTCCCCCAACCTCCTCTCCTCCCTTCAAGAGGAGTTTGATTTTTAACTAATTAAACACTCACAGGTCAAAGTAAACTCTGCCACGGGTACCAGCATAGAGGGAAACACCACCCGGTTCCCCTCTGTGTGGATATCATGACTCAGTAACATGCAGTAAAGCCATCATCAATTTTGGTGAGACTTTCACCCTGACCCTGGCTTCCCACCAGTGCCTGGGCAAGCTCCAAGATGAAGGTGGAGACGCAAAGGGACTCAGGACACCAGGACACTGGTGAGCCCTTTAACCAGGTCTGCTCAGCGCTGAGGAGAGGTGTTCACCACCACCCCTTCCCCAAATGCTATTTCTGAAGGCAGAGGTTTGAAGTACCAGCACCTACCTCAATGGTCAGCTTTTGGAAGACCACACTTCTCTGAAAACTGGATATGCATGTAGGTGGGTTAAATCCCTGTTAAATCCAGTTAAAACCCAGTTAAATCCCTGACCCAGCAGCTGCAGGAGTCCTTTGAGAGCAGGCACTCCCAGCAATGACCATGACCATCCTTCCCCCAGCAACTTCAGAGCCCCCCTGGCAAGTCAGAGCCCAACACAGGGGGATTTGCACCACAAAACACACAGAATCCTACAAGTTCCATGAAAATAACTGCTGAACTAGGGAAAACTGAGTGTCCCCCCCTAGGATAGCAACACTTTTTCTTTAAGATGTGGTTGCCAGCTGTCCCATCAACATAAACTAGCCAAATATATATATGTGTGTATATATACACACACATACAACCCGGTTCTGATGATTGCCAATGTCAGCTCCCAAAGTCCCTCATGGCACAGCTGATGCAGGGAAAAGGGTCCAAAGCTCTGCCCAGCACCCGATGAATTCGGATCCCGCAGAGCACTTGGCGAGCTGATGGCTCCCGGCCATCCCCAAGTGGCCAGAACAAGGAGAGCAGGAGGAAGGGGAGGAACTTCCCTTTTTTCTGGCTTTTATAGAGTTTGGCAGGAAGTGGGAGGGAATGCTGATTCCTCAGCTTTCCCCACCCCTGACCCCTTTCACTCAGGGTCCTAAACTCCACGCCCCCCTCCCTAAGTCCTTGCAGCAATACCATGAGATCTGACTACCAAGAGGGTAGTCAAAAAGGTTGTGCCAGCTAAATCCATACAGCAGCAGGGATGCCAAGAACCTGTGTTTTCAGAGGGACTTTTCAGTCGGACATAAAGGCTGGGCAACCAGCTGAGCAAGCCATGCACTCTCACTAGGGAAGATAAGACAAGGCTTGGCCAGGGGATAACTGAGTCAAGGTGTTGCCATCCCTCCCAGAAAAGGAGGCCCAGAGCAGGTGGAAGACAGAGTTACCCTACATCCAGAGACGAGCTCCAGTGGCAGGGACAGTAGCGAGGCCTGAAACCAAATCCTAGCTCCAGGGATTGCTTTCTACTTACAGATGCAACGAACTATCAGGAGCTCCACAGAGATCATGTAGATGGGAGACACATCTCCTCAACTTGGAAAAACAGGGGAACACGCCCACTGCAACCTCCCACCCAGTGCAGAAAGCAGGAGACTAGAAGTTGCAGCTGGCCCAGTACCCTCAAGTTTATTGCTTCTCTTTGGGAATACCAAGCTCTCTAGAAATACACCGGGGCAAACAGAAGAAAAGTGGGACCCCAGAAGTTAATGAGGCGTTTTGCTACTTGGTGTAAATAAATGATTCATAAGTAAGATGACACACGCAGTAGTTTGCATCTTACCCAGACAAGGTAACATAGCTTTGTGTTAATTAGAAAAGAGAAGCTGTTCTGCAATCAATATGAGGTCAGAGATAAAGCTCATTAGATTGCACTGCCTATGGGACAAGGTCCCAGGACTGGCCTGGCATGGAGCAGGACTGCAAGACACCCATAGGGTGTTAGACAAGACACCCCCAGGCAATGATGCCAAGAGAAGCCATGCCAATATCAGTGCTGAACGGCCCCATCAGTGGCACAGTGGTACAATGCCAGCTGTGCTCCAGCAACTGAGCTGGAGTGTGAGATGCCACCTCTGAAACAGCCCTGCCTGGGAGCAGCTTCCTCCACCAGCACCAACCCTGTCAAGCTGAGGAGCTGATCAGTATGAATGGGGAAAAAGAAAACCAAACTGTCAGCAAATTTCACTCGTGCAAGTGAAGTTTGAGCGGGATTCATTCACGTCTTGTTTGAAATCTCATCTGTGCCTCACAAAAGAGGAACCAGCCCCAGGCTCTCAGCCTCACAGGGAATACAAAACCTTTAGTGCTACAGCTTGCCTATGGCCCAGCTGCTCCGCGCTCTGAATGGTTCAGGGGAACAGATAAAACTCACCATCCTCAGCCCAAATATTGCAGGATGTTTTGCTCCAGCACCAGCATGCTTTGGTGTGTGCACCAAAGTCCCACCGACTGGCCAAAACCAGAAGGAAATGGTAACAGTGGTCAGGTTTTTATCTGCCAGTTCACATCTGTAAGCAAACTGGTCATGGGCTGTCACCGTAGCTCTCTGGGGTTTCAAAACACATGCTGGGTGATGGATTCCACCTGATTATAATGAAGATGCAGTGAAATCCCTTCTTGAATTTACCTCTTAGCACCTCTTGGCTGCAGTAAAAACAACAATAACAGGAATTTGGAGGCCAAGGCATCCAGTTTTGGAAAGTTTACATTTCCTGCTCTTCTTACACCCTGAGAAGTGAACAAACCCCCTAAGAGAACCAAAAGAAACAACCGGACACTTGGAAGACCCTCCACAAAGGTGACAGCCTGGGGAAACATAACACTTGCACCTCATCACACCCTTCATCCACTGGTCCTAGCCTGGATGCTGCCTTCTTCCAAGTACAACCCAACTCCCTGGGGCTTGGTAACAGCCACTGTGTCTTGGATGGAGCATTTCCTACCATGCCTCCCTCCCTTCTCAAACACCAACGAGAAGGTGGGGGGAGACTTGGCAGGTGGTGCCTGGGCATCTGAGGCACAAGCTTATCTGTGTCCCCGCCACAGCACTGCGGTAAATTGCTTGTTGATTAATGAGGCTATTTAGGAGCAAGTGATGCCAGCATTACCGTTATTAATGATGCCGACGTGGAGAGACATTTAAGAGCGGCCCCATGTTCTGTTGTCCTCTTGGCTGTGAGTAATGGGGCACTTCAGCTACCGGGCTTCAAAACCAGCTTGGGGCTGTTTAACAACAGAAACAAAACAAGCCCAAGGGAAATGGATGGAGCCCACCGGACTGATGACTCGAACGCACTGATAAAGCCAAGCTCCTTCAGCAGAAGCTGAGCAGAGCTCCAGCCTAGAGAGGAAATTAAATGGAGAACATTCCCCCCTTCCAACCACCAAAACCCTTCCACTTGTCCGTACAAGCTCCTAGCAGCCATAACACAACCAACAGCATCATCATCTCACAATCTATGGTCCTGTGCAGGAAAGCCACCCAAATAAAAGTCAAGCCCACAGCAGCCTAAACTGGAAGCAGCAGCAGTGCAGCTGTACTTGCAGCACATGGTACACCCCAGAGCACAGCCAGGGTGATGTCTGTTGAAGCCTGTGAGGCTTTCACAGGGCTATTACCTCACTTTGCACATCACAGATGTCTAAACGTGGCCAGGAGGACAGTGAGCAAGAAATAAAGAGGCTGTTTATTGCAAGAGGAAACCTTGGAACGTTGCTCGGCGGTCGCTGGTGGGAGCACAAGGCAGAGAGCACAAGTGCACAGCTGTAAACTTGTTCCTGAGTTAATATACTCACGAGTGTTTTTCTTTCCCTATGAAAGCATACTCTTCTGCAAACAAACATCTGGAGATCTGTTACAGCTGGACCATTATCCCGAGTGACTAAAGCGTTCAATTAATTTAGCCTTTTTCATCTGTGGGTTGTCTGCAAAAAGACTTGGATTTGCAGGAATTTATTTGTTATTTGAACATATTCAGTGAATCGTTTATTAAAAACATATTTCAGGCGAAGGATTGCTTGTTAAACACTCCTACAACTGTTGCTCTGAGTGTTGGCAACCACCTGCTCGCACCATGTAAATGGTCACTGTGGTCAGGTGGGAATGTCTTTACATCTTGATGGAGTGTAATGTACCTCCAAAAAGAGCTTTCCAAGGGTCTACGGAAGCACCTGCACAAAAACATATCATCACACAAATGCAGAGCATCCAGCCTGCCTGAATTTCCTTAAGAACACAAAACTACTTGCACAAATGTTGTCACAAAGAGAACAAGACCAAAGTTGAATACCAGAATTAATTGACTTCATGTAGAACACTGGAGAAAACATCTCTCAGTAGCTTCCACAAACCTTGCAAGCATCCACAGGGCTCCTTATTCAGGATCCTGTCTGTCCAGGTGTGTTTTATCTCAAATCTCCAAGGAATGCTTGCTGCAGGAATTTCAGCACAGCAGCAAGAGAAAAAGGGGTGAGAAAGGAAGTAGTGAAGGGCTATTTCCAAGATGGATGTAATCCCTCCGGCATGCTACAAGCCCAGGTTCCTCCTTGCCTGTGTATCACAAATCGTAGCCTATGCAGGACATGTGACACGTCTGAAATCACAAATCCTCCTGCAAGAACAGTGATAGTCTGCTACACCATGCTGCTCCAAGGCAGTTGTCTCCCTCGCTGCCACCAAGGCTTGCTCCAGATTTTGTTGCATTTTTGGCAGAGGGTGAGGGGCACTCAACACCCTAGGTGAGCCTTCCCTATTTAAGAACAAGATAATTTTATGTTTAGAAGTGATATAGGTTTCCTGAGATGTTTGTCAATAGGTTAAGAAGATAGAGAAGTAAATGTTGCACAAGGCAGCAGTGATGCTTGCAAAACCCTCTTGTTGAAGACCTAAAGCTACATGGGGTGAGGCAGATGAACTGTAGCAGGCAGGACCCTATCCCAGGGATGTCAACATGGCTCAGCTTTCATCCACCACTTACTTTTAACAAGCTGCAATTTCTCTAGAACCTTAGATTCACTGCAGGGACAGGTAGAAGACTAGCCAGATGAGCCAATTTTAAGAGGCACCAAGTGGAAGACTTTGTGTTCCAGGTCCTTCACTCCACTGCGCTGCCATGTTCAACAGTAGACTTCCCAAGAACTCCACCCAAGTCACCATGTCAGTCATCTCAGCAGGACCCTCAGACTAATGCACATGTTGGCCTTGAACATTCCCCACAGCCAAGGTGACCTGTGGCAGCCCAGCTCTGTGCAGCTCTTTCTGCAAGCTGGGTCGGAGCAGCAAGGGGTGGCTGAGTCTCCACGCCCCTCGCCTGGTGTCCAGACCAGCCCATGCTCAAAAGAAACCCAAACCTCCCTTAGTTACACAAATAACGTTTTAAAATCCACACTGAAAACAAAACTCCATGCTAAATCCCAGCTGGTGGGTTGTTTGAAGGCAAAAAGAAAGCAATCACTGATGTTTCACAGACTGTTCTAAAAGTGGAAAACTATGAAGAGAAAAGCGATCCCGTAAGTCAGTTTTAGGCTTTTTTTTTTCAATTGCTCCAAGTAAAGACTTTCAAAGCTCCTCGTTCCCCTGAAGCCCCTGACTGAAAGAGAAATGGGTATTGACCACCAAATTCAGCATCTACTTGTAGACTCCAGACACTAGCCCCAGCCACCTCTGCCTGGACAGCTGAGCACATACAGGAAGGGAGGGTAATTTCAGCCAAACAAAGCTTGCATTGCTTTAGCAGAAATTAATAAAGATGTCTCTTGGAGACCTTAGAGCACCTTCCAGTGCCTGAAGGGGCTCCAGGAAAGCTGGAGAGGGACTGGTGCCAAGGGCAGGGAGTGATGGGATGAGGGGGAACGGGTTCCAACTGAAAGAGGGGAGATTGAGATTGGATGTGAGAAGGAAATTGTCTGCTGTGAGGGTGGTGAGACCCTGGCCCAGGGTGCCCAGAGAAGCTGTGGCTGCCCCTCCCTGGCAGTGATGAAGGCCAGGTTGGATGGGGCTTGGAGCACCCTGGTGTGGTGGGAGGTGTCCCTGCCCATGGCAGGGGGTGGGACTGGATGAGCTTTAAGGTCCCTTCCAACCCAAACCACTCTGTGATTCTATGGTTCTACAATGGAAATAAGGACAGGGCAGCTCAGTGCTGAGGATTTTAACTGGGAAAATCCATTTGAGAGAGCTTTCCTGTGCTATTTTACCACTTCTTAGATGAGGAAAATCCACCCTCCTCTCTGAAACTATGATTTGCAGACTGCGAGGTCATGGCCAGCTATTTGGCCTTACGAGGGTCCTTCAAGTCTTAACACTTCAGACCTGAAAGGAGGAGAAAACCGGCAGCCCCAAAGACACTGCCCCAGTATTTGACAGGTGCTGTCAAATCTCCACACACAGCATGAGACACAGCTGAAAACCTCAAAGAAAAACTCAGCTCCACCAAACCAACCATGCCACAGGCACATAGAGCACTTCATTACGGACACTGAGCATTTTCCTACCCTCACCAAAGCGTGCACCCCTCTTCCTTCTTCCCATTAAATGGCAGCAGTCTTCTCCCACTTTCAGGTGTCTTTTATTCTAGCCCTTGCCCTTGGGAGGATGCTGAGAGCATCCTGGCCTAGGTAGCTCCCCAAGTTTCCTCAAATTTGGGCTGAGATTAGATCTGTTATTATTGAAGAGTGTTAATAAGCCTTATTAACCAGGAGTGAATGAGAAAGGAATAAGGGAAGGATTTTCCTAGGACTTGAAGTGCAAGAAATTCATAACTAACTTAATACCTGTACCAATAAGAGAGACTCACGTTGAGTCTATTTTAAAACCAGCCTTTTTCCATAAGAAAAAAGAAAAAGAGACATTAAGTGTGCTCACAGGCTTCCTTCAGCCTCCCCACCTGCAGCCACAGCTTTCCGACGTGCCTCCAGGATGACTGATGAGTCAGCACGTTGTTTTTGAGCAACTCACGTGCCTCGCCAGCACGCGGGATGACAAACCTTGGGAACCTGGGCATTAATACTGGAGATTTATAGTCAAATCTGTCACGGTTGGGGAAGCTTTTTCCCAAGAACTACTTTGCCTGAAGGTCGCTTTTCCTGGGCGATAAGTGCAAAGAAACTTTCTCAGCCACCTTGGCCCCCAGCAAAGGGCACAGAGGGGAGGGGGGTAGCCACCAACAAACATCCCCAGCCCTCAGGCCATCCCAGCCCTCCCACAGGTCCCAACTAGGGGTGGGAAAGCACATTATGCCAGCAGAGCCCTGGCTGCAGCCTCCCACCGGGGAGCAAAAGCACACCCCAGTTTGAGAGATCCCATCCCAGACATCCCACCTTCCACACGCTCAATGGATTGGGTAAACATACTCCTACTAGGAAGCACCAAGCCCACCACCTGACCCAGCACAGCAAGTCTCACCTGCTCACGTTCAGCTAAGATGAGAGGTTTGCAAACAATAATCACTCCAACCCTTCCTTTTCTAGGATTGGGAATCCATTGCCACAAAACATTTGATGCATGAGGCTACATCTTCCTATGCACAAATACCATCAAGGAGTTCACGGATGCTGCTGTTTGCTTGTATTTCACTGCCAACAACACACTATTATTTTTGTAGCGTAACTGGTACTGCAGCTCCAAGAGCCAACAGGTGCTGTAGAAATCAGGGTGAACCTTCAAAATACGTCTTCATCCAGCACATTAAAAACAGAAAACCCCACATATTTGTCATCCAAAGACAGTGCAGACACACTGCAGAATGTTCCTCGGATGGGATTTCCCCCTGAAGGTTTCCCAGATGTTCCTCCGATGGTGGCAACATACTGGCAAACTGGGTCTTCTTGCTCAAAGCAAGGTCAATCAGCGGGGCAATTACCCACAGTCATTATCTACAATACACACCATTTTGTCCCTGCTGGTGGTGGTGGGAGCTTTGAAGGAGTGGAAAAAGAAAAAAAAGAGTCCCGGGGTTGATGCAGCAGAGGAATATGTTACTTACTACTGCTCCTCAGACTACAGCTGACCCACAGGGGTCAGCAAATTTAGCTAACAAAAGGTGAATGGGAGTTTTCTCTGCCCTTCAAAAGTTGGTCTTGCCAACTTCCCAAGCGGAGCTTGGTCCTGAGCAACCACTGGATTTGCTCTGGCCAAAGGACATTCTGGGCTGTGTGTGCCTCTGTGTAGGCTGCACATCCATACCAAAGGCTGTAGAAGCACATAGAGGACCTATAGGCAGACACACAAGTAGCTGGCCATGAAGCTCAGGCCCTATCACCAGAACTGTACCACGAAGGAATGGGCAACCTCCTGCTCTCTCCATGTCTTATTTTTCCTCTTTTCTAACTTGTTTTGGACACAGGCATTTGACTGTGGTGTCAAAGTCTCCATGAAGAAGGTAAAAGCAGCTATGGGAAAGCCTACAGGCTCACAGTTTGTGTTTTAAGCTATAGAGGTGTTTAGGACTTGCCTACCCACAAGTTGCCCTTGTCCTTATCAGAGACCAAAGCATTCAGGACAGACAGGAGAGCACTGACCCCATCATTTCTGAGCATATTGAGGACATGGATATGAAATCCATTCACAGCCTTTCTGTTGCTATGCTCTTCTCCCCACCAAGGCTGATGATGGACCCAGGAGGAGCTGGTGAGGAACAAGTCAAGAAGCTCAGCCAGGTGCAGCGAGCCTTAGAATAGGTAGAGGCAAAACACCTACTAGGAGCTACCACAGGCTGGGTGGAAATTTCACAGACCAACAGCTCAAACAAATCAAACAGGCCCAAGCCAGGATTAATTGCAGAGTTGGACATGGACTGGCAGCAAAACCAGCTTGGTGGGCTACCAGAGGCAAAGTCCACCATGCATATGATGAGGGCCATGGCTGTAAGCAGCTCCCACCTGAACCTCACAGGATGCCCCAAAAAGATGCTCTTGGCCAGATGGTTTCCAAGAGAGGCTTTTCTCTGCACGTCACTTTCCTGTGTGAGTTTCTCAGCAGATACCTAAAGACCAAAACATTTTCTCAAGGCCTCAGAAACCCCAGACAGGAGGACATCTGTTAGGAAAGCTGCCTCAGGCAAGGCAGCAGCTCTTCTGTCCTCCTTCAAGCAGCCATCAGGACGAGCCAATGGTCCATGTGTTGCTTATCCCTTTGCCAGCAGAACAGATCAGTTCCAACAAGGAAGGCTCCTGAGGTTTAGTCAGAGCAATGCAAATAAAGCCAATGACTCACTTCTTCAGTCCATTTTGGCCATCCATAACAAGCTGCCTGAGAGCAGACCACACATTTCTCTAGCACCTTCTTAAAGCAATAATCTCTGTGAATAATTCTTATTCTCTAGCTTGTTTGGAAAGCACAGACTATAAGACCTAGAGCCACTTTAGGAGGATATGATGGACACTGTACCCTTTCTTCCCTTGCCTGAGCCATCAGATCAGGTTCACGGGACGAAGAGGGATAACTCGGAATCAGAAATTCCCTGTTAGTATTGTTGGCAATGCCTGTGGAACACTCCTGACCCATGCAGGAAGCCAACCTGCACGCCACACGAGCTACCTCGTGGAGAATTCAGTCCCCGTAAACGTACCTGTCCTTTGCAACACTTGTCTGGCTTGTCACAAAATCAAAGACCCACAGCAATACCCTATCGGAGAAAAACTCACGCCGGGGAGTCCGAAGAGTGTGTGAGCAGTGACAAAGTGCTCCATCACTCTGTGCTTTCCAGGCTGGCTCACCCACCCTGGTATCCAGCAGTCATTGGGTAAAAGGCATGGAAGAGAACAGGGATAAAATGTACACTACAGACTTTGGAAATTTATTTAAGAGTTTCAAGAGCAAACACGCATTACTACAACTTCCCCTTCAGGACCAATAGTCAGCCTTTTCTTTCCCAAAATTCCTCTTTCAAATCCTTCCGAGCTCCTTTTTCTCCCGGCTGCCTAGAGCCGAGCTGGGGAGCCCCTCTTGTCATCTCCCGGCCACCCACTGCCAGCTGGGTCCTGACACCATGCCAACCCCTCAGTCCCAACTGATCAGTCCCTTGCCTGCTCCTTTCCTTCCAGATCGACCCAGACAACACCTGCTGCACGGTGCATCTCCCCGTACGGCTCCTTCCCTGCCTCCCCAAAGCATCCATCCTCTCCTGAGGAAAGGTGACAAACCAGGTGACAAACACACACCTGACCACAGGAGGGAGGGAGGGCAGAGAGGAGGCAGGTTTGCAGGCTCCCATCCCAAGTACCTGACCCCCTCCTCTCCCTCGTTATGGATGAGGTAAATTAGCTGTGACACTCATTAGCTGCAGCTCCTAATTAGTGAAAATTAATATTGGTTTTGATAGAAGTCTTGGCTGACGCTCTCCCAGGCAGAGGCATTATTGACCTTGTTATCCCATTTGATAGCAACTTACATCACAGGAGCCACTTTTGGTGGAGTCGACAGCTTGCAGCCTCCCCCCACCCTCCACAGCTCCCACCTCCAGCCCCTGCCAGGGCACCCGCAGCCCCGTTGGCACCTGCACCCATCCTCTGCAGCCTCCCAAGCCCCTCCCCCAGCAGCAGCTGTTTCCCATGACCAGCATTTTTTCCACTGGAAGGCAACAGCTTTTTGAATCATTTTCTCCCTTTTGGCCAGGCAATGGTAAACTGTGCAAACATAGACCCAATTTTTAGGACCATAATAAACTCTGTCTGGAACAGCACCAGCCATCCCTCCCTGCCCACAGATATTACTCTTCCTGACTGGTCTTTGGCAGAGATGGTGCCTAGCCCCCATGCCCCATCCCATCACCCTCCCCATTGGCCTGAGTAACTCCAGACTTACTTGCTACCACCTCTACTCACCACTCAAAATAATAAATGCATGAGAACAGCAGAGAATAGCATAATAAATACATGAGTATAGTGTCAATGCAATAGCAATGACCATTTAAAGAAAAAAGAAATAGGAGGAGCATCCCTTGACCTCAGGGGTCCCTGCCCTTGGAGCCTGGGAATCTGAAGGTACCCAACAGACACTGCTCAACAAGAGGAAAACATTTGCTACCGAAGTTACGTATAACAAACCCCCCACACTGTATCACACATTAATAACAATAAAGATGTCAAGCTGTCAGATAAGAAGTTAATCTCATTCAGAGCACAATTAAAGATGCCATTATCCAACCACCTGGGGCCACTTCCACTTTCACAACGCCGTGGATTTAACAGACAACGGGGATGAGCCCATGACTAGCGAAGCAGCTCGCCCAGCCAACCCCCTTGCTACACCCCCTCCACAACCTGGCTGGCACCCTCCCACCCAGGCAGCCAGATACTGATGGTGTTGATCTGTGCTGCCAAAGCTTCTTCTGGGGACATTCCTTCATTTCTTGGATCAACATCCCAATGAAAACTGTCCCTCTGCCTGCCTGGATGGTGCCACTGGATGCGGGATGCACACAGGGCAAACCAGACCCATCTGTGGTATCACTGGCACCTGGGCTGAGCTTATATTTCTAGAGGGGGGTGGGGGGGAACACTGGAAAGCAGCAACTCCAGCAGGTTCCATTTGATTTACAGCAGGACACCCATCAAGCACAGTGCTTTTGGCTTTCATGTTCTTTGCAAACAGCAAATGGACCCTAAGCTTCCACACACCCCCCTCCAGATTGCTGCTGCTGGCTAGGAAGCCAAAGCCAGAAAAGCTGGGCACCGAGTACAAAGCCACAACCATCAAATTCTGGCCCTTATGGAAGAGTCACCGGGAGAGGAGAAATTTTTTTTGAGAAAGAAACCCTCTCCTGATCATCATTGGTCTGAAATCAGTGAGGACAAGGGAGAGGCAGTGATTTATGCTCTGGACTGAACAGCAGCCTTCACTCTCTCAAAATTCAATTCTTCTGGACATTCAACTGATAACCTGGCAAGGGAAGAGGGGCAAAACTGCTACAGGGGGGGTTTGCCCACAGACAGGACTTGCAAAGAATTAGTGAAGATGTCTCTGGCCGTGCCAGCCCAAGCACTGCTCTGGTACTGCCCAAGGGACACAAAGTCCACAAGAGGCTGCTGACACAACACCTTCTCGTGCAAAATGCCCCAGTTCTCCTCGAGCCCTGGCAATTCTGTGAGGTTTTATGGATACAGTCCAGCAAGAGCATCCAGATGCTAATTGCTATTTATACTGCAGGCCAAGCCAGCCTTCCCCACCTTGGTGTAGCTTTCAAAATGTGCAGCTCCCACACACCTTAGCAGCCATACAGGCTAGACCAGGATTCTGTCACATTTAGCACCACACGCATGTGCTACTGCCATGGTTTTTCAGTCTTGGATAAGAAGCCAATATTTCAGATTTAGCAATAAAGGACAAGGTTAAAAAAAAAGAAGGTAGCCAAGGGCTGTCCTGAAAGCAAGAAATTATTTTCAAGCTATATTAACTGCACTCAAAACTGTCACACACGTCCCATACAAGCTCCTCACAGGGGTTCCTTCGCCACTGTGTAATATATAAGGCTCTGTGCTCTGGGCTGAGGTTGGGATGAGACACAGCAAAAGTAAGGCAGGAGACAGAGCCCACTTCCCCTGCCCCCTCAACCCAGCAGAGCCCCAAAGTGATGCACCAGGGGGTCCTCAAAATCCAGAGCTGCGGCACCAAGGGTTCCAACAAAGCAAAGGGCAAGACTGGAAACAGAGGCATGAAATCACACAGCCAGCTAATAACTCAGAGAAAAACTGAAAGAATCCAGATTTTTTGAACAATAACAACCAAAAAATGCAAATCAGGAAATTGCATTTAATGCTCTCCCTCCACACCTTACAAGCTCGCTGTGCACCAGGACCAGAATACGTTGTTTCTAAATCCTCAAGGTGTGAAACAGTGTCTGAAGGTAAAGAAAAAAATTCCATGTCCAAACCCAAGCTCCTGGTTTAAAATCCAGAGAGGCACCAGCCTCCCCCCCTCCTAGGAGACACCTTTCCTCCTACCAACTGGCTGCAAAGCACCCCAGTGCTGCAGGGCTCACCCTCCTTGCTGTCAGGATTGCCTAAACTTGGAGAATCCTGCCAATATTGATGGTTTCTGTGGGAGCATCTTGTTGCAGCATGACCATACCAGCTTGGGAATTTATTTTTTCCCCCCTCGCCCTCTCCAGGATGGAGCTTTAATTTATGATTATTGCCCCCACCCCACCAAAGCACACAGGTAATTCCTTCTGGCTGATGTGCTTTCTGCAACCTGTCGCACCCCGTGGGACTGCAACAATTTTTCCAAGGCAATGAACTTGCAGAAACCAGGGAGATATTTTTTTCCCCACTCTTTATGCCACTGGGAAAGCTGCTTCAGAGAGGGTGGAAGGACGGTGCTTTCTCCGTGGTGCCTTCCACTCACCTGCCTGCCCCTCCCACCGCACCGAGTTCTCCATCAATGCTCTTTTGTACAGAAATATTGTTTTATCCGGTAGGATGTGTTTAATTTGATGTGGCTGTCATCTGGGAAAAGGCGTGTTTCAAGAGTCGAGGTTCTCTGCAGCACTGTTACTTATTTTACAGTCTTCTGCCATACCTATTTCTTCCCCTCTATTTCCCAAAATCATTAGTAACAACCATTAATCGCCGCCCGCAAGAACGCTCCTCGCTTCTCCCCATACCTTGAATTATGAGTCTCCCTTGGACTTTATACATTTTAAAGTCTTTTTCCCCTCCTATTTTCAAATTAACTGCTCGAAAATGAACAGCGGAGTAAGAAAGGAAGCCCCAGCACTGTTTGGGGAAGGGTATAATGCTCTATAATACCATCTCTCGCCTCAAACCTAATAATCAATTAGGAAGAAAGAAGTTCCTCCGTATTCAGGTACCGAATTGCCCTGCTAATTGCTCACACACAGAAAGAGCCTGCGCGATACAATGCCCGAGCCTCAGCAGAGCAGGCATTTGACAAACCCGTGCAGATGAATGGAATGAAATTGAGTTACTAACCATTAAATGTCAAGTGTTTGAAATCTTTCCCCCTTGCGTAAAGAGCAATATTAATAAATCTTTAGGAGAGGGAGCGCACAGAGCTTACTCACTCTTCTGACCACCACTGCAAATTGAACAGATGTTTCCATTGAGTCGTCCAACAACGCTGTCTCCGGCTTCCCCCCCCCTCAAGTGGTTACAGTTAATTCAAAAGCCATCAATGTACAGGGGCAGTTTGACAGGAGGAACCAATTTATTAACTCCCTCTGCCAATCAAGCACATTAAGCCATTCAAAGGCAGAGAGGTGCATTAGCCTACACTGGTGATAAATGGATTTAAAACCCAGGAGATGGATTTGTGCAGCAACATCAATGTGACCATCCTGGCATGTCCTGTGCTCCCCAAAATCACAGAATCCAGGATAAAACAAGCTTCCTAAGAGGCAACCCTTGCCACCCAGGTGATCAGCAATGCCAGCTGATGCCCCAGCCCCCAGCAAGGGATGCTCACCAGGATAACAGCAGTTTTCTCCATAGACACTTCCCAACAATGGGAGTTTTATTCTGCAATCTCAGCACCGTGGCACATACATACGTTTCCAAAAGAATTCTCTTATACATGTTCATTTTTCTACAGGAACAGGGTGGTGTTCTGTAACAAGGACTAGTTAACTAAATTATCTCGTCTTAATTGCTCAAATGGCTTTGAGGAAAGTGGAACCTTTTTGCTGGGTTTTCATTTGTTTGTTTTTAACAATCTTTTACAAAACTGGAAGCAACAACTGCAAACTGGTGTGGGGAGGAACTAGCTTGATTTTTTCATTTTTTAAAAGACCAAGTAATAGTTCCCTGGTGGCCAATTTCAGAACGTTTAATTAAAAGGGAAATTTTTCACAAGACTAGAAGTCTGAAAATTGTACAAAAAGAGTCATTGAGGCTCAGCTCTTATGAACCCTCTCTGCAGTGCTGGGTCCAGTTCTGGAGTCCCCAACATAAGGAGGACATGGAGCTGTTGGAGAGAGTCCAGAGGAGGCCACAAAGATGCTCAGATGGCTGGAGCAGCTCTGCTCTGGGGACAGGCTGAGAGAGTTGGGGGTGTTCAGCCTGGAGAAGAGAAGGCTCCGGGGAGACCTTGGAGCACCTTCCAGTGCCTGAAGGGGCTCCAGGAAAGCTGGAGAGGGACTGGTGACAAGGGCAGGGAGTGATTTGACAAGGGGGAACAGGTTCAAACTGCCAGAGGGGAGATTGAGATTGGATGTGAGGGAGAAATTGTTTGCTGTGAGGGTGGTGAGAGCCTGGCCCAGGGTGCCTGGAGAAACTGTGGCTGCCCCTCCCTGGCAGTGTTGAAGGCCAGGTTGGATGGGGCTTGGAACAACCTGGTCTGGTGGGAGGTGTCTCTGCTCATAGCAGGGGGTGGCACTGGATTGTCTTTAAGGTCCCTTCCAACCCAAACTATTCAATGAGTCTATGGTTAATTGAACCTATGGTGGGATACCCTTTGTAGCAGCACAGGGAAGCCCCTCAAGCTGTTCCCCACCTCACCTTGGGAGCTGGATGAGTGCTTCTGCAGCACTTCATTGATAAACTTCGAACCCTGCAGGTGGCTGGCTGCCAGTCCATCTCCAAAGCATCTATATTGATTTATTCCCAAATACATCAAATTCCTGATCTGTCAAAGCACACAAGTACGTTTATCACTGTTTGCAACCATAGCTTTTTTCTGAGAGGTCCCATCGATAGACTCAAAGTGAAAACACAGCTCACCTTCCCCACCAGAAGTAAAAATTATGAGTGCATGCATATGCAAGTATTTCTATACAGTACAGGGAAATACTCTTGACCCATAGCACATTCCCTTACAATATCAACACCTCCACAAAGGTATGGATATATATAGCCTCCTGATTTGAATACATACACACACATACATGCTTATAAACTTTTCCCCCTGTTGAGCACACCCAATACCCAACAAGAAGCCAGCCCACAAATGAAGCTCCTGCAGGCAGCACTGTACAGATAATTAACCCTACTGAAGTCACCTCAGACACAAAAATCACCTGAGGGTTCATTACCACAAACACACATCTCTCTCCATTTCTTTTTGAGAGGGCTTAGCCCTGGTGCAAGAGCTCACCCACTCCAGACCAAACCTGCACAGGGTTTGAGGAGGCGGTTACCAAAAGCAAGGCTACCCTGACACATCAGTCAGTCCATATTGCAAATATACTTTCTTCCTCCTCCCTCTCTCTCTTTCCCCTTCTTAAACGTCAGCATTAATGTTATTGCCTATTAGTAAAGCAGATATGAAAACTTAAGTGATTGATGAAGTGATTAATTTAATGACACCGGGTTAAGGGTTTGGGTGGTGGGGAGCTTTTTTCCCTTAAGTTTCCTGATGTTGGGAATAACTAATTTCCTAGCCTTAAATTTTCATTAACGATGCTTTACTTTCTACAGCTCAACAAGTAATTTCATCAATGGGCTTTCTAATAACAAAGACCAAAAAAAAAAAAGGCTTGAGTTAGGAGAGCTGAAATCCCCTTCTTAAAATACTCTTCAAATGCTGTTGTTCCTTAGGGTCGTTATCACTCTTAGAAATAAGGCTGCTCCTTTGCAGAATAGTCTGTAAATCCAGTTATAAACAGTAAACAGCCATCAGATGATAACATTGCTTTCAATTAACACCGAAGATACAGGTGATGTTCCTGCAGCCTCCCTTTCTAAAGGAGATTATTCACACCTGCTCTGGGCAATGCCCATAACAGCTCACAATGCAGATTTCCTGCTCAAAAACATCTCAATCTCTCTTGCAGTCACACACCGGCACTTTCCGCTGGAATTATCCCTTGTGAAAGGCCAAATCAATTCTGCTAGCTGCACACACACCCCACCCCGCTGGGCTGATGGACATGTACGCGCTTCAGGCACGCCGCTTCCAGCCTTCAGGCGGAGAAACACCCTGCACCTCCCTGCTGCAACACCAGCCCCAAATCCTGCAGCCACTCCGAGCAAAGGGCATTTCAAACAGCCAAAGGGAGCAAACTCCTTCTGGTCCTGGGAAGATGAGTTGTTCCCCTCTCGTCTTTTTCTGATAATCTCAGGAGAACCAGCTCAGAGCAGCACCAGCTGGGAAAACCTATGGGACATATCCCAGGCTGGGTACCAGCCTGGATTTAGCCCCTGCTGGTGTTCTCCCCCACAGTCCATGGCTAAGAACATACACCCAGAAGCAAATCAAGCAGCCTAGGGCCTACCTATGTTTGCCAACCAACCTTTTGCCTGCCAGATAACCAACAAAAGAGACTTCACTGGGGTTTGACCGTTATGAAACCCTCACCCCCACATCAGCGCTCACACAATGGGGCAGCTGGGACACTTGCTGCATGGTCCCCAAACTTTGTAACCAGCCAGAGACCAACCTTCATCACACACCATCCCACTTGTTTTGCTCTGTATTTGTCCTCCCAGCTGGGGATTATTTATCTACAGCATAGAGCCATGTGGTTTCACCATCAGCTGAAGCTGATCTGAGGCAACACCACAGCAAGGGGAAAGCCTCCCTCTCTCACCATCTTCACTCCTATGACTTATCCTATCACCTGATCTTGCAGCTCTACCATCAGCTGGGCTCACTGAAAACTAACTTTACAGACCAGAAGAAAAATCCCTGAAATAGTTGCTGGCTGCACCCCAAGCATGTAGTGTTGGTGTAGTTGACATGAGGAAAGGTCTCATGGCTGTTGAGCTCTCACCTTCCTTGCACATTCCTACCCTGTCCTCCTGGAAGGGTACTAGCTTTTCTTTAGGACATTTTTGGAGCTGTTTCAGCAAACTAGCACACACACAAAACCACGGGGATAGCTTTCCCTGCTAACTAGGCAAGCGTTAACAGCTTGTTTCTTACAAACAAGGTGACCTTCCCAAACTCTCCATCCCCTCCACCACCAGCTCCACCACATTTTCCAAAAGCATCTTCCTGCTTGCCAAACGTTGCTAGAAGCCAGCCTACCTTGTAGCACTCCCAAAGGCTCTGGCACTGCTCTGGTCCCCAGTGCACCCTGTGCTGCCTTGCTCCTCCCAGGGAGTTAATCCCCAGCTTTTAAAGCTGTCCTCTGGGCTCTGGAGTCACACCTCCTTTGCACCCAATTAGCACCTCATTAACAGTATGCCCACAATGCTTTCTGGTCTTGACAGTGTGACTTTTAACCCCGGAGTGCACAGAGATGAAATTAATTTTCTCTTCTCAGCTCTAGTATTTCATTTTGAGCAAAAGGGACACAACAGCAGAGATGCTGGGGCAGCTCCCCCCTCCAGCAGTAGATGCAAGTGAGGAGGGAGGCCGGGAGATACCAGAGGAAAAAGGGTCCCGTGCTCGGATGCCCATGGTCCCACCTCCAAAGCTGTCCCCAACAGATGGCCCACAAGCCTCATGCATGGATATCTGGCCCAGATGACTCCAAAATGATTCAATCAGTCCAGAAGTATGCAGAGACCAGAGCTAGCACTTCTTTTTTTGCCTTCTAGTGATACATTAGACAAGCTTCATTGTGGAGGAGCCCAGCTGCCACAGATGCCTACAGCTGGGGGATCAAACGAGCAGGCAGGGTTTAGCCCAAACAGATAACCATATCTTCAGCAGCAGCTTGGATGGCCCAGCACCCCCAGGGACCTTCCCTGGGTGCCAAAGCACCTGGTTGCCCAGGACCAGAGCACTGCAATGAGAGGCTGTAGTAGAAAAGATGATTGCCTTGAAAACTACAGATACAGCGCACGGAGGATAGCAGCCTGCCCTGCTTGGAGAAGAAAAGTCCTCTGGCCTGGTTCTTGCCTAGGATGGAGAATCAAAGTCAAGTCATCCACAAATATCAGAGGGACACGCTGCCTCAGACCCAGGTGCAGAGCACCCTGCCAACAAAATACCAAGTTCCTCTTCAAGCCCTCTTGTGAAATAACTCTGTCCTAGAAGGTCCTGAAATGCAAGAGGTGACACACCAACCTATTTAGTCACCAGCAAACAACAGAGTACACCTCCACTGCAGCAGTGCTCCACTATCCCTGGCCCTTCTGAGGTTGCGACACCTTGGGGTGCACAGTAACAGCCACAACTCCATGGGAAACATCCACTATGGCCCATTTTGGCGAAGCAGGTCTCATAAAAAAGCAATGTCAAGCTCTGCACCTCAGAACTTGGTAGAGAAGCATCCATATGTTTCAGAGTCCCTTAGCCAGTGTGGGGATCCCCAGGAAAAAAAATAATCAGCTTTTCTCTCAAATTACAAAATGCTTTAGGTTGGAAGGGACCTTAAAGGTCATTTAGTTCCAACTCCCCTGCCATATGCAGGGACATCTCCCACCAATTCCTCACACCTCCTCCTGCGAGCAGAGGAGATGGTCTGCTCAATGTAGTCTGCTCTGGAAGGGCTCCAGCTTGCCCTGGAAGAGCATAAACAGAGTTCTTCATTGCAGGAAGTCAAACCACACCATCCAAAATTTGTCAGACAGCAAAGCTCTCCTATTCAGTACCAAGAACCAGTCTGGGATCCTCAGACATCCAACAGCACGGCCAACAGACAACCAAGTGCCCGAGCAAGACTGCTTCTACATGCACACTCCCCAGCAGAATCCGTGACTCAGTCAAAGCCACCAAGAGAATGGGATGTCTTCAACAACCACCCTCTATTCTACTGTATTTAAGCAAAATTCTGGCAGCATCATTTAGGAGTCACAATCTGCAAGGCTTCAGTCGAGCAGGGTTTTTTGTAAGCTTGCAATGCCATACCCACCACGGTCCCCAAGCATGAGCCTGCTTACTGTGTGTTTGCCAGCTCAGCAGAAGTTGCACCTAGCAGAGCAGGGCAGAAGCAACCTGTAAAATTCCCTGTCAGTCATCAGCCTTGCTTTCTGAGCACAGCGAACCCTGGGGATGGAGAGCACAGCCCGTGCCTCCCAGGAGAGGCATAGAGCTGAAGGGAAGGACCAAGGGGGCTTTGAGCAGAAAACACAGCCCCACACCTTGCACACAAGCTCTCACGATTTCAACCACCTCCTCGCAGGCACTGTGCTCAGCATCCCCCAGCCACCCGTCCCTCCACGCCACGGTGGCACCGAGCTGCTGAGTCAGAGAGCAGTGCAAAGCCTTTACCCAAAATCCCTGCACCCAGGCAGGCTCCGAGTGCTGAGCCAGCACCGTGCAGGGCTGTCACCCACCAGCAGCTCCGATGGCAGGACTTGCTGAGCTAGAGGTTCTCCTTGGCCCCACACTGCCACTGGTTAACAAGCAGGAGGAGATCTTCTCACACTGCCTGGGGGGTGGTCAAGCCCTGCAACTAAATCCTGGCAGGTTTACCCCTGTTGTGCACTGCTTGAACTCAGAAGGCTTTACCGAGGACATCAGCCCTCCAAAACGAGCCCCCACTCCTAGTTTTGAGCAGGGCATGCAGGACCTGTCTGATGGGCAGGAGGGACATGTTGTCCCCAGCCTGCCCAGCCAACCATGCCCCGAGAACAAAGCCAAGTGCATGGTATCAGCTCAGGTGCAACGATTAAAGTGTTTCCCACTCTTTTAAGTCAACATTATTCCAGTGATGCTAAAAATGTTATCTCTAAGATGAAGGGAAAGTGGAATTGCACTTTTCTGAATGGCCTCTTTTGTCATGCGTTTTGCAAGGCGTTGAGGCATGAAAGCTTTCAGAGAAACTCGGGTGAATCCAAGCTAGGTGGTTATAAGGCTAGTTACAGACTTGACATGATGGATCATCTTCATTTTCCCATTCCTGCCCTGCATACAGCAAATCCATTTGCTGGGCAATTAGACTCCAGTCATGACATTATACTAAGATGTTCCTTTTGCTGCAGGAGGGACCCCAACTAAGAGAAACCACTGCCTGCCCATTCCCACCTGCTGACAAACTCAGGGCTGCAGGTAACCCCACGTACAGCAACCCCACCTCCCTGCTACACCGCTGAGCATCGCACCTTGCCAGAGACCTCCAGCAACTTGCCTGGCATCAGTATCCACCCTCCTCTCCCTTATCCTCCCAAGGTTTGGAATTAACCGAAATGGCCCTTGAAAGGATTTTGCTTAAGGCAATGAGTGGCACAATATAAACAGATGGTCCCTCTCCTGCAAACTCTTCTTTGTTACGCTGTTAACCAGCCAGTACTTCTGCTTTCAGAGTATCCTCCTGGGCTGCATCCAAAGCAGCATCACAAGGGATGGATTGTCCTCCTCTACTCTGCTCTCATGAGACCTCCTGTGCAGTGCTGGGTCCAGTTCTGGAGTCCCCAACATAAGCAGGACATGGAGCTGTTGGAGAGTCCGGAGGAGGCCACAGAGATGCTCAGGGAGCTGGAGCAGCTCTGCTCTGGAGACAGGCTGAGAGAGTTGGGGTTGTTCAGCCTGGAGAGGAGAAGGCTCCGGGGAGACCTTAGAGCACCTTCCAGTGCCTGAAGGGGCTTCAGGAAAGCTGGAGAGGGACTGGTGCCAAGGGCAGGGAGTGATGGGATGAGCAAGAACGGGTTCAAACTGACAGAGGGGAGATTTAGATTGGATGTGAGGAGGAAATCCTTTGCTGTGAGGGTGGTGAGACCCTGGCCCAGGGTGCCCAGAGAAGCTGTGGCTGCCCCTCCCTGGCAGTGTTGAAGGCCAGGTTGGATGGGGCTTGGAGCCTCCTGGTCTGGTGGGGGGTGTCACTGCCCATGGCAGGGGGGTGGGACTGGATGAGCCTTAAGGTCCCTTCCCACCCAAACGCACTTCTGCAATTCCGTAAAACACACCACAATCCAGCTACCAGCAGCAACAGACATGGGCTCTCCCAGTGTACCCGTGCCCCATCTGTGCCAGTCATTATCCCTCCTCATCTCCTGGTATCTCCTCCCTTCTCCTGCAATTTCTCCCCCAGCCCCTTCAATCGCTTTCGCCTTCCACAAGCTCCCATCTCCCATTCCCCACACTGCCCCCCCTCCACCTGTGTGTCTGTGTGATTCCATTACTTCTGGGTGAAATAACTGACTAGAGGGTCAGTCCACCTGAAAATTGCTCTCCCTGGACCTAAATGAAACAGATGGGCATTGATGATGTTTTGGGAGAAATTAATCAGCCTGGACCAGCAGCAGCACCAGCAGCTCCCTCGGCCCAATCTCGCCTAATGAATTCTGAGCTCTCTGTCTTAATAGCTCCTGACAAGACTAATTTACTCTTGTAAGTGATTAGAGGGGGAATGATCTCTTAATTGTTGCTTAAGATTCCTCTGGGCACAGCAAGCGGGGACTACTGGGTTTGGGGCTGGGTCCAGGGAGGGCAAGGAGGGGGCTGTACGGGGGCTTTCACCCAGTGCCACGTGATGGGAGCTTCTAAAAGACCTCAAAAAAAGGGGATGTGTTTTTCCTAACTACGAGGCACCAGGCACAGTTCTGCTACTTACACCCCAGTCAGGCTGCAAGGAAGGTGTTTCCTACATCTACCAACAGCAAAAAAAACCCCCCACAGAAACACTGTTTGTCAACACTTTCAGTGCTGACGTTTCCCTCTGGTGCATCTGGAAACAAAATCCCAGGGTGCCAATATTCTTAAGAGTGAATTTCATTTCTGTGCAGTGTAATACAAAGTTTAAAAAAAAAGAAAATAATTCAACCCCAAGGTAATTCCAAGCACAATTTTACTCACACAATAGCTCACTGGAAAGCAGACTGTGAGAAATCTTCCCCCATTTTCTGCCAAAATTGGAGTTCAGTCCAATTCCCATAAGGTATTTCAAGCCCGAGTACTTCAAGAACCCTGTACTTGGTGAGGAAGCATTTCCACTAAGCTGATCCCAACCAGCTCTTGCTCCTGCTCTTGCAGAGTTGCTTCCTTCCCTGGGACCTCTCCAGGGCACGTTCAGCACAGAGCGTGTTTGCGGGGACACCAGCAATTGAGGGGCAAGGAGCACACAGACAGCAAAGCAAAGCAACCAGGTGTGGAGTGACCTGTGAGGGATGGGCTTGCTGAAGAAGGGTGCAAAAAAGTACATGGATGAAAGTCATCAGGGGAAAAATAATCAGAAAAAAATGAAGTCAGGTCCTTCCTCACATCACTCACACCTTGCCTTCTGCAGTGCTGTTACTAAAGGCATGTGGGCAGTGGTTTTCAGTATTATTTCCCATTGCAAATAAACCTGAGCAGCACTGCAAGACAAAAGTACCCAGGCAGGCTGCTGCAGCTCTGGCAAACCTTCTCCTGAGGACACATCCCTGCACAGACCTCAGCTAACGCTCAGGAGCCTCCATGCTGTCTATCCAAACCTGGCCACGCGGACTCCGTGTCCCATCTCCCTGCTCCCAGACACCACTTCAAATCCCACAGGCTGCAAAAGATGCAACTGAGGGGACCCCTAAGAAGAGACAGAAACCTCAGCTGGCAGCCCTGGTTGAGCTGAGCATCACTAGATGAGACCTCTCCAGAGTCCTCCAACCCTTGACAGCTCCGATGATGACTTCGGTGTGGCAAGAACCCTTTTTTAGGAGGCTGCAGCTCAGGCTGCATAGTTGAAGGCAGCAATAGATGCAAGAAGGGGCCTCCATAGCCTCCATTCCAGCCACCCTCTGCTCCCAATCGATTCCTCCCGTATTAAAAGCCAGTCACGAGCCCTGATTGAAGAGCACAAGTTTAATGGACTGAGAGCCTGGAAAGAGGCCGAGAATGACCGGGTCGATTTCTGCATTTACTAAAAACCAATTCCTAGCTAAATAAAGAAAGAAAAATAAGCTAAATCTGTCAATCAAAAGAAAAGCATTTCTTTAATCCTTTTCCATCAGGGGTTCGGCAGCAGCAGACCCCCTGCCCATGGGCACTCCCCACTTACCCACAGGAGTATCCTCGTTGATCAGCAGGTAGGTGTCGAAGAAGTAGTTTATGAAGTATGGCAGCCGATTGCCCTGACCTGGGAAGAGGAAAAAAGCAAGGAGTTATTTCCCAGGCATGTTGTGCACAGACCAGCACGGCTGGGAGAGGCTGAGGGTACAAAGATGCCTGCTTGGCATTGTGATGGAGAGGGGTACCCACGAGATGAGGACAGAAGGCACCACGTGGTCCCCCACAAAAAGGCCAGCAGACGGAAGCAGCTTATTTTTGTGTTTTCTTTTGCAGGGTTGATGCAGAGGGGAAGGGGGAAGCCAACAGCTTGGGGACCAGGAACATCAACTATTGTTTTAGCACATGATTAATACCTTCACTTTGCTCCCACGGCTGAGAGCCTTTCGCCTTGTCAGCCATCCCAGCAAAACCCCCTCCGCCTCCCCTCTCCCATCACCCGATCGCCTTTCCCTCTAATTGCCTCCTTTCACCTTTAATAACCAGGCTCACTTCTTTCTACTCCCTTTTCCACGGCACTGGAAGCTCCTGAGCCTGCCCCCAGACTGCAGCCTCATTAGGTGAGACAGAGTCCAGCCTAGAGCACACACCAGAACCACGACCGCAGCCTGAACCGGGGAGAGGGGGGTGAAGTCAACCAGGAAAGATTTACCACTCAAGGGATGCGGGAAAAGAGGTGGTGGGAGGGTTTTCCACAAGAATTTTCCAAGAAGGTTCCAAAATAGTTCACGACTGTTGATAGGGAGTCCCAGGGGCTGAGCTCAGGAGGGGGAGAGGCAGGGCCAGGGTCCCAAGCACAGCCTCAGCAAGGAGGGTCACTGGAAGTGATGCTCCAGCACTTCCCCTCACTGTAACCCCTCACGACTGCTTTTGGTTTGAGTCCAGCCAAAACCCAAGATCATGCAAGTATAACAAATTGCCAGCAATGTGGCAGCACAACAGCTTCCTGAGATTTCCCACCACACCCGATGCAGATCCAGAGAGGCTCCTTTCAACACAGAGCATCACCTCCATATCATTGCTGTTGCAGCAGACGTTGCTCCAGGCAAAGGGACAGCAAACCCCCCCTGTGAGATCAGGTGCCCAGGTTTCCTTCCTGCCTATGCTACAATTTACCACTACCTTCATGCCCCATGCTTCTGCCTCCTGCCTTAAGAACAAACCACCAGACCATGTTTCAGCATCCTCTTTGCCTGTTGAAGCTCCTGATGCAGGGAGACCTTTCAGAGGGAGATGTTCCCAAGAGCTTCCAGGCATAGGTCCCAAATGGGCTCATGCACAAACCTGCTCAGCACCCATGGGAAACACACTTGGGGGGTCAGGAAGGGAGGGGAACAGGACACTGACGACAGGATGACATGGGATGGCGGGGCTGCCCGGGCTCCTCCAGAACAAGTCAGGGATTTTCAACACTGCCCTTTTTCCTGAGGCACCAGGTTTGTTAAACACTTCAAGAAGTGGGAAAGCACTAGAGGCGAAGCACTCTTGCAAAGGCACATTTAAATCTCAGCCTCTGGAGTTAAGCACCTGGAAAGAAAATGAGAAGGACTTCGACAAAATGGGTTATTTAGAGCTAATGGCATCTCCAGAGGCTTCAGAGCACACTCATATCTGGCTGCTGTGTCAGGGCCAGGAGGCTTTGAAGAGGGCAGATGAGGCTAAAAGACACCAAGCAGCCCTTCCTGCAGGGGACTCACTTCTGCAAACCCCTCTATCTCAAAACAGATGTCTTAATATCACCAATATACTAAGAATAAGTTGCTTCTTCCAAACCCAGCTGCATCAAGTGCTGGGAGGCTTTGAAACCACCAGTCTGTGAGGGGACAGGATCTGTATGTTAGGAGAGGTGGGTGACTGACACTGGAGAGCAGGGGAAAGCTGAAGGAGGGTCTGGAGGCAGGATTTTGCTTTGGGCTGCAAATCCAATGATGAAGAGCAGGGCTGTCACCATGCCACCAGACTGTCAGTGTTCAGAAGGGGAGTACACGAGGAGGAGGGCTGGGAAGAAAGTATCTGAATGATACAAAAAGATGCATGCTAGGACAAACAGAAACCATTCCCTACAAAAATAAAAAAGGGATGATGTGGCTGAAGTCACAGTCCCATCAGTCCTGTCCCCCTGTACCACCCCAACACTCGCATCCCAGCTACAGCCACTTCCACCTTCCTAGAGCCCAGACCGCTGCTGAGGGCTGCATCCTTGGGACACCTTCAGGAACCTTCTCTCCATCTCAGACCTGGCCATCAAATCTTACCCTTGTAACCTGGCTGCTGTCAACATGTGCATTGCCAGTCTGTGAAACACAAGCCAGCCTTCCACACACACCTCCTGCCACCTACTCCAGGATCCCAGTTTTCCTTTCACATTTAATCCAGGAGTGTCAGTGTTTGGCTGGCTGTGGACACACCTGCCCTTTCAGCAGAAATTGATTTGGCAATCACAGTCACACACACCACATAGCCTTAAAGTGAGTTCACTGTACCCCTCAACACAGCTCTTGCCCATGGTCCCCCAGCAAGATGCATAGCAGAAAACCATCACTTCCACCACACACTTGTAACCTCCTTCACGTGGGATCACAATCAATGTTATTTTGACCTGCTGGGAGATTTTCTTCCATGTTATTCCTGTAAAACCTGCTGCTACTTTGCCCTTCAGAGTCACTACTCACATCCTTGACCACTGTTGATGCCAGAGCATGGTAATCATAGACATATTCTTCTAGTCGGCATCCCTCAGACTGCCCTAGCCTGGAAATGATGATGGTCTGCGCTCATCTCTGGTGACTGCAGCAGTAGCTGGGAAGGAGCAGGCAGCCTCCACTGCCATGCCAGAGCCAAACCATCCTCTTCCAAACACTCCGAGCCTGCTTGGGGTTCATTAGGAGCGTTTCAAGTCTTCTGAGAATCAGAATCATTGAATGGTCGGGGTTGGAAGGGACCTTAAAGACCATCCAGTCTCAATCCCCTGCCATGGGCAGGGGACACCTCCCACCACACCAGGGGGCTCCAAGCCCCATCCAACCTGGCCTTAAACACTGCCAGGGAGGGGCAGCCACAGCTTCTCTGGGCACCCTGGACCAGGCTCTCACCACCCTCACACCAAACAATTTCCTCCTAAGATCCAATCTAAATCTCCCCTCTGGCAGTTGGAACCCGTTCCCCCTCGTCCCATCACTCCATGCCTTTGTCACGAGTCCCCCTCCAGCTTTTCTGGAGCCCCTTCAGGTCCTGGAAGGTGCTCCAAGGTCTCCCCAGAGCCTTCTCTTCTCCAAGCTGAACACCCCCAACTCTCTCAGCCTGTCCCCAGAGCAGAGCTACTCCAGCCAGCCATCTGAACATCTTTGTGGCCTCCTCTGGACTCTCTCCAACAGCTCCATGTCCTTCTTATGCTGGGGACTCCAGAACTGGACACGAGGAGGAGCTCCATCACCTGCAGTCCCCAGGGCATATGGCAGGGTGTCCACACACTGCTCCTCCTGATCCCAGGTTGTGCCAGGCACTGCCTGCCAGGAGGGCAGATACTCCTCAGGAAGACAACAGGGTTTAGGAGAGAGGGGCTGACACGGTACTGACCTGCAAGCCTCCAAATCCCCATTCCTCCACGCTGCCTCTCTAAGACCTTGCAGCTTGGTGCTGCCCATCTGCTGTGTCCAGCAAGGCACTCAGAGCAGGGCCATGCACGCAGCATTCATGGGACAAAATCCCACCATCCCACCTCCTGTGGGACACACTGGACCAGCTGTGGAAAGTGTCTTCTCTGTCGGGGTAAGTTTAAGGAGGCTCAGGCTGGGGCAAACAACTCTTTAGGTTGTCTGGGTTTTTTTTTCCCCTTGCAGAGGAGTGACAGGGCAGTTAACTCGTGAGGCCATACTTGATCCAACACGACACTGGAGGGAGATTGACTGTGCTTGTCAGTCACAGCTAATGTCATCCACTGACTGCTTAATCAGGCTGCCAATCTGGGCAAGCCATCTTGAGCCTTTCGGAGGGGGAAAGATGGGGGAAAAATAAAAAAGCCTTTATTCCAAAGGGTACAGTGCTATCAAAGGAACACACACTTGCTATTGTTTATCAGCAAGCACCACATAGACACACACCCCCCAGCCTCCCTCTCCCCACCCAGCACCCAAGGGCTTTAGTCCATGCATGCAACAATCCCAATTTTCACGGGGCTTTGCTGGAGGTTTCCAGGACTTACGCACCCCGGGATGCCAAAGCCTGGCCCGAGAAGCACATTTGCTATGCCAGGAGGCCATTGTCCCACAGGCTCCCACCTGTGGGCCAGCTGGACCCTGTCTCACCCACCGGAAGCCCACAAGCCAGAGCAAGACCAAGAGCATCATCCCCACAGGGCAGAGCCTGGTGGTGGGAGAGAAGATGACCGTGGAGGCTCTCCTTGCCCAGAGCCCTGCCCTCTCCTCCAGCTGCAATTAGAAAGAAGGTTGTGTGGCTCAGAGAGGAGTTATTTCCCACACAGCATATATTAAAGCCCATTCAGGTAATAATTCTGCTGCTGGAAGCACAGGGAGAGCCCTGCCAGCAACACCTCTGCTGTTGAACAGCTAACAAGCTTTACACCCTTGCCTTGTGTCTGCTCCCCCTAATTTCCTTTAGGTTTTAAGGTTTTATTTACTTAAAATGAGCTAATTCCATGTCTATCGCCAGGTCCACCACAAGCTTTGGCTTGGTGAACCCACATCTGGAAGCTGTCAAGGTCTTCCCACTGAGATACACCAGGAGCATCTATCACCATTGGGTTCACCAGCACATCCTCTTCCAAGCTTCTTTCCAAAACCCCCCCAGGAAGGACCACCCAATGCCACATGTGCCCTTTTATTGACTGCAGGAAAAGCAGCTGCATGGGAGCACAACACACGGGTCCCCAGGACGACATGCAGTGGTGATGGGTGATCTGTTCACCCGTACCAACCACATCCCCCCATCACCACAGCAATGCTGCTCTGCCTTTAGATACGCATCAGGAGACCACAAACGCAGCAGATACTACCCTTGTACCTCACAGACATGAGACCTGGGCAAGGAGAGGAGGGGATAGAGAAGAGGACAGACAGAACGATGACTTACCTGAAGAGACCAGCTCCAGAAGCAAGAGGGAAAGCAGCAAGTTGCAGGCAGCAGTGTGACACTTCATGGTTCCTGTCAAAGAAGAAAGGCAGCATCAGGACCAACCCTTTATGGATATTACCTTGTCTCCCCAAAGCAGGCTTGGGGATTCAAGCCCTGCCCCAGCTCACACCTTAGTGCCTTGACACCACAGGAGAACACCCAGGAGATCCACATTTTCTTAACGCTTGGCTTTTATACAGGTCTCTTCACCCAAGAGTGCCACCACCGCTTCCTGTCCCACGCAGCCCCAACCATCCTCTTGGCAAGCACCAAGCTGAAACCAGGATTAACCTTGTGCAGGCAGTGTGGTTTTGATTTTCCACTTTGCAAAGTGTGTTTGCTCCTCAGAGGGGACAAGCCACAAGGGCCCTCTGTGGTCCACCGGAGCAGAAGCAGCCCCAGCACTGAACGGGCTGCTGAGGGCAATGAAGAGCTGCTGCAAGCCAGGAGCCAGGCAGCAGCGAGCAATCAGCACTGGGATTTAAGACATGCGTGGGCAGCTTGACCCAGAATCACTGAAGAGGCACCGAGATTTCAGAGGACAAAACAAAGCCCCTCAAACCACCCGGGAGGGGGGGGAGGCTGCAAAACAGACACCAGGAGCAGACAGGCTTGCAGACATGTCCCCCTCCCACTCTGTCCCTCAAATTGCCCCAGCTTCCCCAGGGGCAAGTATAAATCATATATGTTGCACACAGCATAGAGGCACAAAAGAAACCCCTGGGTGGCTCACACAGAGGCAAAGACCCCCCTCCAACGCAGACAGGACATCTCAGGGACCTGTCTTTGAAGTTCTCCAGGTCCTGTGAAAGGTGTGGGCTGGGGGAACATTTTCCTACCAGCTCAGCACATCCACACAGCAGCAGACCCAGGGACACCAAAGGCAGAGAGCGTATATGAGAGCCAGCCTTTGGGGCAGCAAACACAGGGATGAACTGGTAACTAAACACATAAGCAGCTCCCACTGGAGATCCAGCCCTAACCTGAGCCACGAGGGCCAAAATGAGTAATAAATCACAACTTCCATGTACCAGCCTAAGCAGGGACTTGTCATGCTTGCAACTGGTTGTATACATGGCAAGTTTGGGTTCACCTAGTGCTGGGAAAACATGAATAAAGCAGCAGACCCTAACAAGCTGCTACAATGCGTGATTCCCACTTGAGGAGCACCCAACCAGACAGCTTATCCCTGCACCCAGGGTACCACCTCTCCTGCCATCCCTCTTGGTTCACCCCAAAAGCAGCAGCTCAGCCTTCCCTTCACAGTACCCCGCTCTATACACACTAAACCTGAGGACAAATGTGCAGCTGCCCAAAATCCTGGCACTGTGGAGAGGTCCAGACCCCATCACCAACCTAAGAGATTCATAGGCACCCCAAGGGGTGGTCCTCACCTCTGTGGAGACCCCATGCCCCAGCCCCACAGCTGCAGATGCTCCTAAAGGAGTTTCCAAGCAAGAGCTACACATATCTTATTTTTACTGGTAGATGTGTCAGAGGAGACAGTTCATAACAATTCTGTCCCTGTAGAAAGGGCCCTAAATTCTAATTTCTTTAGCTATTTTGCCATAAGAGTCTCTAAGAGGAAAAGGTCTGCACCTAAGCAAGAAAAACAGTGCTGTGGTCTTTCTTGTGCATCTTTAGGAAATTCAACACAAGCCCGAGAAGACATTTGAGATCAGCACTGCTTAACTTTTAGGTGTATCATGTCAATCTCCTGAGAAAACTTGCCACAGGTCTGTGACACATGGACAGGGCAGGAGAGTTCAATCCTCCATCCCTTGACAAGTTCATGACTTCCGAGTGTTCGGTGCCAGCAGAGCATCCAAAAAAACCAGTTTCTAAACAAAAATTACCTCTTCCCAAGGAGCCAGGCATCCTATCAGGCCCTTTAAATCTTTCAGTTCAGCAAATAAAAGTAGAATAGGCCCCTCTAACAAAAACAAACAAACAAACCAACCCAAACTTCTCCATTTCCCCCCTTTCTTTAATAGGTTTCAGAAAGGAGAAAACCTCAGACGTGGACAACGCTGCTGTTGCAGGTCCCCACATCTCCCTGGCTGACATCAAGCCCAGAGCGCACATCCAGAGAAAGGATGTGATGGAGATGAGCAAGGCAGCCCAACCCCGAGCTCTTCCTCCACCTTCTGCTGTGCCTAAATGCCATCGAGGAAGACACTAACTTTCTTCTAAAACATCACTGCTATCAGCCCAAGTGAGCGGAAACATCATTTTCCAGCTTCACAGACCATGGTTAGAAAGCAACAGGGCAGTGGAAAAACAATTTACGGGATGTAGGAATAAAGGCAGTTGACAGCATTCCCTTTCAAGTGTCATGATAAATCTAAATATTGTATATTCCAAGTCAGTCACTTCATTATGTAAGTAATTGCCTGAAATGTCATTTTGATTTTGTCTGTCTTCATTAATATTGCAGCTCTTCACTGGTTCTCTGAGAGGGTTCACTTGAATATTGCAAATTTAGGAACGGGATTGAGAAATCTCTGGGGAGAACTTAAAAATTGTGACTAACAGCGTACAAAATTGCACCTTCTGCCTAAAAGAGGCTCTTCGTAGGAAGCATTCGGTGCAGTTTCCAGCATAATAATGTCTCTGGGCAAGTCATCTCTGGGAACTTAACTGTTGTCTCCTGACTGCGAAAGCACTAATGTTAAACTAGAGATTTCCCAGTCCGCTGACAAGTGCTCCCCAAGGCACGGGAAACAGCAGACAGAACCACATTAAATGGTGATGGATGGGAACCAGAGGAGCCTCTACCACTGAAACACCACTCTGCAAAGAAGTCCAGGGCTTGAAAGTTTAGGAAGTGACTCAGGTTGAGCAGAGGTTTTTCAGCCCACTCACCCCAAATGCCTCCTTCCCAAACCCGGGAAGTGGCTTTTTTGCTGCTTCAACAGCATTGCTGCATCCCTAAAGGCATCAAAGATCCCACCCATTTGGCTATGCAGACGGGGACCCACTGGCACAGGCTCCAGTCCTCAGCACGCATCAATCAGGGAAAAGTTGGCACCGAGGCTCCTGGAGCCTTCCAGCATCTCACCTCCACGAAGCACCAGAGTAGAGATGCTCCCGCTTCCCTAGCCCAGACCACACATTGCTCGCAGGGTGCTTAAGCCTCTGTTTCCAGGCTGTGCACCTGTATTGGTTATTTTTAAATGCACTGTTGGGGCGCTTGCATACGAGAACGGCTCGCCCGCACACAAAACACACTTAATTGCCTCCATCAGAGCAGTGGCAGCAGCTTCTGTGGTGGCTGTGCCTTGCTGGCAGAGATGCTCTCACATCCAAGCTGCTGCCGGCATCTTTAATCACTCCCCAAACCCCCGGCCCCTCACTCCCCCACCTGGTCTTCCCTTCTCCAGGCAGCACAGCGACACTTCCACCACAGAATTTATAGTGTCAGCCTCTCTGTTTGCTCTGCACTGTTCCAGGAGCATAAAGAAGAAATGAAAGTGTAAATCAAAGCCTCTCCCAAATGGTTTCCATGTGAGGAAACCATACCCACCAAAAAGCCCCTTTTCCAGCGATGCAGCACAAGTGGTGTCCCCCAAAGAGGAGAGCCCAGCAGGCAGCATGGCCCACCCACAGCATTTGCTCCTTTGTAGGCTGAATGGAAGTCCTTGAGATGCTACGAGGATCCCATCATGCCAGTGGCATCCAGCCAGTCACCAGTAGATCCCCCCATCACACCACCCATGCCCACTACTCTCCCCAGCTTCCTCCATCAATGTTAACCACCTTGGAAGAGCGGCCGGGAGATACTTCAACAATGGCCACCACCACCAAATGCGCATCAGAAAAAACACCTCCATGATCCTCTTCAGCAAAGCCTGTTGCCTGGCACCAAACCTCATGCAAAAACACAGCCCATTTCTCCTGCTTTCCCAGTTTTTCCATCCCTTTGCTCCTCAACCAGAAGCACTGCAAGAAATTCACCTGTTCTTCTGATTATGGCTTCTTGGCCAGGTCTTCACAATAAGTCGTATTCAAAAGGAAAAAAGCAAAAGTTAATTTTATTTCCCCCCCCATCACACACATATTGGCATGAGCTACACACAAATCATAATTCCTAAAAATAACAAATTGCAGAACGGGGTAATCAGAAGTAAATTGATATTGATAAATAAGCTTTTCTTCCGCGCAGTAGGTGGTTTATTTTAATCTAATGAGTTTTATATTTTCTGAGCTTTCAGATTCCATGATGAAGAGCCGTCTGCGCTAGAATTACGAAGCACTTTGAAATATTGTAATTTTATGGCTCATTTTGTCAGGACTCTTGAAAATGAGATTTGTTCCCAGTGAAAAAATTTGCCCTTTTTTTTTCTTCTATTCCCCACAGTGAAGGAAAAAATTCCCTTGTTAAATAAATACAGGCCAACGTATTTGTACGCACATTGGGGGGGAAGGATGGATACACACAGAACAGGGAGCAAAGGAGTGCAGCTGCCACAACCCACCTAAGCCCTGAGATGGTGTTGCAGGAGAAGATGCTCTATCCCCACCTTCCTTCACCCCAAAGGCAAAGCTGAGGTTGGTGAGACGGGTGGTTTTTTCCCCACCCAGCCCAGGGGATGCCCACAAAGCCAACAGTGAGCCCAAGATGCTCTGCACATCCCGGCTAGCACCAGTTGGTGGTATTTCAACATTTCTTCTAGAAGCAGAAAAAGCTAGAGCTGTTACTTACTAACAACAAGGAACACCAAAGTTTGCCACATTTCCAGCAGTTCCCTCCCATTTCAAAACAAGGACGGGAGTGGAAACATTTTGTTTGGGGCTGGGAGAGGTTTGCTTTCCCATAGGAAACAAACATTAGCTCCAGGACAACACTAACACATTGTTTAACCAACGGCCCAAGGCCAGAAGAAAACGCCACGTTTGAACTCCTCAGTTCATGCAGGAAAACTTGGTCTGGGTTGGAAGTGAAGTTGGTTTTCCAAGTCATTGTGACTGCCATAAGATAATCCCATAACTGCCCATTAGCAACATGCAAACCCTCCACCACAGCACATCCCAACCACTGGACACCCAAGGAAAGTCATTGAGTGCTACCAAGTACAAGCGTCCAATCCACCTCTTCACTTGTGCAATATTGAAATAACACCCTGGGGCCTATGGGAAGGGGAAACAACACTCCCTACTGCAGCAGGCATGGCCACCCATCCTTTCACAGCCAAGGCAGCACCTTCCTTGGGTAGAAAGAAGAGGAGATGCCCAATTTTTTTTGAATGGGGCAGCACTGGCCCTACTGAGCCTCCAGCACTGGTTGCTACGATGCCTATGGTGACTAGCAACTATTTTCCATCACAAAACCTAACTTAAGCTGGAAGAGCAGCTCCTAAACTAGGAAGCAAACTAGGACGAGGTATGGAGACCACACCAACAGCATCTCCTTGTTCCTGGGCTGCACCAACAGAGCCCAGCACACGGAGCACAAGGCAGCAAAGAAGCAGCAGGACTGCAGAGCAAGTGATGCTAACACAGAATGAAAAGGTGGAAAAGCAGCCAAGAGCGACAGAGCTTAGCTTAAAGGAAAAAAAAAAGAAGAGGAAAAAAATGAGGAGGGGGAAGAGGGGTGGGAATTATTGCTTTAGCAGGAGGTAGGAAGCTGAACTCGGTGAAGCAGCATGCACAGCCTGGTCTCACAAGATGGGAACCTCTCTCCAGACTCTGAAAAATCATACAGCAATGGGCAAAGTGGCAAATGTAAAGATGCTGAAGGCCTGACCCAAAGCCCACTGGTGAACAGAAGGCCAGATGCTTTCTTCTCGTGCCCTTCCTGGCAAGAGGAAGGCCTGCCTGCTGACCGGGGCTGGGCAGCAGCCTGGCTGCACTTCCAAGCACCGGCATCAAAATGATGCAGGGGAAGCATCCAACATCCCGGGGCTCGGACACAACACCTTGGAGCGAGTTCCTAACGCTGCCACACAGCCCGTGCTCACGTAACCTAGGGCACTCCTGCCTGCTCTGCTTCAGATCCAAGCACACAACTTGCTTTGGTTTGGGGTTTTTAAAGGAAAAAAGCAGAGAGGACATCTGTGAAGTGGAATTAAAGAAGATAAAAAAAGCATTCGTCTAAATATTGCCCACTCCACTTCAGGAATAAGTAGCAGGCATGCAGGAGAGGACTATTGCTCAAGCCCCTGCAGCACAGGAGCCATGCTGGGGGCTCAGCAGGGTTATACACTTGCAGGGACAAGGAGGGGCCTTCACAGCAGCTCCCTCCTTGCCACATTCAGGTGCAGCGTTGCATGTGAGCATCACCTTGCTGCAGCAGCAGGAGGGAAGTGTGCTGAATGCTTCACTTGAAGTGCACCCGTAACCCTGAGCGATGCCAGAAGAAATTCAGCATCAACTTCAAGAGTGAAACCATCAGCCACAGGACCCAGAGCTCTTGCCAATCAGTAGCGAAACAGTAATTTCAAAGCCCTGCCAAAAAGAATGGGTCACTTATTTCCCTCCATCTTCTTGGCAAAAACTCATGGCAGCAGGCATCACTCCAAGCCCCCATCAGCACAGAACCCCAGGCTCGTGCACGTCCAGGGCCTCACCCCATCTCCCTCCTAAGCTCCAGGCTGGACGTTTGCACCACTAAAAAGAAGCAGCAAGGGTATTTGTTCAGTCCTCTGGTGATTCAAACCACAGGCTGGAAAAGTAGCTCTTAAAAAGAGAGACAAATAGGGGTGCTTTGGAGGATGAAAAAAACACCAACCCAAACCAAAAAAAGCCACCTTCACACTGAGCAACCTGAGCTGCAAAAGCTCTCTGGCCATTTCTTGCCTCATCCAAATCAAGAGAGAAGTGTCCTTGCTGCTTTTGCACAAAGCTCACTTAACTTTCAGCGAGAGGCACTTTGCTGCAACAGACCTTTTCAAGGCCCACTGGCTGTTCAAGCTAATAAAAGGGATGCTTTGCCTGATGGAGTCACACCGTGGGCACGCTGCAGCTAATCACTCGCTGGCTGAAATTTTAGGAGGGAGGGCGGGCAAAAAACAAGGTGGTAGAGACAGCACAAGGAAAGGAAGATGGGGCTACTTAGGAGGAAAGAAAAACACCCAAAAATCCCTCATTCCCAACCAGCAGCTGCTGAAAGCAGGGGGTCAAACTGAAAGACAAAGGCAGAGATGAAGCTATTTGGATTAACGACAGTAGCTCATCACCAGTGACAGGCTTGTTCGTGTAAGCCCTCCTAGGAACCCAGCCATGGCTGAGGACCCTCTAAGCTGTCCAGTCCCCCTCCTACATACCCTTTTCAAAGCTGCAACAGCCCAGCCACCAGCACACTCCCCTATTGTCATCAGGATTTTGCCCCCAGTGACTTTCTCCCCAGCATACTCCAAGCAGGATGGCTTTCTGCCCCGGAGAGCTCCTGCTACAGGGCACAGATAGGGCAAAGTCATTCAGGCTAAGGATGGAAAAAAGCCTCACTGCAATGTTGGCTCTGGCAGAGCCCGGGAAGGGGACATTGCAGCCCTCCCACAGCCAGATGAGAGTTTCCACTGCAAGACACATCCAGCGAGGCCCTTGGCTCCAGGGCATGGGTTCAAGCAGATGCTTCTGCAAGGCTGTCTAGCAGGAAGAGAGACAACTGCATGCCTAGGGTGGCCACACTGATGATTTATGGAGCGTGCCATAGTCAGCAAGCACCCACCAGAGCCACACGCTGACATCTTCATGGACTGAAATCCACCAGACTCCACAACCAAAGGTTTCCTGCCCACACTGACTGAGGCTTCGAGCTTAGCACCCTGTACATAAACGCTACTCCAGCCCCTGCTATAGTGTCCTGGTCATTACTGAACCATGGGCAAGGTCCAGGACATCTGCAGGATTTGGGTGAGTTTCAGCCATTGGGATTCCCCATTCCAGCTGCAGAACCTGAATGCTGAAACGAGGTCTGATAGCAAAGCAAGCATGAAGACACACATTTTAGTACTTGTAAAAGCCCCAAAGTAACCCTTATCTGCCTGGACCCTTATTAGAAGCCTTATTGCAGGAAGCGTGTCACTAGAGGGGGAAAAACACAGAAGTTTTGGGATGCACTTCGAGTTATTTGTGCTCACCAAGCAAACCTCCAGCTGAATTAGCCCGGCTGCCAGCAGCTGAGATGTTTTACACCCTAACAAGAGGCCAAGGGCCAGCCCCTCATCCAGCCATCCCATCTCCTAAAGCTTCTTAAATCTGAAAACAATCTGTGCGCCAGACCATCTGCACAGAACACCTAAGAAACTTCACAAATGAAGTCCTTTTTAAGATGTCTTCACTACCCCAGCTACTCCTGGGGTGTGTTCCGAAAGAGATTGTGGAGCCCTTTTTCTGTGCCCCCCTCCATCAGGTCAGCAGAGAAGCTAACATATCATGTACATTATTCTAGATTATTGCAGCTGGGCAGCAGAAAACCTTTCTGATGCTACCACCTCCCTGCTATTTTTCAGGTGATGTCCCCGGGGGACACACACAGCCTCTTTGCACATGGAAAAGGTGCTCAGCAAACAGCCAAGCTCCCCAGCTCCCACCTCTTGCAAACATTGTTTCCCCCACTTATCACAAGAAAAAAAAAAAAGAACAAAAAAGGAGAACATCAATTTTTACAGTTTCCCATAAAGGGAGTGTTTTACAACTTGGTCTTAAAACAAAAACATTGTATTTTCACCACACGATCTCTGCTACAAAACCTACAGTTTGCCTCCTGAAACAAGAGAGTTTGGTGCTGGGGAGGAGAGGAGGGGGGCAGAGAAGGAAAATGGAATTGCAAAGGGATTTCCTCTCCTCCTTCCTCAGGGCAGGGGAGAAGGAAAGACAACAGTAAAACTCCCTCCCTTGAAACACCCACCTGAATTCTGACAAATACAAGTTTCCCATGGGAATACCTTGCTCCACCAAAAAAAAATAATTTAAAAATTGATGCACCAGCTCTATCCCATATCACGATTGTGCACCGAGGCCACAGGCACGATGTGTCCCAGGATGTGCCAGGAAGGAGCCGGACGAGCCTGGCCACGGTGGGCACTGGCAGCTCTGCCAGCCCTCTTGACCCCTCGGCATCAGCCATGTCCAAGGGATCTGCTGCTAGACAGGGCTTTTCTCCCAGCATGGGGGAGAAGAACGCGAAACAGCAACAGAAAACCACATACTAGCATAGAAAACTTCAAATTCCATCATCCCTCCCCTCCCAAAGCACTGGTGGGTAAGAGAGGAGAGGCAGCTTGGGGAAAGGATAGCGGCTGGCAAGAGGGTGCTGGCAGGGCACTGGTTTTGGATTTGCCCTCCCCATGCAGGGAGAGTCCCAAGCTGTCCCCCACCCCAGCACACAGGCAGCAGATCCCCCCCCAATCCTTTTATTTGGCCAAATAAGCTACCTCAGCTCTGCTTTTCCTTCTCCCTCTTATTTTTTTTTTTAAAGAACCGTTGCCTTTTCCATCACAGCCTTATTAGTTTCTTTTTTTTCCCCCCCCCAGCCAGGTCTTTACTCCCCCCCCCCCCCGATTTTGTATTTTCCCAATTAAATGCCCCCAAAAATGAAGCTCCACACCTGTCTTCCTAATTGCAAGTGGGCACGGGCTGTTATTTACCTTCACGTAGCATCCAAAAATCGTGGACCAGAACAAAGGGGCTGGCGCCGCGGAGATCAAACCAAAGGACAACACCAAGGGAAAAAGCTACCCCTGCCACAAAAAGCCAAAACACCCCAAACTCTAGGAGTTAAAAGGAAGAGTAATGTAATTTAGCTGCCCGCTTTTAATAGGGACCAGACTCTTGAAGTTTGAGCATTTTCTTTAAATAAAGGCTCCAGCAACAGCTCCAGGCGATTCAAAGCTAAAGATGTCTGGCCAACGCCAAGTCAGATGCTCGCAGGGGTCGGTGTTTGAGGTGGCCAGGCAAACATTTATTTAAATAAAAGAGCATTGCAGGTTTTGTCAGAGATTAAGGAAAAGAGGAGCCAAGCAGAGAAGTGTGTGTGTGGGGAATCTCAAAGTGTTTTTTCAAGCAATAAAAAGAAACCATTCGGGGCAAGTTTGTCATTTTGAAAAGCTGTTTTTCCATTCCATATGGTTTTGAAGGGATTTAAAAAATAAAAACAAAACACCTTTTTTTCCACGGGATTTAAGTGTCGGTGGGGCAGGGTTTGCCCCGCACGCCTCCCCCCCGCATCCCTTCGGAGAAGTTCAGCCCCGGCTCGCCCGAGAAACTTTGCAGCGTCTCACCGCCTCCTGCTTCCGAGCCCAACTCCGAATTAGAGCCGAGGATGGATCTGGGGGTGCGGGGGGGCCGCACTTGCTCCTTCAGGAGCAGGGCAGCAGACACCGACACGCGGTATTACTATTTTTTTTTTGCTAAAAAGGAGACAGGTTGGGCTCCCCGGCTCCTGCCATTGAAACCGTCTCCCTGAACGACCCTCCCCGCAAAAATACTAGTGATGATGATGGCAGCGCTCACCCCAAACAAGTTGTCCCCTCGGTGGAAGGTGCTAAAGCAGGT
>VZRW01007172.1:172437-212942 GCA_013398125.1 Aegotheles bennettii | reverse complement strand
CAAGGCATTTCGGGAGCATTAACTCTTCCAGCACTCACTCACCCACCCCCCCCCAGCCCCTGGGAAGCTGCAAACCCACCCGAGGGGATTTTGCCCTCGGGGGGGGGGCAACTCCACATCTCCAGCTGCAAAGCAGGGGCCAGGAGGTGGAGGGGACAAACCCAAACCCAGCCTTTTCTTGTTGTTTTATGTGGGGGACCCCAATCCATGTGTACTCCAGAGGTGGCCTTGCATGTGATGGTTTGCTGCTCCCCCAGTCCATGGCTCCTGGGGGGGGGGAGCTCTGCTGCACTCCCACAGGTGTTTTGGGGGGGCCCTGATGCCTGCCTGCCCCACCACGCTGCCCTGCTGACAGTGCCACCCACAGTGCCCGCTGTGACCTGCAGTGGCCACCGAGTCCCTGCCCTGCAGTGGCCACCAAGTTCCTGCCCGAGCGGCCGCCAGGTCCAGCACATGGCTGCTCCACACCAGGGCTCCCTGGGGGCCCCGAGACCCCAAAGCACAGCCAGACCTGGCCTCCATGGAAGGCTGGAGCGTGTCCCACGCTGTGCCCGTGTCCCCAGCCTCATGGCCCAGCAGCCACCCAAGGATCCAGCCAGTCCTGGGTGTCAGGGGAGGTTACGCTGCCCCAGGACACTCACGGGGAGGCCCATGAGATGTTTTGCAAACAGGGAATTGCATCAGGATGGCACAGGCTGAGCTGGGAGCTGCCAGGGGCTGTGCCCTACCTGCCCCGGCTGCCTGGAGCCCCCTGGAACCCCCCAGCCAAACCCAGACACTGGCTGCCTGCATGGAGCTCCCTGGCCCCAAGCCCACCCCACTCCCTGAGGATGCAGCCCAGCGGCACAGAGCCACTTTGGGGTGCCCCAGGGTCCTTCCGAGGGTGCTGGAGGAGGGAAGGGAACAGGGTAAGAGGAAAACTTGAGTCCAGCTTCCACCCAACTCCATGTGGTCACAGCCCCTCTTCTGGAGCAGGGTGAGCAGGCCCCCGAGGGTCTGCCTGAGGTGCCTCCTCCCCGTGGCACCGAGATCAAAGGTGGCAAGGCCAGGACCAGCACCTGCTGGGGAGCTGCACCCCAGCAGCACGAGCCTGGCCTGAGGGATACCCATTCCCAATGGTGGGAAATGCAGCTCCCACTGACTCGAGACCCTCAGCCACGCCTGGGGACCCCCACCCAGCCTCTTCCAGTGCTTCTGCAGCAGAAGGTGAAAGACAAAGTGACTCTGCCCAGCCTGCACCAAGCCCACCATAGACCTTCACCCATCTACAGGCTTAGAGCAGCTGTATCCTCAGTCTCTCCCAAACTGCCTCTGCACATTCTGGCACCCATTTTGGGGTCACTTTCAAAGATTCCAGACACGGATGAGTTCTATGGCTCAGCTCCTCCCTTCAAGACAAGGGAGCACAAGAAATGGCTCAACACAGCAGGAAGGGCACAGCACCCCATCCCCTGCCCCGAGAACACCCAGGGAGGGGGGCTCCTGCCCCAGCAAGGCACCCATGGGTGGGTGCACCCTATTTTCAAGCATCGTCGGTGCAGGCAGCTGGAGGTCACCATTTCTTCACAGCCTGTGTGGTACAACCTTGACCGGGGAAGGTGGGCTTGGAGAAACACACCCAGCTAGGAAGGACCTGAGCCAGCCCAGAGCAACCTGCTGCTCCCTCTGCTGAGGAGCAGGGACCCCCCAGCCCTCCTCGCCCTGCCCCGATGCTCAAGCTGAGCCCTGTGTGTGTTTTCCTGCCCTGCTCTTCCCCAGCACAGCTGCAGCCCCCGCTGCTCCGGCGTAATGGGCTCCGGCTGTCCCTACCCCACCTGAAACCACACACAGCCTTTGTTTCTCTGCTGGCCAGAGGGAACAGACACTTCCAGAACCCCCCCTGAAAATGAGCAGGGAAAAAAAAAAAAGTCTCTGTGACTCTTCCCTGACCAAGCTTTCACCTTAGCTCCAGGGTTTTCCAGGCTGCAGACGCTATCTCATTTCCCCCCTGCCCCCTCCCAGCCCCGGCAATTACTACTTAAGCTGTTAAAACAAGCGTGGCCAGTCTGGTACGAAGTGGAAAATCTGATCCTAGGGAAGCAAGCAGGCAGGGGAAAAGGGAGGTCAAGGGGAGGTGGGCTAGGAGCAGGAGAGAAAAGGGTCAGGAAAGAAGCTTCCCTCCACCCCAGGAGCAAACCCCTTCCGGGGGGCTCCTGGTCCAGCCAATGCCTCCAAACACCAACCCCAGTGACACCCCGATGGTGACACAGGTGCTCCAAGCTCCCATGGCATCCTCTCCCTTCCAAAGTCACATTTATCCAGCTCAGGCCAGTGTGGGTAGGACGGGTGAATACTGCCACAGCACTTGGACCTCTCCCCTCAAGATGGCTTGGACATGAAGAGGCAATTTAAGGCTTCAATTGCACGTGCAAAACCCGTCCCCATGGCCACCAACCACAGCAAACGTGGTGCAGCCTCACCTGCTTTTGCTTAGAGCTCTGGTACCCAAAAATCAGCAATTCTGCAAGAATCAAGCCTTTACTAAGAGCAGTTTTAGCTTTTGTGTGTGTAGAAAAGGACAGGGAAAACCCCAGAGCCAGGAATGACAACTTTAAGACCCCCCAGAAAATGCAATCCGAGTCTAACACGAGTTATCTGCACGTGGCAATACAGACCTGTGCCACAAGCAGCCCCCAGTGCCCAGTTTGGGGCAAAACCACCACCTTTTCCCTCCAAACTGACACAACTTCTCCACCTTTCACTGGGCAGTTCAAAACAAACAAACAAAGACTTTAATTTATACAAAACCAAACCGTGTATAATCAGCTGAACAACATCGACTGTACAAAGGAATAAAAAAATAAACGGAGAGTCCCAAAAAACAACTCAGGAATGGTACAAGTGTTAGAGAGCAGCTACCGACTAGTGTTGACATCAGATGCAAGAATCTTTTCCTTTTAAATTAGAAAAAAAAATAAGGTTTTTTTGCTGAGCAATGGCTCCAGGTCAATCTTTCATCCTTGCTCCAGACGGGATCCACCGAGACCTTACAGGGTGAAATAAAGAGATGGCCCTCAGGGGAAGAGGTGTGGGGAGGTGTCACAGGAGGCAAAGCCAAACCAAGCAGAGGTACAGTGAGTGTTCCACATGCAGCAGCTTCCAGGGAGGGAACCTTCGCCCCGTGCCCGGGAGCAGCCTGGCAGAGGGGCCCCGTGGGTGATGTTTTCCAGGAGAAGTCGGCTTTTGCGGTGCCGATCACCTGTTGGCCGTATATCCCCAGGCTGCTGAGCCAGCGATTGTCTTCTGCTCCGTGTTAAGTGATGGGAAACAGGTGCCAGCCATCCCAGACAGGTTCTCAAAATCCCCCAGCCTTCACACCGCTGCGCCGAGCTCGGCTGGGGCTTTGCTCTCGAGCCAAGCCACCACTACAAAGGATTCTTCTCCCCCCCTCCATCTGCCCCGGGGTTTAATTCTCTCCTCGCTCATTTGAGCCGGGCAATAAAGCACGCGAGGGATGAGCCAAGAGACCTGCCCTTGTGTTTGTTCTGCAGAGCGGGGAGGGGGAAGGCTCCTTCACCTCCCAGGTCAGCTCGGGAGCAAGGGGAAGGAGATGTCCCCCTGCCTGCACAAAGCGGGTCCGTCGGCCGCGCAGAGGCTGCTGCGGCTTCATTCTGCCCACACGATGCCACGAGCTGCTCTGGGCAGGGAGAAGCACCAGCCCAGGCCTTGAGGAGCTGCTAACACCAGGAGGGAGATGGCAGCACCACACCGGTGCTGAGGAGGAGGCCGGCCCAGCACAGGGGAAAGCAGTTCACTTTCTACCACGCTACTCACCACCTACACACCCTAGAGAATCTGCTGGCACAGCTCAGTCCCACGGCTGAGCCCCACTTAGCTTCTACAGTAAGGGCTAGGCCTTGTTTCTAAGTTTCCAGGTGAATTTCCAGCACAGATCAGCCACAGGATGGAGACAGGGAAGCAGGTGCCCTTGCTTGACACAAGATCTTCTCCCACGGCACGTGAAGAACAGGTCAAGTTCTTGCCACGTGCCCCTCCAAAACCCACGAGCAAAGCAAAGCACTTTGCTTTCCCAATTCCTTGGGGCTGCCACAAGAGCCGAGTGGATTTGCCACGATGGGACCTGGGGATCGCTGTCTTCCCACCCAAACCTTTCACCTTCCCAGTCCCCGCTCCTTCATGCTCCAGCAGGAAAAGCCACTTCCGTCCTTTCCTCACCTTCATCCAGGAGGAGCCGCAGCAGTGCCAGCTCAGGCAGAACGTCTTTGGAAAAGCAAAGCAAGAAGCAGCCAGGATCCAGGGGCTGGCATGGATGGAGGGCTCTGGAAGTGACGGCCGAGGTTTTGCAGCAATAAGGGACAAAATTCAGCATTTTTCCCCTGCTTTAGGCATGAGGCTTCCACCCTCTGCTCCTCCATCAGCTGTGCAGCGGGGGCTGCAAAGCCAGCACAGTGTCAGGCCAAGCCCAGAGCTGCCCCTCTGCCCTGCCTGCTGAACACAGACCCCGAGACCCCGGCCTCTTCGCCCTGCCCCTTGACCCACTCACATCCCACCCTGCCTTTGGCACTCACGAGTTTTAGGGAATGATTGGAATAAAGCAGCTTGGGGTGTCACACTCGAACCGTTCTTCCCTTCTGCACACGCAGTATCGAAACAAACCCAGCGCGAGGCCAGGTGGTGATTGAAAGTCTCTTAAAGCATTTGTGTATCCTCATCGGAGAATCCTCTGCTTCTCCCCCTTTGCTGACACTCAAAGTTAATCCAGTGCTTGTATTTACATGGCTGCATAAAATTTTCCCTGACTGCTTCTTAAAAAAAACCTTAAAAAACGAGTGATATATATATATGTATAATATTTACATAAATAAACGAAGGAGGCAAGCAGGCTGCTTCCTTCCCAATTGGCCAACTCTTGCCTCGTTTTCTTTGTTTTTGGCAACAGCAGGTGAACCTCCCAGTGAAAACTGCCACTAGTCCCCTGTCCCCATTCCTTTTTTCCCCACATCCAATGATCACTATTGCACCAGCAATCTGTTCAGGAGTCCAAGAGTTAAAGTTACAGCACAGACTCTCCTTGCCTACTCCCTTAAGCCCCTCAATCTTCCATTAAATCCATTTCTCCATTGAGACTGGATGAGCTTTTTTTCCCCTTCCCCCCTCCCCAAACCGGCAGCTGCTGAATTTTCCACCCCAGGCCGAGAGGCAAAGCCCAAAGCATTCTTGAAGGGTCACTTGGCAGAGTCCTCTCCCCGCCAGCGCCGCGGGTCCGGCTGGCACCACGCTTCCTATGCAAAACCAAAACGTGAGCACATTCCCCATGCTCGTGTGTGCCATTGGAAAAAAAGCAACCGTGGCCCATCCGTGAGGATCCAGTCGAAAAGGGTTGAGTGTGCAAACAGCTGTACATTGGTGGGTGGGTGGGTGTGGATGCATCAGAAGCTCACGGCGTGTCCATCCTGCTAAGAGATCTTGCAGTTGTTGCGTGAGCAGTTCTGTGGGGGGCTCTGGGGCGGGCGAATCGATTTGGATCTCTTCAAGCTGTTCCCTTTGCTGCTGCTCCCACCCCCGCTGCTGGCCAAGGAATAGGAGCGGCCATGCATCATCACCGCGTTCATCCCGTTGGCCATCGAGAAGGATTTCAGGTGGCTCTTGATAGTGACGGGCAAGGGCAGCTTGTCAATGAGGTGGACTGGGGTGCAGGAGACGATGGCTCGGCAGCACAGGTCCTGTAAGCTGAACACTGTGGGGAGAAAAGACCAGACAGTCAAGGGCCACCTTCTCCCTACAACTACTCCTGCTCCTCTGGGGAGAGGAGTCAATAATGATTACATGGGAGCCTTGAATAGGGAGTAGATCAGCTGGGATAAAAGCTTGGGAAAGCCCAAGTAAGCTCTGCCGTTGGGGATTAGTGCTTTGTGAAACAGCAGCTTTGGTGTCAACGTGGGGCTTAGGCAATGCCACCCCTCCTCTCTGCACAGTGCCCAGGCAGGAAGGGCCCTGCTCAGACACTTGGCTTCTCAGGCCATCATTTGGCAATCAGAAAGAGATGCCCAGGGAAGGAGGCCACGGGGTCAGCAAGTCCTGAAGCAGTGTAGTCTCACTTGGGACCTTCTCAGGGAGTAGCAGCCACAGGACTGGCTCTCTGCAGAGCACCTGCAGCAACAGAGATCCCACCAAGGAAGAAGACATTGCCCTTCCAGGCTTCCCAGTGTTCTCTTAGCTCAGTGTCCATCACGTGAGCCTGCTTTGGGAAGTCTACTTGCAGGGAGTTTCCCAGCCAGCAGCCACACGAGGGCATGCTTTCCCCTCCAGCCTGCCACGAAAGCCACGCTGCTCTGCTGCTCCCACATGAGCAGCCCCCCAGTCCCTCAGCCATCCCAGGTCCTGCCTCTGGAAGAGGTTCAGGAGAGGTTTGCATGGCAGCAAGGTCTGGGGCAGGAGCCCAGGCAGACAACTCAGTGACCGGGGCTGGCAAACAGGATTCTCCCTCCCTGGTGAGTGGGAGCTGAGGGATCCACATGAAGGCAGCTCACCTTCTCAGGCAATCCTCCTGCTGCTCAGACTGACAGCAGGGCACGCTGCTCCCTCCAGCCAGGAATGTGGGACCTAAGACTGTTTTGCTTCAAATGCAACAGGCCGAGATGTAACATGGAGCCTGCCTGCAGTCTGCCACACTGGCTGCATGGAGTATTGTCTGGAGATATGGAATATCCCAGCCCAGTGCTCCGTGCCGACAGCAGGGATGTGATTTAGTCCCTTTCAGCTCCTTGGGCTCATTGCATCCCTCCAAAACAGGAGACGCAGGCTCAGGCAAGGACAGAGGTGCCTGGATTCATCCCACACAACCCTTGGATTGAAGTAGTTTCAAGTTGTGAGCTTAGTTGCCTTCAGCCTCATCCAGAGTAAGCATGGAGGTGTAGGATGCCCTGGAGCAATCCAGATCCTAGACATGCTGAACTGCCCTCTGGAGCTGCCCATCCCTCTGTGCTGCCTGCTGGCTTTCTGTGCTGGTACAGGCACAGCTTGTTGGTGGCTCAGCTTCAGCTTGTCTGACCCCAGGCATTTCTCCACGTCAGGTGCTTTCAGATCCCACAGTTACTAATAAACACACCTCCCACCCAGGCAGCCCGTCCTATTGCTCCACTGCAGCTCTCCTGCCCTCCCCACACAAAGCATCTTCCCTGCTACTGACCTCTGTTGGGTCTCCAGATCTTCTCCATGCCATGCCGCATGAGGACAATACGGGACAGCTCTGTGAAGGACTCGATGACATTGAAGTTGCACAGGGGGCTGACCTCAAAGAAGGTCATGCAGTTCTTCTCGGCGTATGCCCGCGCCTGCTCCGTTGGCACCTGCCTCTTGAAGGCCAGATGAAGCCTGTTGCCCACCAGGATCCGAGGGACTCCTGGGGCATGCTTGAAAAAGAAGTGGAGAAATCATGGCTTGTCCTTAGTAGGGGCAGCCTGTACCAAGTATTCTGCTTAGCAAAGCAAGAGGAACTGCTCTGTGATCAAGGGAGATTGCCACTGCTATGTGACAATGAAGACTCATTTGTCCCGTCCAGAGTTCATTTTAGAGGGAACCTTCCTATCTTTCTTGACCATTCCCAAACCCTTTCCTACTACTCCAGATTTACACAGAGGTGGAGAGCAGGCACTTATCCCCTTGCTTTGTTTATTAGCAGACTGCCATCGTCTCCTCTCCATAGCAGAGCCATTCTTGTCCCCACATCAGAGGAGACACCTCAGTTGATACCTCCCCAGATTTTTGCTGTAGACCTCTGCATGTGCTCTTCCATCCACCTTACCTCATCTATCTCCTTTATCCATCGGTCTATGCCATCGAAGGACCAGCGATTGGTGATGTCGTACACCAAGAGAATTCCCTGGTGGAAGAAAATCAGGAGCAGTCAGGAAGTCTCATAGCAGGCCAAATGAAAGGGAGGCACACCTGAAAGATCCCCACGGGCAGAAACCAAAAGGCCAAGGGACAGAACATTGCTCCACCTGCCCCATTTGTGTGCTTGCCGGGGCAAACATTGAGACAACAGGCCTGGACTAATTCAGTCCCAGGCTATTAGGGAAGATTTAACTCCAGTTTTGAGTTGAACATCTCCCAGATCACTTCCAAAGCAGCAGAGGAGGAGGAACTGCCTCGGTGACTGTGTACCTGGAGGAGCAAGACACACCTTCTTCCTGTCACAAATCTGATACCAACTCACTGGGGCAGAAACAGCCTTTGTTACACAGAGCAGCTGCATTCAGTGGTAGGACAGTAGCAGAACACAATGAAGTTAATAAAGCACACCCTTCTTCAGCATGTTTTCCCTCTCCAGAACCTGCCACCTTCTGTTGGCCCTTTGCTGGCAAGGACAAAGTTGAGTGATGCCAATAAGCAAGGCAGCACCTCTGCGGGACTGAGATCTCCTGAGCAGGACTTTGCAGGCTTTGCTGAAGGTGATGCTGGTTGTCACTGCTCTGCTGGCAGAGAACAAACCCAGTGCAGCGATGCTGCCAAACCCCAAAGGGTGAGAGAGATCAAAGGTCTTGCTGTAGGACCTGCCCCCCTGGTCCTTTCTTCTGGAAAGAGGTACCTACAGCACCCTCAGGCCCACACCCATCTTCTCTGAAGACCACCCACACCCATGACTCACTTCCCAGTCACCTCTCAAGGTGCAGCACAACGATACTGGCAACCAGGACAGGCACAACTCAAGGCAGGGAAGTTGGTGTCTGCAGCCGTGATGATGCAGAGCAGCACCCTGGAGGTGGTCTCCAAGGTGGAGGGTCTCTACCTGAGCCTGGCTAGCAGGAGTCGGGATCACAACCAGACTGCTGGCCACCACTCAGGTCTGCAGCAACACCTACCAAGTGAGCTTTTCCTGAATTAGAGTATTTCTGAGGACAGACACCATGAAAGGAGGCTGCACACAGCCCTGCAGGCACACAAGTCAACCCATCAGGAGCTGCTTCCCAGCACCAGGTGGGCACATCCAGCATTTAGAGAATCACCCTGAGCAGCAGCCTGTCTGCAACTCTCCCATTATTGTCCTGACTTCCTGTCACTCTCTGCTTTGCCATCGAGGACATTTCAAGTGACAACAGGTACTTCAAGGTTACTTTGCAGAATTGTGGTTGAAGATGCCCTGAAATGGGAACCATGGAGGAACAGATGCTCTCACACTGAAGGAGGAAGCAGCTCGGCTGGGAACGCCGTGTTGGAGGAAGCAGCAGCAAGACTAAGCTCAGGGCAAAACAAACCAGCCCGAGCTGGGCTCCAGGACAAGAGAGCATTTAGCAGCAAGCTCAGCAGAACCAGTCTTCTCTGACTCAGGGGTATCCTCCAGGAACAGCCATCCCTATGGCAAGTCCCCAGAGCAAGCAAGAGAGATCTTAAGTGGGCAAAGGGAAGTCTCAGCTGGCAGCCCAGTCCTCCCTAGATGCAGCTCAGTGAAGGAGGGAGCTGACAAACTGCCTAGCATCTGTCCTGGTGCAAGTCTGAGACCACTGAGCACCCTCACGTAGCAGCAGATGTGCTCCTTCGTTCACTGCAATGGGAAATCCACTACACAGATGGGAACACGAAGCACACAGTCCTCCTGGAACCCAGCTCTGGAGTATTCGCTGGTGCCAAAGCCTGTGAGGAACTGTGGGAAGCCTGTGCAGAAGCCACATGTGTGATGTACCTTGAGTTTATGAGAAAATAATCATCAGCATGAAATCTGGAGCACACAGGAATGATAAGCACCAGGTCACCTGAGCCACAAAGGCACCTGAATCCTCATAACAAAGTCATGTCTTGAGCTGGCACTCGACGCTTTCCTCCCACTGGGAAGAGCAGCTTGGCTCCCAGTATGCTCGGTGTGCCTCGACCTTGTCTGCCTCTCCAAGCTCCCCCAGAATAAGCAGCTCTCACAAAGCCTACCCGATTTTATCATTTTTAAGAGTCTTGGTCAGAACAATTGTGATTCCTGAGCTTTATCCCCAACCTTGCTGCACAGCACTTCTTTCTCAGGCAGTCACTCCCCAGGCAAAGCTTGCTGCTTCTGTCCTTGCTGGTCCTCCAACATCTACACCTCTGTGTCTGCACCCTCTGCAGAAGATGTAGGAAAAGAAGCAGAGAGGGTACAAAAGCCAAGTCACGCATGGTGGCTTGGGTTTGATGTTTGATAGCTCAACATAGTGAGCACTTCAGAGTTCGGGTTGGAGGTTGTTCTGAGGGACCTGACAATGAGTTTTCATTATTGCAGAAGCATGTGTGGGGTGGGGGGAGAAGCTGCAGCTTCAGTTCCCTCCAAGGAAGTCTGGAGTTCGTGTCCAAAGTCCCTAATTTTTTTGTAGCATCATTTCTAGAAGAATCAAAAAGACCTCATACTCAAGAAGAATTGGAGGTTGGCTTTGTTTTGGAGAACAGAATCAGCTTCTTCAGGTTTAGAAAGAAAAAAAAAAAAGGGAGCAATGATTTTTCCATAATTAAAAAACTTCCACAAAACCAAAGATACTGCTTCTCAGGAAGCCAGACAAGAAGTACCTGCTACCAGGACACATCACATTTTAAGTGCGTTTAAACAAACAAACAACAAAACCCAAAACAAACAAAAAGACTCTGAGCTTTCTTTTCAATTTTGTTACATTTGTTTTGACTTCCAACTTCCAAGGCTGCATGTGTGAATGAATGAGAGTCAGGAACTAAAGCAAAAAGCCTGATGACCCCATTCCAAGACAAACTGCCAGCCAGTTAAATAAAGTCTACTCATTTTATTTCTGGCTTGACAAGTTCCTTTATCCAAGAGAAACAGACCCAAGACCTAGTTTGTGAAGACTGCTTCTGCCAGAAATACACTCCAGGAGGAGAGTTCCAGCTTGCTGGCAGCTGCAGCCTGGATCTTCTTATAGAGGAATAAGGATAAAACATCAGCAAAAATGCAGGCCCAGGTTCTCAGGAGCTGGGTGCAAGGTCAAGACCACAGTATCTAAATGCAAGAGACACACTGTCTGCCAGCTTACCCTCCAAGTCATAACAGCTCTGTGCATGCACATTCAGAGTCAAGCTGTCAAGGGAAGCTTCCCAAAGGTCAGAAGACACCAAGGCCAGGTTGTGTAACGCCTTGCTCCTGTCCCCATCCTCCCCAGCATGGGTATCAAGCCCAGCTTTCCTGTAACTCAGCAGAAGATGAAGGGAGCAGTCTTAAAAGCCTCCGGCCAGCTCAGTGCTGCCAGCTAACCTCTACTTCTTCCAAGTAGTGCTGGCATGTTCCAAGCACCACGTTTCTAGAGCACACAGCCCCAAACCACTTTGTCATTAGCATTTTCTCCCCTAAAGAGCAGAGTACACAGGCATGCACACAGACAGGGAGCTGGCTCCATCTCTGCAGACAGTTCCAAGAAAGATCTGCTGGGTTTTAACTTTTTTTTTTTAAAGTCTCCTTTGGAATGATGTGCACGGAATTTTAATTGACTCAACTAGACAAATGAATGGCTTCCTATTTGCAGCCTAAATTGTTCTCCAAGTGCCTAGATGGTTGCCAGCACCGTAGCATCTCTGTACCTCTCAATTTTTAGTTCCACAAAGCACCTTTATGAGTGTTACGTACCACAGGCTCCCACAGCATGGGGTGAAATGCTCAGGTTCTCAGATCTAGGATATTCTGGAGCCCTCACCAACCCTCTAACAGTCTTTTTTTTCCTCCTCAACCTGCCTACAGGCTTCTGGGCTCACTCCCAGACCTGTCTCAGACTTCTCACAGTCGATTTCAGAGTTCATCCCTGCATTGTTTTTGTTCCGCTGCTGGGATTGGCACCACCCTGAACACACCAGGGACAGGAATTTCCACACGAGTACACTGCGTAGTGAACAAGGGACACAGAGGGATCATCTGTTATTGTATCCAGCAGCACACGTGAACACTCACTCTGCCAAACCCCAAACTTGTTTTCAGCAGGAGCTTACACAAAGATCTGTCCACATAACCAAGGAGGGGAGAGGAGGGGGGAGGGAATATCCCTGCCTGCTTTTAACGGTGAGAGAGAAGCAGCATGCTCACCCATCAGTGCAAAGCAGACCTCTCAAAAAGGCTTCTCAGATGCTTTAGGGGCTGGATCTCCAGCCACTCACACCAGCATGCAAGAACATGGCCAGGGGAAGGCAGCGCTCGCCTGGCTGCCAAAGGCCTCAGCTCAGTGCAGGCAGATGATGGGGCAGCCAGCAAAGCCTCACTCACTGCTGTTCTCCACCAATGGAAAAAAGCTGTTGCTGAAGAAGCCTGGAAGACTCCCCCCGACTGGATTTCTCTGGCCCACGGGACAAAGTAAACCATAAACAAAGACCCAGCACTGATGGTAACCAGAACACTTTGTCCCTCCTGCCTGCTATTTCTAAGCTATGTTTGGTCACAGCTTCTCAGCTGGCACCTCGGACCTTGGCTCATGGCAATCACACCTCACTGCCAAGCCATTTCCCAACAGCATAACACATTGGGGGGTTACTTATCACTGAGTTTGTGATAAAACACTTTGGCAGGCAGGGAGGACTCCTCCAGCAGCTGGACAACCCCATCAGAATGACCTGAGGCAGGTGAGGTATTTGCAGTGACCAAGAAAGCCATAGGGTAGAGCAGAGCCTACATCTCGGAGCCTACTGAGCTGCCAAGAAAGCCACCACCTTGCTGCATACTAAGAAGCCATGAGCAGGATCAACAGCAGCTACTCCAGTCACCTGCCTAAGCAGAACTCAACAACATTCATTCTCTTGCCAGGGCTGGAGCTTTGCTGCAAGCCAGGAGCATTTCTGAATGCTGCTTATGGCTTCCTGTAGATGGTCTGAAACTACTCATGAAGGACCTTTTGTACCACACTGTCTGAGAAGAGCTGGCAAGCCACATTGCCAGCAACATTTAAAATCACTGGCACACGAGGACAGCAGGAATGATACTAGCACTGCTTCTTCCTTGCTAGATCAGAAAGCTCCACCACAACCCTCTTCCTCCCCACTGTGATGACTCGTGGAATCGCTCGCATTTGTTCCCGGCAGTGAGCAGAGCCACAGCTGCCCCCGAGTATTGAGATCAGTGTGGTATGACTGAGAGCTTAAAGCCGAGCAGAAAAAGCCAGAGAATAGAAACCCAAGAGCAAAATTAAAGATTTCTGAAGCACGTTTAAGCATCACTAAATGCCTTTCACCATATGCTATGCTGCGACAATTAATACAAAAATCCTTCTACAACACAGCAAGACTCTCCAGAGTGTCTTCTGCAGGTCACAATGCTACTGGGTTTCCATCTCCACCCTCCCCTGGCTCTACAGACACCACGACATGGCCTGGACACTCCCCCTGCCCCTCCACCAGTGCCTGGAGGCCACTGCTCTGCTATTCTGGCCACAACTGCTCCTCTTATGCTCCACAGCAAGACCCTGAAGCAATGTGGTCAGGACCTGCTGGCCCAGCAGACCCTAAGAGGGAGAGGATGGTGAAAGCAGCTGTGATAGAAGGGAAACTCAAACCTCAGAGATGAGAAAAGGGTGGGGGGTGGGGGTGTCCCAAGCACACCAGTACACCACAAGCTTCCACCTCGAGCCAAGGAGCTCATTGTGTTCCTAGTGAGATCAGATCAGTGAGGCAGGGCAGGGAGGGAAGGCAGGACACATCTGTGATCCTCACAGCAAATCCGGTCTGCCCTGGCTCAGAGAAGGGACTGGTCCTCATCTGAAGTCAGCTCATCAAGGACAGTGAAGCTATTTTACTTTCAGTTTCTTCAAGAGGAAGAAGGTCCTGCCAAACATGAAAGCCACGTGGTTACATACCCAGGCAAGTGATGTGGAGTCTGAACTGGGGAAGAAGGTGCTCAGGAAGAGTCCTTTCCCTGGAGGGACCAGCCTGAAGTCCAGACTGAGCAAAGCATGAGGTTGTGCTGTGGAGGGAAGGAAAACCCCCAAGGTGGTCTCCTCCCTATTTGGAGACTGGTTTTCCACTTTGCAGCCTCCCCAGGGTTTACTTCAGGAGACTCAATTCTTATCACTACACCTGAGAAACAACAAGGTGTGTGGGAAAGCCAGGTCTGCATCCCTTACCTGAAGGCACTTCTCATACCAAGTATTCTCTTGAGCACTGGCTGTTCAGACAGACTCATCCTGTCCCCAGCCACCCTACAGGGGCTGCCTGGGTGCTCCCACAGCCAACCTGACAAACTCCTCTTTGGAAACTCATTCTTCAGGCTCCTCTAGTGCTCCTTATGGGCAGCTCAGTTCAGAGCCTTCCTCCTCTACTCAGTGAGAACCTTTCTGTGGATTCTCAGTGTGAAGGTGCTCATGGCCAGTTTATACAAAGCCACTCTTGTACAAACACCACACTGCACTTTAAACAGAGCTTTTCCCACTCTGGCATCGCTATTCCCTGCTGTATTTATTCTTCCTGAGCTTTTGGCTTGTTAGGTTAAAGAAGCTATTTCTCTTGACTCCAACTGGATTTGCACCAGGCTTCCTACAGCTGAAGTTGTGAAGTCTGATGATACCAAGAGAGGACAGCTGATGGCTGAGCCAAAGAAGCCAGTACAGCACACAGCATTAAATAGGTCTTGAAGAAATAAGAGAACTCGGGAGCATTTTATCTCTTTGCCCCTGAGACTGCACTGGGTTAAGTTGTCTTTATGCCAAGGCTGTGCCAGGAGGAGTTAGCTTCTGCATACTGAAAATAACTGGAGGTGTTGAAGTCCATTCTTGCTGTCACACAGGCATTTGTTACTCAAAACAATCAGTCCTCCCCCTTTGGTTGACCATTAGGAGTTTCAATTGAGGTACTTTTCCATTGAAAGATGTGGTGAGGTATTTAAGACAGACAGTATCTGTATCCCTGCTAACACAGGAACATTGCTGTATCATCACACGGGAGCCATTCACATGATTTTGAAACCAAGTTTTACCCCAAGCCACCTGTAGAAGACTGTACAAGGACTCCAGCCATTGGTCATCAAGAGGCACCCACTTTTCACTGTGCTTATCTCATGAACACTTTCGGAGGGCAGTGGAGGTATTTCACCCAGGAACTACCCCTCCTCCTACTGGGCAGGCTTGCTGGTTAGGGCTGGTTTGGTTTTAAAAGGTAAAGGTTGACTTATTTGGCAGATCAGGCCCGTGGAAAAGGTACTTTGTACAGACAGAACTTTGGAAAAGGAATTTGTCGCACAGGCAGAACGCAGGCTTTGAGGTAAAGGTGTAAACTACACCTTGCTGTGTAAGTAAGCTCCACACCCCAGCATTCAGCAATAAAGCACTCACATTAAAGGTCCCTCTGCCTGGCTGGTGAGATTTGTTGTGAACAGCTCTTAGATGGACTCTTTGGGAGAGGTGAGCAGATAAGATGTACGAGACAAGCCTTACAGGTGAGAGCTCCTAAAGCAATACTGATAAATACAGCAGAAGGGCAAGATGTTGCCTCCAAAGCAAAGAAGGTCAAGAACTTCATTTTGAGAAAGGAAGATAAAAGCAATCTTCCATTTCAAACTTCAGGTCAGCCAGATACACACCACCTTACAGCATCCAGCATCAAACAAATCCTCCAGGGAGGAGAGGCTGCAGGAACCCGAAGGACGCACTGTGTGAGTGCCTTACAGTTCCACCACAGTTTCTAGACAGTTCAAGTATTCTCATCACTACTTATTTCACCCCTCCTGCCTGTCCCAGTTCACTGTATGGCTGCAGCAGGTACAGGTTCTGGCACGTGGGCACAGGCTCTGCTGGGTGCAGCCCTGTGGAGACACAGCACTTGCTCTGAAGAGCTCACAGTCTACACGAAGGGGAGAAAGCCTTCTCTCTACAGCAGTTTGGAGAAGCAAGGGTCAAAGATCTCAAATGATATTTCTGGATACATTCGTTGGGAAGTCCGCTGCTTTCTATTCCCAGTTTGATGTGGGTATCTGACACAGCACATCTCAGAAAAAGACTGACCAAAGCTAAGTCATGTGGTCACCAGAAAACCACACTGACCCATTCTGTTCATTTCTAACTGGTGAAGGAAGCGACACAGCCTCAAGCCCACAGGTTATACTAGGATTGGAGCTCTAAGTTTTTCTGAAGTGTAACAAGGGACAACTCTACAACTACCTAAAAGGAGGTTGTAGTGAGGCTGGTGTTGGTCTCTTCTCCCGAATTGCTGATGACAGGACGAGAGGAAGTGGCCTCAAGTTCCATCAGGGGAAGTTTAGGTTGGAGATGAGGAAGAAGTTCTTTACTGAGAGGGTGGTTGGGCACTGGAACGGTGGAGTCACCGTCCCTGGGGGTGTTCAAAAAACGGGTTGATGAGGCACTTGAGGCCATGGTCTGATGGTCTAATGGTTAGGAATATGATGGGATAAAGGTTGGACTTGATGACCCTGGAGGTCCCTTCCAACCATAATGATTCTGTGATGGGAAGCCCAGAGATAAACTCACACACAACCCTGAGCGTGCGAATGGGAGGTCCTGTACTCTCCCACCACCTGAGACACGCTCCAACACTCCTCACCTTACACTTCTGCAAGCACCAGGAAATTGGCCTCTGCTTCAAAGGAGCTGCCTCGAAGCATCCACAGCACCAGAGATGTGCACAAACAAGAATAAGCAAGACACTGGAGGAGGTATCAACAGCACATCCCAGGCAAAGTGCTCTCACATTTACAGCACAAGTGAATTTGCAGGGAGTCTTGGGGAAAGAGAGGATGATGGGTTTTGCCAGTTAGCAAAGCAAAAACCTACAACTACCAGGAGCAAAAAGCCAAGAGCGATAGTGGCAAGAGCTTGAATGAAAGTGGAGAAGTTTCCCAAAGGCTGGTAAGCTGCCAGGACACTGGCACAGTCAGGAGGTTGCTACACACAGTCAGGAGGTTGATATACAGCTTCCGACTCCTGGTGTCTAAGCGAGGAGGAATTTTCTCCACAGTTTTCCAATTTGGAAGCAAAAGGAAAAATACAGTATTTCATTTAACTTAGGAAGACTATCCTGAAGGGACACTGCCACTTCAGTAAAAAGGTGACAATACAACTGTAAGAAAGCACTGTTAGCTAACAGCAGTTTTTCAGAGGACCACAAGATTTTTCTGCTGTTCAGAATCCAAGTGCTATTCTGGAGCAGGGCCCCAAGGAGCAACTCCAAACGTAACACTCTGTCTCATGCTTTAAGGAATGTACTTCATGTCCAATTGAGCTGCTCTAGTTTCAAGCCTGCATCAAACACGCAAGCAGGAGCCACCCTATTTTTGGAACTGACTTGAAGGCAACACTGCCTGGAAGAACTCCACTGGGAAAGCCAGTGTCACATTTAAACAAACTTTACAAAGCTCAGAAAGTACGAGCTGGAAGGACGAGCTCCCATGTGAAAGCAAAGGCAGATCTAGAGCTAGGATTGCTGTGTCCTCCACAACCCCATCTTCTCAGCCCTTCTCTAGAAACCAATACTGAATACAGTCTGTAGCAGACCCTTCCTGTAGCAGTCCAGGGTCTTTCTCCCACCACTTCATAAAAACAGAGTACCAGACAGTGAGATGACACACACTTACACATCTCTTGGCATTTACACAGATCCCCTCCTTGTGATGCTCCATGTGTCCTTCTTCAGAGCTCTTTACTATGGCATGAAAGATTTTTACAGCCTAAAGGAAAAAGTGTGCCTCACCACAGCACTGAGAGCAGCTCTTACCTGGGCTCCTCTAGAGTAGGATCTGAAAATGGTGCAGAATCTTCCTTGCCCTGATGTGTCCCTGCAACAAAGAAAAGTTACAGCTATGAAATTTGGAGACTGGAATCCCATATTGTGCACCTCCTCTTGGACCTAAAAAGAGAAATAAATAAAAGCAGCGTTGATCTGGTCAGATCTTTAGAACATTCACAGGACCCAAACTGCTCTGCATGGTGTTTTTTAGGGAAGAATCAGTGGATGCATCACCACCTTCATCACAGACACACTCCAGAGGTCCTTGCTGTCATCGTGTTTCCCAAGGAGGAGGTACAAACCAAACCCACTCAGCTTCAGCACCACTTCATGAGGTACGAGGATGTAAGTAATTTTACTCCCCTGGGCAAAGGATTTTCTCTCTAGTTCCCTAGAGTCCAGGGGAGTTCAGAGTAAGACTGCAGCCCTCTCCTAATCCTGGAGAACAGCTGATCTATCACAAAACGAACACAACAGAGGAGAAATTACCCTGCACTGTCTAGTTCCACTTATTTTTCCAAACACATTTTAACCAAAAATGAAAGGAGGTATCTTTATACCCAGACCTAGCTGATCACACCCTACACAGACAGCTCAGGAACAGGACCAGGGAACACTGTTCCTAACCCAACATGACAATATGTGGCTATTCAGTCACTATCATTTGTCCTGACTGCAACTCTTGATGTGCTGTTAATAAGCTTGACTGTATTACCAGCACCTCCCAGTGTCTGTGGGAGCATCTGGGACAGTAAACCAGAGCCCAGCACACCGATACACCCAGTGTATACTGAAACCCATCAGGGTAATCAGAGACATGCTGTGATGTCTGTCATCTATTCACAGGGCCAGGATAAGAGACACATTAATGACCACCGAGACGCCTGATGAATTCCTCAGCCCCAGATTTGCACCAGCTAGATGAAAAAGGCACTGACCTCGAGTTCAGGACAGTCATTCTTTCAGATCCAAAGCTTTCAAGGATCACATGTCCTGAGCATCAATCTAACAGTCTGTGCTCACATCTCCTTCTCCCCTGGCAATCAAATACTGGGTTGCATGAGGAATGTAATGATAAAAGATTACACTAAGGCATCATAAACCAATGCTACCAGCTTTTCAGGTCCTGTGCCGGTTCTCCAGCTCAAAAATTACAGTGTGAAAAGAAGGTGGTTTCAAAAGGGAAGCAGTAACTGCACACTTGGGGCCAGAATGTTAAAACAGACATCTCACAAGAGAGGCAAAATTTAAGCAGCACATATAAACACACGAGTTGGAGGAGATAAATTAGCTGCTTCTGCTCTTTTGTAAAAAAAATGAGGACATTCAGCTTCAGAGAGCAGGGGTATAATTAAACCACAAAATTATATGCTGCTAGAGTCAGTCACCGAGGCTGAGAACATGGTGCTCATTCCTATTTAACAATTCACACAGAACACTAATATTCCTGCTGCTTGACACAAGCATTGGTAAGGGGCTATTTAACTTCACATTTTAGGGCCTGTGTCATTCCCTATTAGATCAGGTGAAGCCCAGAATAGGGGTAGGCTGCCTATCCTTCCTCTTTCATCCACAGGATTGCCTGTCAGCTTCTCAGCAGGTTACACCTCAGACAAAACAAACCAGGACAGGACTCCTCCAGATTTCCCGCCTGTGTTGACAGATAAGGCAGAGGTCACCTCTCCCACGCAGTGCTCTCCCATCTCCATCCCAGCATCAGGTTGCTCTGGTAAGTCCTGCTCTCCAGGGGTTCACCATACCCTGACACTAATCATGAAGTCTATTCGCTGCTCTTGTCTTAATTTTCCACTCAGTCATTGAGAAATACCCAGCTTCTGTAGGGATCAAAGGCTTCAGCTATTCTTTTTCTCCTCCTTTCCTATTCTCTTGTCTGTATTTCTCACACTAGGATTTCAGGAGAATCCAGTAATGCTCCCAAAATAGCATTGTTCCCTTAGTGATTGATAGATGTATGGGAACACAGTCAGGTATGACTGAGACAGACTGAAATAAAACTATTTCAGCAAAGAAGAGCCTGTTGTTTGTGCTACCTGATCAGCAGAGAGAGGTCTGGTTTGCTATAGAGTAACTTGCTGGTGAGAACAGCTCACAGGTCTCGCTGCACGCCCGTGATGCTCTGCACTCTTCGCAGCTCGGTGCAGCATCCCACCAGCAGCACCACAGCCACCATCACCAGTCCTGTGCTCACAGCCAAAGCAGCTCAGAAATACTCACCAGAGTTCCAGCTTGACCCTTCTGCCGTCCAACAGGATAGTAGTGGTCTTGTAGTCAATTCCTGAAAGGGAAACCAATAAAAAGCTGAGCAAACACCGAGCAAGTCTTCAGAGAGGGACAAGAAACCTGCTCTGCCCACCCACACCCATCACTTCATGTTCAGAGTGATGTTTTCTCCTCCTTGTTCTTCGTGCATGTGTGGAGGGCTACAGAGACTCCACAGAAGCAGACTCCTGCTTCAAGGCAAAGGCTACTCTTGAGGAGCTCTATCCCTCCTCCCTAGATACATAGTTAACCCCTAGACTGCTTCTTAGTTCACCACTGTTGGATGAAGCCTGTTAGAGCTGGAGCTGTAGGAGACCCAGTGGTCTGAAGCATCATTCCAAGTGACAGCATTAATTTACATACTTTTGGGGGGTGAGCCAGAGAGATGAACAATTTAGAAGCATTTCTGCTAAGTCAGCCAGCAGACCCACCATCTCCCAACAAACACCACTGCCTGAAGCATTCAAAGGACATTCAGGAGGTGGATGATGCTGAAAGCCTGTCCAGAGAACGCTGTTTCCTCTTCAGAGCAGCTCTCAGGTGCACATTGTACAGGCTCAGATAAGGCAGCAAGCACTCCTCCTTGACCACCAAGCATTCCTCCTTGACCACCAAGCACTCCTCCTTGACCACCAGCTGGGAGAGCAGCACAGGCAACTCCTTTTCATGAAGCCAGAGCAGCAGAAGACCCCTGAGACCACACCACCAGACTGCTGACAAGCGACTCGTTTGCACAAGGGGTGCTCAACATCTTCAGGTGCACAAGGAACTGGTTAAAAACTGGGAGCCTGTCTCTCACATTCAGGCAGAAAAGAAGTTTAAAAAAGGGGCAACTCCACTTGGGAGCAACGTGCCCAAACCCAGCCGAACACTCCACTCCCCACGGCCCCAGGCACAGGAGGGAAGAGGCACAGCCTCACCTCCCACCTCCTTCCCCAAAGCCTGGGCTCGGGAATGGCCGAGGGGCACCAGGTGCCCAGGAAAAGCAGCTTCTCCACAACTCCAGCTAATAAGCTTCAAGTGTATTGAAGTTGCTTAAGCAAAGCACCGGGCATCATTCCTGCACACCCACTGAAGCACAAGCTCATTTACAATCATCTTTAATAAAGCAGAGATGCTTCACTCTGATTAGATCAACGTGATTTTTATTTCTTGCTGATGGACATCGAACTCTGAATCCATATTAAAACCCCCCCGTTGTGTTATGAGCTGCATTTCCCTTCTCCTGCAAGGGGAGCACTGCCCCCATAACCAAACAGACGTTTGTCAATAAAGCAAATGGATTTTTCTGAGTCATCAGCAGGAGCTCCCTGTTAGTGAAAAACAAATTAGATTTCAGCCTTCACAGGGTGCTATGAAAAGCAATAAAGATAATTATCTTAAATTCCAACCATTTCCAGTGCTTTATCACAGAAAATAGACAGTTTACATTTTATTTTCCTCCAGAGACAAGTGAATGATCTGTATTTATTTTCAGGCAAAGATAAATCTCCCTTGCCCCCAGGGTTGGTGAGCAGCAGTGGGACCAGGTCTGGTCCACAATCCAGACATCTCTCCCGCAGCTCCTGAACCAGGATCATCCCTGGGCACAGGCTGAGGAGCCATTAGGGAAGGGGATAATTAAACCCATTGCCCTGTTTCAGATGTAAACCCCCCAGAGGCTCTGCTCCGGGCAGAACTGCCCCATTTCTCCTCAGGCACAAGAGGAGCTCCCTGCAAGCAGAGTCCTCAGCATCCTCCATCATGGATGGAGCAGTTGCATGAAACCACCAAGGAGGGGGGTGGTTACAGTTCTCAGGGCAGAGGCCACGTGCTGCCAAAAATGCCACCGTGGAGGTGAAACGAATTGCTCCACTAGAGCTTGTAAAAGCGAGAGAGGTCCAGCTTGACTGGAAAGAGGAGAAAACTCATTAATGGGAACACAAACCCAGAAGATGCCACGCTCATGAACCGCCCAGCCAGCATCCCCCAGCTCAGAGAATGTGGGTTCCTTCTCACAAATACATACGGCTCAGTCACCAGAGCAGTGCTTGAAACACCCACTTCCAACTGGAACCACACCTTGTGCTTCACACCAGCACAGTGCTGGCCTTTGGGCAGAACCACACAGCCACGACCAAAGTGGGCGACTGGGAAACCTCCTGAGCTCCAGCTACAACTGCCCCTTGTCCAGAGCTGCTCAGGGAAAACAATGTGCAAAGCAGAAGTCCTTCTTGTCGTTCTCAGTGATGAGATGGAGCCGTTCTGGCAGGCTCCACAAGCACCTGCTGCCCACCACACTTGACCAAACAGAGAAGCACAGAGGAAGGGAAGTTAAGAAATCTCTTTGCATTCCCAGACAGCTGCCAGTCAACCGGTTCTGCTGCTGGCAGCTCCGTGCACAACTTCCCTCCTTGGCTTCAGAGTGCTAGAGGTGGAGGGGAAAGGTCTCTCTGAGCATGACACCCCTGCCACACCGCCACGGGACCAGCCCGAGGAGCTCATGTACACCCAGGTGGAAAGCAAAGCTGCTTTGACTCCTCATTCTAGGCTGCAGTCAGGATTTAAGGAGTATTTGGCAACACAGGTTGGAGGAAAGCGATGTACTTTTTAACTTGCACACACCCAAATTGGGACTAGGGACTAAATTTACAAAAGGTTTTTTAGCATACTCTACCTACGAGCTCACTGAAAAGGACAAAAACCACCCAACTGCAACATTTTGGAGAAAATTTCAGGTTCCCTCTTCCACTCAGCTCAAAGGAACTCCTGTTAGAGCTTCTGTGAACATCTTCTGCTGGTCTGGTTTTCCAGCTGGCTGGCGCTCAGCAGGACACAGCTCACAAGCACAGCTCTCCTGTAGCAGTACAGGACAGTCATGGCTCATTGGTGCTGGAAAATGCAATCACAGACACCCTTAGAACCACAGGACTCACCCCAGCAGCTCAGGCCAGCATGGCCACCCCACAGCCGATGCCTTCGTTGTCATGCCAGTAGCACACAGCAGATTCCTGGGCTTTAGAACAGCACCTGCTCCCCCTGTTTACAGCTGACAAGGAACCCAAGCAGCCTGGCTCACTTTTCTAAGCCCAGCCTACAGCTCAAACTCAGCCTTGGCTTCCCTCTTGTCCCAGGGTCACAGCCACTAGATGCCACCACTGCACAGAGGCTGGTGGCAGGGGAACAGCGGCCGGTAGAGTGTGCCATGGCACCAGGGCTGCTCCCCTGCCTCCTCACTGCAGGCAGCTCAGACACCAGGAAGTTAAGGGAAGTTTTTCAGATTTAATTTCAGTAGTTGAGAGGGTTTCCCCCACCTGAGCATCACCTCAGCTCGCCGCCAAGCACAGCTCATTTCGAGACTGACATTTATCCTTTGCTTTGATGCCCTGGAAGGGATGCGCTGCCACCAAGCCCACGCGATGCTCCTGCAGCACACGCAGCACCAGCAAACCACCAACCCATCAACCCATGAACCCAGCACCTGGCTGCCAGCAGCTGCCTCCACAACCCTGCCCAGCCCTCGGGACACACAGCACTGGGGGAAAAGAAAACAGCCCTGTTCAAAGCTTATTTCATATCAACTGATCTCTTTCGTGACAATATCTAGCATGATGCAACAAAATGAATGAGGCTTAGAAAACAAGTCTGGGCTGTTCTCTCTAATTCAGCATTCAGGCTGGTTCCTCTGCAGTTTTCCCAGCCCTGCTTTAGGCTCCTACTTACACTGACACCACCTCAGCCCCACTTTTCAGCAGCGAGCCGAGCTGGCACGGGGCACTCCACAAAGTGATCTGCTGTCACCACCCTGATGTCACACACTCAAGCTGGGTTTCACGCTCCCGGGCGAGACTCCATGGAATTCCAAACCTTTCTTTCCTTTGCCAATTGGTGTAAGGAAAACCTAAGAAAGCGAGTCATTTTCCCATGGGAATACACAGGATGTGTTGTAGGAAACTCTGACCTCTTCCAAATTACTCATGCAGAGCACAGCACACTTTGCATCACCAGGACCTGAGAAACCCCACACCCACCCTCAGCTTTGTTACAACTTTCACCCAAAAGATCCCACCTGATGGGAACAGGAAGAGTAAAACCTCTCCAAGAGAAACGATGATTTTCTTCCAACACTTGATACTGCTTTGTACCAGGCTGTCAGTGTCCCTTCCCCCTGGGAATTCACTGCTTGGAGCAGGGCACCCCTCTGCTCTGCCAGCCCCCGAGCTGCACCTGCAGCACACCAAGAACACAGCAGAGGAGGCAGCAGGCACACAGATCCACAGACCTGGAAGTCGCACTGGAAAAGGCAGAAGGACAAGGGAGATCCTTATTTCATGCTACTCTCGGGCTCTCCCTTTAGACAGATTAATATCTCAGGAAAATTGCTTTAAATAGCTCAAGTGAACACGGCTCTATAAATATTTACTGCTGTAAGCACAGCAGCTTCTTGGCTTTGTGCAGGTCTTTGTCTTGGAGAAAAGGAGAATTTTGCAGTGGCAGAATCTCAAGTTGATTTTGCCCTAACGCCTGGGTGGGGAATGGGATCATAGAATCATTATGGTTGGAAGGGACCTCCAGGGTCATCAAGTCCAACCTTTATCCCATCATATTCCTAACCATTAGACCATTAGACCATGGCCTCAAGTGCCTCAGCAACCCGTTTTTTGAACACCCCCAGGGACGGTGACTCCACCACCTCCCTGGGCAGCCCATTCCAGAAGCGTTGCCTCCCCTTAAAAAGGGAGATTTGAGCAAACCTTATGGAAGTAGATCAGCATGTGCCCTTTTCCCCCTTCAGCCTTCCAAGGTGATCCTCAGTGCTGGGGCAAGAGCGACTCCAGCTCTCAGTGTGGTGCTAGAGCCAACACCGTGTTTTAGGGTATTGGTCCAAATCAAGTGTCCTCCTCCAGAGATGCTCTAATGAGCCAACCCCCAGCTAACAGCTTCACTGCACCTATACAGATATCAAGAAGGCAGAGCCAGAACTCATCCCGTGACAGAGGGACTCAATCACAGAACATGCCGAGTTGGAAGGGACCCTCCAGGATCATGGAGTCCAGCTCCTGTCCCTGTGCAGGACACCCCAGGGTCACCCCATGTGCCTGAGAGCATCATCCAAACGCTGCTTGAGCTCAGGCAGGGCTGGTGCTGTGACCACTGCCCTGGGGAGCTGTGCCAGTGCTCCACCACCCTCTGGGTGACAAACCTTCTCCTGACACCCAACCTGACCCTCCCCTGATTCAGCTCCTGCTGTCACCCCCAGTCCTGTCCCTGTCACAGGAGTGCAGAGATCGGTCCCTGCCCCTTCTCTTCCCCTCGGGAGGAAGCCACAGGCTGCAATGAGGTCCCCCCTCAGCCTCCTCTTCTCCAGGCTGAACAATCCAAGTGACTCGCCCCACATGAAAGACACCAGCAGGTTTTCCTGCGACCTTCCTCAGAGGCTGGGCTGCAGTTTGCATCCACGGTGTCTTTAAGAACAACACAATTTATTCACAAACCCAGGGCAGAAGACATTCAGGTGATGCTCAAACATCCCTTCCCAAAGTGAGGAAAAACAATAAAATCAATGCACTCAAGTGAAACCTTGAGACAGTTTTAAGACCACTTGCTTCCCTTCCAAGAGACATTCTACTTATCACTGAAAGTCACTTACAGCTTGCATGAATCACACTGGCCAAAGATGCCTTTGCTACCTCATTTCTGAATGCATTGTTTTCTGCTCGTGGGAGCTGGGAATCCACTGCCTCGCTTTCTGTTGGTCCACCCCCAGCAAAAACCAATGCACACAACTTGAACTTCATTAAAAACACAACCAGTTCCCCCAGCTTGCAGATGTGTGGCATATAATGCCACCTCAGCATCTTTTTTTTTATATAAGTTTATCTATAATTCATTTTATTTATAATTCAGAAGAAGCCAACCAACCCACTTGCAAAGTGACATATGAGCTTGACAGCCAAAACTTGAGGAGCACAATGATGATGAGCCAAGGCCAATCCTTCACTCAGTGCATTAATTAAGAAAACAAGATAAATTGAATAGACTTTTGTTACCTATCTGATTAACGCTGCTTTTTGGCAGACTTATTTCACCTAGAGACATAATTGGGCCAGAGTGGTTCCATTCTGCAACTCTCCTGACAACAATGGTGTTTGAGTGCACAGAGGAGGACTGATGGGTGAGATGTGACAGATCCATCGACCCCTGGAGAAACACTCTGCTCTACTGGGACATTCCAACACTGGCCCACAAGCCACCAGCAACACCCATCATGCCACCACAGCGAGCCTGGTGAGGGACTCATTTGTGACCATCATTAGCACAGCCAAAGCCACCACGCCACGACTGTAACTGAAAATGTTGGATTTACCCCCAAAGCACCCTTAGAAGCTTCTGTCTTCCTACAGAAGCTCTGTTGAGTCCAGAAAAAGGTCTAAGATTTCTTAAAAGGTCATCTTAAAAATTCACAGGTTTAATGCCACACTGACCAGTGACTGCTGGGAGGAGGGGAGAGCACAGGGCTGGGATAAAAAAGTAGAGAATACAAATATTTGGCTTGGTGAGATTTCACAATGAGCACAAGCAACCAGCTAGGAGGGGCTGGTGGTGCTGCATGGTGCTCAGGAGGATCCTCAGGAGAAAGCAACACAGGTCTGTGAGCAGCTGGCAAATCAGCAACTGGAAAATTTAAAGGCACGCTGTGATTATAAAACAGGCAAACAGCATGGGGAGCACCAAGCAAACCCTGTTCCTCCTGGAGCAGCATTGGGAATACCTCCCAGTCAGTGCCGTGGACTTCACAGACCAATTGCATTGCGTTTGTAACCCAAGTGTGGTGGAAATCCTTACTGAGCACACAAAGGGAGGATCAGACGCCGCAATCATCCAGTGTGCAGCTGGTCTCACAGCAGTGAAAACATCCACTCAAAGGCAGATAAACACCAAGAAATACTTCAGAGGGGGTCAATGGGATGTAAGTAATTTCTTCCTGCCCGTTTTCAGAAGGAGAAAGTTAAGAATGGGTCTCCAATAAAGCTGCTTAACAGCAAGGCTCCAAGAGCTGTGGCTAAGCAGGGAGGTAAATTCAGTTTAAAACCTTTATCATCAGTTCAGACAATGCTGTGGATGCCAGCAAGAACATCACAACCAACCATGGATTTCTGAGAAGACTTAAACTACACACAGGAGCCCTGAGCCCCCCTGGCAGTCCCTTACTGGCCAGACAACTGCTCCTGGGCAGCCAGGCCAGGCTCCTGGGGACAGCCCTGGGCAGTGTCCCCTCCTCAGGGGACCTCTGGCATGGTTGGCAGAGCCTGGCTGGGTACTGCTTGGGTTCCCCAGCCTGCCACAGTCCCTCAACACACCCTTGGGATGTGCAGGGAGGTTTTTTATTACATAAGGTGGCAGTAGCCTTACTTGTGTAAGACATGAGTTGCTGAAGGGTCCTTCCCTCTGCCTCCAAAGGGCTTGTGCAAACCTTCCAGGTGAATTAAAAGAGGAAACCACAGAACCTGTGCAAAACTGAGCACAGGGACCACTGCCTGGACAACAGATTTCACAACTGGAGCCTCTCTGCTCCCCAAAGTCCAGCCTAAAGCCATCAGTGTAGAAGTTAATTTATCCCAAATGCCAGCAATAACTGAGCAGTGTCCAGAGCCAACTGTTCATTCTGCCACGTCCCTGGGTGTCACAGACATCAACTGGATCTCTCAGTCATGGCTGACACGGCTGGGTTTCACCAGGGAAAGCCTTGCCCCATGTGTGCAGGCACCACATGAGGCTCTTTGGAAAGCCAGCGTGACCATAGCATGGGGGAGAACAACAGCACCAGCCAGCAAACCCACCCTGGCCAACGACTCCACAGGGGCAGGTTATCCACAAAAAGCCATGATCATTTCCTACAGGGCAGCAGCACTGCCCCACATGAGCCCAAGGGGCTGGTCCGTCATGGTTTCCCCAAAAAACAAGTAGGGATGCTCTCATCCCTGCTGAGCACAGAGAAAGTGCAGAGGCAGTAACATCCACCCAGTCCTGTCCTCACCAACAAGCCAAAGAGAACAAATGAGGGAAGAGAAGTGCTAGGAGGTCACAAAATTAAGGCCAAAAGGTGGATGCAGTAGCTCCATGCCTGCGTTGGGACACGACAGCAGAGCAGCTCCAGAGTAAGAGCTTCATTCTCACTTCCAGGCCTCAGCATGCAAAAAACCTACCCCAAAACCAAGGCAAAAATCCCATAGACCACCCCTACCCCCATAACCAAACCAGTCACCAGTGGAGCTGACAGCAGGAATCTGGACAAGTGTGCTGGGCCACCAGCAAAGCAGCTCACAACTCTGCCTGAAGAGAGACCCTTCCTGCTGGGATACCTCAGCGTGAAATAATCCCCACACACAGGGTGTTATCCACAAGCAGCATTCCCAACAGCATCCCTCTCCAGTGCCTGGCTTTGGGGCTGCACTGGGAGCCAGGTCAGGCCAAGGAGGACAGAGCTACTCCAGGAGTTTCACAGCACGTTCCTGTGACAGGCAGCGCCGTACAAACTCACCGGCTCCTCCACAGACTCTGCTCAAACCAGAGTGGGCACCAGCCTCCTGGGACCTGCTTTCCTGCAGAACAACTGTATTCCACATGGAGAGAGCAGTTATGACCCCCATTCACCCCCCACAGAGCCCCCGTCACCACGCTCACACGTTCCCTCTCACCGCATCCCACCTTCCCGTTTGAGAAGGGTTTATAGTGAGATGTTCTGTCAACCTCCAGCTGCTGAGTAAAGCAGCCAAGACGCTCCAAGAAGTAGAATCATAGAATCATAGAATCATTATGGTTGGAAGGGACCTCCAGGGTCATCAAGTCCAACCTTTATCCCATCATATTCCTAACCATTAGACCATCAGACCATGGCCTCAAGTGCCTCATCAACCCGTTTTTTGAACACCCCCAGGGACGGTGACTCCACCACCTCCCTGGGCAGTCTATTCCAGAATATGAAGCAAGATGAAATATGAGTGGAGTTCAAAATGGTTTATTTTGGGTTTTTTCATGCCTTAGAATCATCGAATTATCGAGGTTGGAAGAGACCTTCGAGATCACCCAGTCCAACCGCCTACCTACATCACCACTAACCTTCACCAGCCTGTGAGTAAAAGGGCAGCCAGAGCTGAAGACTCATATCAGAACTGTTCACTTGTGGGCAAAAGTTGATACAGGAAGACCTGCAGTTTCATTTCTAGTCAAACGAGGCAGATGGGTATGGAAATGATGGCTGGCCAGGAGCTGCTGGATGCACGCTCCAAGCAAACAGGCTTTGCACTGCAGTGTGCAACAACTGAATGTCTCAGTCTGATACCCAAACCTGCTTCTGGGGCCAGCACCCAAGCAACGTGTGCACCAAGGACACAAGCATCCAGCTCCTCTGGTTCAAGTGATTTACAACACAGGCAGCAGCATTTGTACATAGAAGACACTACCAGTGCATCACCTTCCACTGCAACTCCTACTGTTAACTTATTTCCTCCATCATCTGTAAGTGATACTAAATTGTTTAGAAAAAATGTAGTATGAGCACATAAACACCAGCTGATGAAAAAAAGTGAGTTCAAGCTATTCAAATAACAACTGATGAAGTCATCCAATCTTAAAAAGTGTCTACAGCAGCACATTAACAGCAACAGTTTAGCTGTCAGCTCAGAGCTGTAAGCCATGGGAAAAAAAATCCCTTCCAAACAACACATGAGCTCATCAGTTTGAATCATGCATTCAATTACCTGCTCTTTAGATAGACAATCAACAAATTATCTCCATCAACAACAGGGGTCAACAAAACATATACTTTAAAACAAAGGTGGATTCACCCCAGGTCTGTGTCCGAGTGTACCTCAGCAGTATTGCTTCTTTGTTTTAAGTGGGGTGATAAAAGTTCCTGAGCAGCATCACTGCAAAACACCCTCAGCTCCTCAGTGCTGGGGCTGAGGGTCAGGGAGCACCATCACTGTGCTCCTGTGCTGCACCATACTGGAGCAGCCACCTCGAGAAGAGGATCAGGAGGTCTCGGTTCTCACCGGGCACGCAGGAGACCAGCGCCACTCCTGCCTGGTGCTGGCTGGGGGACAGGGGTAGATAGGAGCCATCTGCTCAAGGCTTTGTCATCTCCTGCTCACACTGCACATACAAACCCCACTCCTGCTGCACAGCTCCACAGGAGGTGATGAGGAGCTTCCCATTTAAACAGCAGATGAGCCTGAGCTGTGCTGAGCAGAGAGGCAAAGCCCCACGTGCACAGCCAGGAGCCCGCGGCCCCCGGCAAAGCCCAGCACGTTGGGTGAGCTCCTGCCAAGGTGAGGGAGCTGCTGCAGTGCCTGGCAGCCCCGCACGATACATGGGGACACACGGGGAAAGAGACCAAACACCCTTCAATTGTATGAAGTTACCCAAATTTGTAGATTTTCTCCCAAAAAACATACTCTGTCTTCCACTCATACCCACCTCGTTTCAGCTGAGGGTGCTTTTGATGCAGCCTGGAAGCCTTTCAAGACAGGCTGCTCGTGTCAGAGTGTATTCCCAGGCATCTTGGAATCATGGAATGGAATCATGGAATCGTTTTGGCTGGAAAAGACCTTTAAGATCATCAAGTCCAACCGTTAACCCAGCACTACCAAGTCCAATGCTAAACCACTTTCCTGGGAGCCTCATAGAATCACAGAATCCTAGAATCCCAGCTACAGGATTGTAGGTGGAATCTTGAGCAAATAATTGCTGCTTTGGTTTTGCCACCAGCCAAAGCTAAGACACTCATTTGGGGACCTCTAGGAAGCCCAGATATGCAGGAGATTTCACTCACCTGCAGCCCAGCAGCCTGTTCCACAGCTACGTGGTCCTCACACAGAGCAGCTCTGTTCTGGGCTCACTCAAGGCTGACAACTGCATCTGAGAACGGCGTTTGAAGCCAGAGCAAATCTGTTCCTAAAGCTCCAACAGTCTCAGCAGACACCCGGGAAGCCACAGAAACAGTCAAGAGTCAGTCCAGAATTGGGGATGTTAAGTGGATTTGTGCTTTAGAAGAAAATCAAGAATGGTTTTATGCACAGAAGCAACAACAAACAAAAGAGTTTCTTCATGCTTTGCAGTTCAGAGCTCCATAAAAACCATACAGCTGCACGCAGAAACAAAGGCAGCCTATGAGGGGAACCAGAGGGCACCATAACAATCTTCATTGTTGCTGGATTACCATGCAAACACCAAGATATGCTTGGAGACAAAAAGAAAACAAACTCAAAAAAATCCAAGCATTTGTCCAAAGTGCCCTCAATACCTTGGCCAGCACGGGTTAACCCTCAACAGTTCTCCTTCTGAACACTGTGTTACTATGTGGGAAGTGTTGCTCTACAGCATCAGACCTTCATGCCATCACTACTGGGCTGCCATGTGTGGGAAGGGTGCTGTGAGGTCCTGCAGAGCCTCTGGACACACACAGCAGCTGTCACCCATGGGTGGGACACTCCTCCACAGCCCCTCCTGCCACCCACACGCCGCTCCTCAATGCCCATTGGCATCTCCAAGTTTTGGCATTTCAAGGGTCACGTTGCAACACGGCAATGCAGAGGCAATGGAGCCCTCCCCAGAGTGACATTATACACCCAAACTCCCAGAAAGGAGCTGCAGCTTTTCAGTTGGACAGAGATGGGTTAAGCACCACGTGCCTGCCAAGCTCAGGTACTTATAGAGCTCCCAGAGCAGTCATGGAGAGAACACTCACCATGGATCCCACTGACCCCTGCATTTGGTCTCACAGAACGGTGGGGGTTGGAAGGGACCTCTGGAGATCACCCAGTCCCACCCCCTGCTCAAGCAGGGTCACCCAGAGCAGGTGGCACAGGATCATGTCCAGGTGGGGTTTGAATGCCTCCAGAAAAGGAGACCCCACACCCTCTCTGGGCAGCCTGGCCTGGGGCTCGGGCACCCTTGAGGGGAAGAAGGTTTTTCTATCATGTTCAGATGGAACTTCCCATGTTCCAGTTTGTGCCCATTGCCCCTTGTCCTGTCACTGGGCACCACTGACAAGAGTCTGGCCCCATCCTCCTGACACCCCCTGTAGATATTTATAAGCATTGATGAGATCCCCTCTGAGTCTTCTCCTCTCCAGGCTGAGCAGCCCCAGGTCTCTCAGCCTCTCCTCAGGACAGAGGTGCTCCAGTCCCCTCAGCATCTTTGTAGCCCTTCACTGGACTCTCTCCAGCAGTTCCTTGTCTTTCTTGAACTGGGGAGCCCAGAGCTGGACACAATACTTCAGATGTGGCCTCACCAGGGCAGAGTAGAGGGGAAGGAGAACCTCCCTCAGCCTGCTGGCCACACTCTTCTTACTGCACCCCAGGATGTCACTGGCTCTCTTGGCCACAGGGCACATTGCTGGCTCATGGCCATGTCCACCAGGACTCCCAGGTCCTTCTCCCCAGTTCAAGAAGGAATGGCTGGCCCTGCTAGCAGAGCAAGTGCCTCTCTCCACACCTGTATGAAGCTGTCACATCGCAGTGGCTCCACAGCAGCTCTCAACAGCCCGAAATCGTGCTCCAGTCACTCCACTCTCAGCTCAAACTGGAGCCTCTCAGGTCCTCTCCTCCTCCTGACCTACAGTGGCTGCAGTGCAAAGATCTCACCCCAGCTCACCTGGCAGCAGCTCCAAAGCATGACTCCTGATGCTAGGAGGAGAAAGCCAGCATTTGGCATTTTTAGAAGAGAAAAAAGTATTGAATTTTAACCTTGTCACACAGATCACACCCGCAGGAACATGAGCATGTCTCAACCCAAGGAGGCTTCCACAGCGAGCACACGTCTGCTGGCACGGTGAGCAGCACAGGTAAGGCTCTCTGGTTAAGTAGGATGAACCCCACCAGGTTTCATGTCCTGAATCCATCACAGCTCTGCACACCATCTCCTGCATGAATTTTACCATCAAGCTACTTAAGTTTGACAACATCAGGAAAATAACAGCTCTTGGGACAGGGGATGATTTCAGGTTAAGTGAACAGGACAGGCAAACCAGTGGCCTTTTTTTGTTCTGTTTTTGGTTTGGTTTTGTTCATGGTTTGGGCCTTTTTTTGTTTGTTTGTTGGGGTATTTTCCCATCTAGTTAGGTCTCCAGAACCAGAGGCACATGGGAGTACAGTCCACTGCTGCTACAGCTGGTACCCAAGGGAACAGAACACTTCTGAAGGTGGCTTCTGGGTACATGGCTGGGGGGTGTGCAGAGAGCCACCATGTGCAGAGACAGGAGAGCAGCATGACAAACCCTCAAACGGGCCAGGGGACTCAGCAGGTGGGCTGGAAAATAAGTTAAAATGGCATCTCTAAAAAGAAATTTCTTAAAAATCTGCATTTACTTTAAAGGGACATTAGTCCAGAGATGCACAGCACCTTCTATGAAACTGCAGAGCCTTGCAGTGTCCCCTTCTGCCTGTCCCCTCCTTAGATTTTGTTTGAATCGCGTGGTGATTTCCACCCAAATGCAATGCCTGATGTTGAAATGGCTGCAGCACTGCACAGCACACACAAGACAATCAATCATATCAGGGGTTGTATTTATAGGAGAGCAGGTGTCAAAGTTTTAATAGGATATAATATTGTCTGGTTTCCCGATGGGGTGATGGAAATGAGACAAAGAGGAGGCAGAAAACAGGAAGAAAATCTTAAAAGCTATGGCTACGTAAAAATGCTCTCAGCAAAAAGAAGCCCTGTAGGAAGAAGCAACCTCTGAGCTGATGTTGCAACCCTACTGTTACTGCAGCTCTGCAGAAGCAAACAGACCTCTCCGATGGGGAGCCCTAGCCCTGCACCACCATCATCTGCATCCCAGGGAAATTTCCCTTGCAGGAGAGTTCCAACTCACAGCAAAGCATTTAGCAAAACAAAGCCGAAGATTTTCACACGAGAGCTTCTTCCTTCCTCCTCCTCTGCCTGTAATCAAACAGAAACCAGTGGGACACGATGCCTCTGTACCACTGCTCATTTCGGGCTGAGCCTGAGCTGCCAGGGGAAGGCGAGGGGGAAAGGGAAAGAAAAGGAGGTTTTATAAAGCAAGGTTATGAAACCTCAGCTCTGAAACCTCAGCTCACAGTGTAGCTGTTTTCAAGTGCTAGGGAAAGATGCTCTGCTCTTCCGAGAGAGGGAGGCTGCCGGAGGAAAACACGCCAGGGAACAGCTGGAAACCAAAGCTGAAGGAGATGGGGTGGAGGAGGAGGAGACACTTTCCATGGGCTTTCCTGTGCTGCTTAGACACCAAAACAACCAAACAAAAAAACCCCACACTCCAACAGAAGTGGACAATGCCACCACGGGATCTGGACAGAGCAGAACCTACTCGCTTTTAGAAAAATAGAGAGAAACTTTTAATCCCAGTTATTAGAAGAACATTCCACCCGTTTCAGATTTACACTGCTCAGTTCACATCGCCTTTGTGCACTTAAGGCTCAGAAACACATTAACAGCCACGCAGGAGCAAAGCTTTTGTGCAGGGGATTACAGGTGGCGAGAAGTGCCCAGTGTGATGGAGAACTCCCCAGCTTTAGAAAAACACAACAAAACCACAACCCTGTCAAAACAACCCTCCCACAGTGGCTGTGCATCCTTAATCCTGACCTAAGAGAGCTGGAGATATCAAAACCTGCCAGGCACTCAGGCTGGGGTTTGTTTTTCTGTTTTGATGGGGGTTTTTTGTTTGCTTGCTTTGTTTTGGGGTTTGCTTCGTTTGAAGTTTCAGCCACAGCTTGTTATTTCCACATCAAGCAGAGACGGAGCTTCAACACTGTGTGTTTGGAAATATTTTTCAAGCAAAGAATGAGTAGTAAATGAGGGAGAAATAAGAGATGCTGGAGTTGTTTCTCAGCCAAAGCCTGCTCTGATGAGATGGGTTTTGCATCCCCCACGACAGGAAGGCGAACATCCCTGAAGGACACTGATGCGAGTGCTGGCAGACGCAGGGAATTGCTGCAACAACCACTCTCCACTCTGCAAGCTGTTGGAAGAGATTGCTAGCAGCACGACCAGCTGAAGCATCCCTGCAGGAGCAATTCTGCAGCCACTACGGGGACCTGATGGCAAGGCTGCACTTAAAAAGATTTTGCCTCAATCCCCCTCGCATCAGAGCCCTAAAACCTCAAAAAAAAATGTTATTCCAATTAATACAGTCATGCCAGAAAATAAACAGCAGCTTCCACTGGTGTGCAGCATCTGAAATGGGAGCTGGCCCAGCTGGATGCTTGTGTCTACCCCCAGAAGGGACAAGGCTGCTCCAGTAGCCAGCAGGAACACACATGGCCTGGTGAGGAGGTGGTGGCAGTGGCAGAGAAGCAGCTCCAGGGTCAGCATTGCCCTCCCCACTGATGCTAAAGACAGCCCTGACACACTGCACTCAACACCTGCAGCTCATGTCTATGCCCAGAAGGTGCCACCACATCAGTGGTGTCCCCACCTGAGGTCTGCTGCACACACGTACACCCAACAACTGGTTTTTGTATGCTCAAGAGGGAAGGTACTCACAGAGGTCCTGTCCTTACAGGAGCTGCAGAACTTTAAAGCACAACTGCTTGGCTGCACGCTTTAAGGCTTAGGAAAAGCAAAGCAGCAATGGCAAACTGCAGCAGAGGGACAGGACCTCCAGCCAAACACAGCAGTGAGAACAGAGGCTGTGAGTGGGAAGCAAGAGACCACCTCCCGGATCAGCCTTGGGAACCTGACAGCCAAGGAGCAGAAGCATTGAGAAGCATCCCCTTGCCCACCTGCTGTGGCAGTGAGGAACCAAGACAATGCATCCTCCTTCTTCCTCCAGCCCCACCTGCGTTGGTTGCAGTGGAGCAACCTCCCGGTTGGCAAGTAACTAACCTGAGGAGTGCCACAAAGCACAGCAGAGAGGCTCTACAAGGGCCATTTCTGGATGTGACCGAGGGGTCACAATGCACTTTTGAGAAGGACATGTGAACAAAGTCATTGCTGTAAAGAAAGACTTGAGAGGGACAGCTTGGGGACCTCTGCATTGAGACAGCTGCACAAAAATAACCAGAGGGGAAAGACACCCAAAGGTGTGGGTCACTCCAATAAACAACCAGCAATTAAACAGCAGTGGGGAGCTCCCCAGGCAAACAGCACCAAGCTGGGAAGGTCCTGACCATCTCCTGGGGCTGAGCAGTGCCTTCAGCCGCCCGTCATTACTGCTGCCTCTCCTGGCCAGGGACAGGGCACGAAGCTGCACTGCCCTGGGCACCGAGCCACGGTGGGCTCACTGCCCCTGCCCGAACCCGAGCTCCTTGTGCTTCCCCAGGGGGAAGAGCTCTTGGGAAAGATCCAAACAGTTTTTATCTGAACCATAAAAACCTGCAACTCAGCACTTCAGCTGCCTTTTTCCTACCAGCCCCTTGGGTCTTTGGATAGCAGTGGGGTAATGGAGGATCTAAGGATGGTGCTCAAACAAAGGCACTAAGCCCCAGCTGAGCAGATGGGATGGAGGCACTGCCCTAGGGCCAGGCACAGCACCATCCCTGCAGCAGCTTAGCCATCACCTGCTCTTTGAAAGGAGATCAGAGTACAGATTTAAAGGGTTCCTCCTCATCACTTTCTTAATACAAGCTGAGGACAGGGAAAAAAAAAAATCAGAATAAAAATCCATCCCCCTCCCAGTGCAAGCCATCTGCTGAGAAACACACTCTACTCCTTCCCTAACACACGTTGCGCCTTTCCTATGGGAACAGCAGCAGGTGAGGGGGAAGGCTCTGCCGCAGAAAAAGCCCTCCATCACGTGAGGATGGAGCACATCAAATCCACGGCTGCGTGGTGAGCCCAGCCCCAGCCCTATTTCTGGTGCACGCAGGGCACCGGCTCACACGGCAGCAGTGGCCCTCGTGCTGCCGTGCCAGGACCCTCCCCTGACTCACCCGGGGCTGGAGTCTCAACCAAGCCAACAAACCAGCTGGGCAAGATCCCTTCAGCACATGAATAACCAGGTATTTGAGATGTACGACACAGTGGTGACACAGCCATGGGTCCCTCAGGTGAGGAACAGCCTTGTTTTCCTGCAGAAGGACACTATACAGCCCTTACTTTCACACGCAGCTCCACCACCCTGCGACCAGAGACATTTCTGCTCTGCTTCAGTACTCGGGGAAGGGTACGAACAGCCTTCAAGGGGGCAACTTGAGCACCAAAGTGCAAAGTGATCCATGTAGTTGGCTTGTACCCATGAGTAAGGCACAGGGTTTTGCTCTGAGTCAGCTGTCACACCATGGCTCACAGCACGGGGACAGAGCAGCCCTCCCCTGCACCATGGGAGAAGGAGCTGAGAGGAGGTGGCATTCCAGGGAAAAGCAGGAATTTTGGTTCCTGTGTGAGGCCCTCTGGCTGTCAATAGTAGCAGTGGGGCTCCAAGAATGGCACCCTGCCTCCATCACTACACATCTGGGGAGTGGGGGGCGAAGCTAGGAAGGACAACAACACCAGAAGCCCAGAAAAACATTAACGTGCTCCCAAAAGCCCACATCTGCACCAAAATACCAGTAAGAAGACTTAATTCAGGGCCTTTTGTGGCTGGCCAAGAAAAACTCCACCTTGGCTACAAACCCTCCTGGGGATGGGAGGTGACAATATCAGAGCAGAGATCCTGCTCTGTACAGTGCTTGTCCTGATGCTCCCGGAGACCAACACACTTGGTAACTTCAGCATGAACCTACTGAGAAACACACAGGTGACAACTGGACACCAAACCCCTCCTCAAAATGCTGGGTTTAAGCCATCAGAAGTTCTGTATCCAGCGTCCTTGGAGCTCTGGCGCAGCAATGGTCAGGGGCATCACCCACGTCATCAGCACCCAGGGAGTAACAACTACTGACATGGACCAGACTCACTCCTAAGAGCGATTTAAACAAAGGACATTGCTAAGGTCTTGCTACACACAACAGGAACAGCAGTGTCTAATTTAAGACGTGCCTGATTTAGCATGAGGTGCTAAGCTACAGGGTTGAGAATCAATGCTTCAGCTCAGGGATTGTGCACAAGGATGGACAGAAGCAACCACAACGCTTTGAGAAAGATGCAGCACCAACCTCACCCGAGGCTGTCGGGTACCAGACACAAGCAAGCAGAGGCTGCCTGCTGCTCACGGCTGCAGAGGAGATGCTGATGGAAAAAGGGCTCTCATCTCTCAGCTGCCCACTGTTCCAACACCCAGGTGCCCATAGGGAAGAGAAGAATCCCTCAAACCCTCTTCTAGAGGCCAGGTGTATGGCAGAAGGGCCACAGCAGAGTCACTTTTAAAGGAATGCCTTCCCAGAGCTGAGGACAACCCATTCCACAGGGCATTGCCAAAGAAATGGTGTCAAAATGGCTGTAATGGGCCAACACAGTAAAAGCAGCAGACCCCAAGGAGACAGAGGGCACAGGCACAATGGCTGTACCCCTCCCCACCTGAGGTCAGGGATCCGAGTGTGATCCTGTCACAGGATCAGCCTGGAGAGCTCTGCTTCACACCCAGAACAGCAAGCTCTGCCTTTGGGACAGGGCAAACACACAGGAGATGCTACAACGCTTGTTTCAAACTGGGAGGTGGGGTCTGGGGAGGGGATGAGATGTTCCAACTCTCATATCAAACTGGGAGGTGGGGTCTGGGGAGGGGATGAGATGTTCCAACTCTCATTTCAAACTGGGAGGTGGGGTCTGGGGAGGGGATGAGATGTTCAAACTCTCATTTCAAACTGGGAGGTGGGTCTGGGGGGGATGAGATGCTACAACTCATTTCAGACTGGGAGGTGGGTCTGGGGGGGATGAGGAGTAGGATAATGCGCTTACAAGTAAAAGATTTACAAAAAGAGCCTCTACATAGCACCCCATCTTCGCAGTCCTGGGACAGCATTAGGCACGTGTCAGGCACTGGCTGCTCCCAAACTCGGGGTGCCTTCACAAGGACAGGGGGTCCCCTGTGAGGTCCCCCGTGAGGGCAGAGCGAGTGCACGCTGAGGCATGCCCTGCCAGCACGCACACCCCAGAGACCGAGTTCTACTGCCAAAGCTGTCAGGAACATCAGCAGCATTAAATCCACTCAAAGCTACTCCATGGGATTACCCACACGGCGTGCAGCTTCGCAGAAGCCACAGAAGCAGAGACTATCAGAGCACACATTGCTGAGAAAAAGCAGCACGTGACCCCATCCCCTAATTAGGAACGGGTCCGGCTGCCCACGGGAGGTGACGGAAGGGTCTGACAATCTTAGTTCACCCAGATTCCTCTTCCTAGAGAAACAAAGATAGTGGTATTGTGTTGTTATAAAACGGCGGGTGCAGAGACAAAGCTTTTAAAGCAACAAAGTCACTGCTCTTTGGGTTTTGTGTACACATCAAAGAACCCACCAGGCACTCGCTCTGCCATCGTGCTCCTCGCTCTCACAGCGCCTGCTTTGGGAGAGCGGTCACAACCACTCCTATCAGGAGACAATTTAACACTTCACTTAAAACAACCACCCTGCTAACACTCCTCATCCCTTTCTGCTCAGCAAACGCTACCCTGAGGAGCGGCTCCACAGCTCCCAGGTGGGGCAAGGTTCTTCAGACACAAACTCTCTTCAGGGATGCTTAAAAGCACCGAGCATCTCCTCGAAGGCAAACCGCACCGGCGCGGCCAAGCACCCAAGGAGATGAATGATACCACCACCTTCCACTTCCAGAATTTGCTGCTCTCATTTCCCAAGCATCCCGACCTCTGAGTCACCACCACCTCCCCGTGAATCCCTGCGGAGCAGGTGCGCGCTTGCATCAGCTCCCGTGGAGCTGGGAGTAGCTCCGAGGACCAGGCAGACAGGAGCAGAGCCACGCTGCTCCTTTATTCTCCAAATTCAACACAGAGCCTCAGGAAGCCCCCGACTCCCTCAGCCTCCTGCTTGCATGCAGAACCAAGCACCACCTGCTCCAGCCTGGGGGCTGGCTGTGGCTGTGACACAGGGCTTGAGCTGGATCGCTGCTGTCGAGCCCTTGGGGACATCATTCTGCACAGGGGCTGGGGGAAGGATGACAGATTGAACACCACCCCAGGACCCGCACCCTGCCGGGCTGTGACTGCAGCGAGGGATGCAGGAAATAGCACAGCGCCACTCCTTGGCTCTTAATTATGGTCTTGTGACACCGTAGTTAATGGTCTGTCATGGGCTCCATTACAAACCTGGATGTTTGCGGGAGGTGGACCAGACAAGCCAAGAGGGAGCTGCTGCCGAGAGGGAGCAGCTCTGCCCTGGGAATAAGGCTCCAGCTCTTTGTTACAGACCTCTGGGTGCAGCTCGGCCCTGGATCAGCCAGGGGCGACCCGCTGAGCCCTGGAAAGGGGGCCTGGGACCGAGCTCTGCCGGGGAAGGGTCTGGCTGGGCTGCAGGGTGACACCAGCGCTGACCCCTCTGCCAGCTCCCTGCCCTGCGGCTCTTCACCGTCCTGAGGAGCAGCCGTGGCCTGGAACCGCTCCGTGCTTCCAGTTCATTACAAAAAAACCTCGAAAAACACAAAGAACGAGGCCAGCCGCCCTCCCCCACCCCCGGCCGTGCCCCCCGCAGGGTCCCGCTC
>VZRW01007172.1:147973-171115 GCA_013398125.1 Aegotheles bennettii | reverse complement strand
GCAGGTGTGTGGGCATCCAAGTGTGGGGGGCATCCAAGGTTAGGGGGATCCAGGCAGGTGGGCGTGCAGGTGTTGTTGCATCCAGATGTTGTCGCATCCAGGTATGGGAGAGTCTCCAGGTGTGGGGGTGAATCCAGGAAGGGGAGACATCCAGGTGTAGGGGACATCCAGGTATGGGGTGAGCACCTTGGATTGGGGGGCACCTAGGAGCAGGGGGCATGGCGGTGGGTGGGGGCACCCATTTATGTGGGTCACCCCGGTGTGGGGCAGGTGCCCAGGGATGGGGGCGCAGCCAGGGGTGTGCTCGGGGGGGGTGGGAGGGGTGTGCACCCCACTGTCGGTGGGGCAGGCTGGGGAGGGGACACTCAGCGAACCCCTGCGGACAGTGACAGCAGCGGGGCTGTGGACCCACCGGCCTCCATCAGAACCCTTGGGCTGGGCTGGCAGTGGCCTCTGGGAGGTCCCAGCTCCACAGGGCTCTTGGGCCTGATCCCGCAGGATTCCCATGGGAAGGTGCTGGTGGCTGGCTGGGCAAGGGGCTCCTCCTTGCCAGCGGCACTGACAAATCCCAGTGCCGAACAAAGCATCCTGGTTAATCCTTTCCTCTCCTCCTGTCATCAGCAATTGGGGAGAAGAGACCAACACCAGCCTCACCACAACCTCCCTTTAGGGAGCTGTAGAGGGGGGAGGCACAGGGCAGAGCCCTTCCCACTGTGCTCGTGGGTGAGGGGGGATGGCAGAGCTCTGGGGTGAGTCCCCCACTCCAGCGAACCTCCCCTGCTCTCCTGCAGCCCTAGGTCTCGAGCTCACGTGCTGCCGTGAGCCACGGGATCTAAACTCTTCTGGGAGGGCTCGTTTTGATGAGGGGTTTGTGTCCTCCCAGGGTGAGGGCACCCTCATGCTCAGCGCTGCTCAGCTTGGCTTTGTCTGCGTGACCGGGGCCAAAGCAGCCCCCGCTGTCCCCCACCCCTGCCACCCAAACAGCCCAGCCCATCCAGCCCCTGCAGAAGCAAAACGAGGGTAGATAAAAGCAAAATGAAAGAGCAGATGTCCTTCAGAGCCACCACCCCCAGCCACTGCTGATGGCACTCCCTGGGGAGCAGGAGCAAAGCCTGAGGAGAAACTCTTACCCCAGGGCAGAGCCCAGGATGGTGGAGCAGGGGAAGCAGAGAGGGGGAAAAGGTCCAGGGGGAGTGAAAAGCCATTCCTGTCACTTCTATCCATCAGCCCTTCGGATCCAAGCCGGTGGGGAATGGCTGGGAGGAGGAGGATGGGCAGGAATCTTCTCCATTTCGTTTCTCTTTTCTTAGCCTCTGGTTCTTGATCTTGCTCCTGCGGGGCCAGCCCCAGAGCCCTGGTTTATGGCTCAGTCAGTTGATTCCCCACCTCCCTGGTGGTGCCAGGGGCCTGCCTGGACAATGGCACACTGGAGAAGGTGGGTGGGCTGGGTGCTGCTGGCTGGGCAAGAGGCAGCTGGGTGCAAACTGCTGAGGAGGAAGAGGAGGAGGAAGAAAAGAAGAAAAAGGAAAAGGGAAAGAAAAAGAGAAAGCAAAAGGGATAGAGAGAGGGAAAAGGAAAGGAAGGAAAAGAATTCAAGGGTGTGACTGCTCTGATGTGAGAGCAGAGGAGTGGCCACAAGGCCCCCATCATTCCCAGGCACAGCTCGTGGTCCTGCTCCAGCAGCAGTGTTGGTGCCACAGGGGTTTGTCCCCCTCCGTCCTGCCCCTCACACTGAACAGCAGCACATGGCATGGTCAGGCTGATGGAGAACACAGGAGCCCCTCACTGAATCACAGGGACAAACAGAGCTGGAGGAGCACCAGTCCCAGCATCTCCCAGGCCTGGGGCAGGATCTGCTGCCTGCAGGAACGGGATGGTGATGAGCAGGAGCCTGTTTCCTACGGGGTTGTTCCCTGGCCTGGTAACCAGACTGCTGTGTTTCACATCAGGGCTGCAGTGGGAAGGAAGTCACCTTCAGCTGGTGTTAATGGTGACATTTCAAACAAACAGTGTGTGCCACTACGTGAGCGCTTTGCCCCTGCTTAACCCTTGGCAGTTCATGTGAATGCAAACACAGAATGTGCTGGTGCTTTTTAATCAGCACATCCAACTTCCTCGTCATCTCTTAGGCACACACACACACACTGTTAATTAAACCACAAATGTTTCAGCACTCTTTTCTATCACTTTATTTAAAAACTGAAAATGTTATCAGTAGGAGGATTGACTACAACAGTTGTAAAGTTCTTGTGGCTTTCCTCAATGCCAGATGCTTAAATAAGACGGTGGAGAGGAGTTTGAGCACCCTTGGTTTGAGGTCCAGGCTTGGAGGTGATGCTGCCAGTGAGCAACACTGGTGAGCCAGATGCAAATGGTGAGCCAGATGCAAAGGTGATGTGGGCACACCCTTGGCACCCGGGAGGGCAGATCAGCTGCCCACGTAAGGTTTGGATTGCTCTGAACATGTTTATGCTGCACAGCGGAATACAACCCAAAGCTGAATGAGCTGGTAAGCCCTGTGGCCTCCTGACATGTGGATGGATCAGCTGAGATCCAAACACACCCCATCCGTGTGTGCAACCCCATCAATCACCCACACAGAGCTGGAGAGCAGGGCACAAAGGCTGCTCCTCGATCCAGGCAGACCTGCACGCTGTCAGCTGAGGGGTTTCTGCTCCACATCCCCTGGCGTTTCTACTCCATGCTCCATGCAGGCAGCAAGCTTGGCTGGAGAGCAAGCACCCTCTCCACTACCAGGTCCAGAAAAGCTGGCAAAGAGTAGGCCAGGTAACTGACTCAGTGAGCAGGCAACCCTCTCTAACCACAGGGGGCTTCAATACCTTGCAAAAGGCAAAGGGACTGCAGAACAGTGCCTGAACAGGACTGCTCAGGAACAGAGACAACATGGGACTGCAAATCTTCAAACTTGCCAAGAGATTGAGTTATGGCATCTCCTGGCTCAGCAGAACACAACAACAGGACAAGAGGCAATGGGCATGAGTCAAAACTCATCAAATTCTGTCTGAAGATCAGGAAACACTTTTTTACTGTGAGAATGACTGAGTGCTAGCCAGGTTGTTCAGGAAGGTGCTGGAATCTCCATCCTTGGAGATACTCAAAAGCCATCTGGACACGGTCCTGGGCAACCAGCTCTGGTGGTCCTGCTTCAGCAGGGGGGTTGGACCAGGTGATCTTGAGCAGCCCCTTCCAGCCCCCACCAGTTTGTGACACTGTGATGGTGCAATCAGCAGGTCTAAGCAGTAAATCAGCGAGGGCTTGAGTTAAGCAAGAAGATGGTGTTGTGGCAGCAGGAGCAGGCAGCACAGGGCAGAAGGAAAGCAACTTGTTACCTGCATGATGACAAAGCAGGAGATTTTCTGCCTTACACTCCTGAGAGTGTAAATCAACATGGATTATACATATGTGCGATGCTCTTTCTGTGGGCTTCATGGTATAGCAGAACAAGGCACAGTCCAGCTGCAAGATCAGGGAGAACTCCCAAAACCATAACCAGAGCCTTCAGGGCAGTGTAATTACTGCGATTTCCTTTCAGCATCATCACATGCTCTTCTGGTTAGGAAAGGAAAGTATTTCTCAAAGGCAGAATTTCTACCTAGGATGGAGTTGTGCATGCAGTGAATCACGTTTTCCTTCACAAAACCCATGCCTGTGCAAAGAGGCACCCCGAGAGCTGTGCCAGCCCTGGGAACCATAAAGTGGAAGAAATAATAATAAGGAAATGCAGTATTAAAAAAAGCCTGCAAGATTATAGTCTTTGAATGCTGGTTGGCAATGACTGCTCGTTGCCTGCTATAAGGGGTATGTGGTAGAAATCAGAGAAGATCTGAAATCTTTAACTACTTCGCATCCAAGGACTGATATGGATCTGAGGATAAATTCGAGCCATAGCCTTACCAGCAGTCTCTTCCCTGAGGAAATGTCAGCACTAGGTCAGGCTGTGGTGCTGTGGAAGATGCTGCTGATCCCAACTTCTCATTAGGCAGATGACATAAGGTCAAATGTTCCTGAGCAGGATGTCTGCTAAGTTGTTGTAATGTCTCTGCGCAGCATCGGAAAAGGGTGGGGGAAGACTATCTCACAGCAGTGGCTGGAAAGGAAGAGCAGAGACATGGCAAATATCCAGCAGAAGCAACTCCTAGGCTCAGATACCATCACGGGCAAGGAGAACACCGAGTACGACACAGTAAGACAGCTGAGGCACCAGTTCTGCCTGGCACAGGAGAACTGTGCTCAAAAGGGGCTGTCGTTTCCCAGCCGGGCTACTCAAGGTCCTCTGTGTCACAGAAGATTCAGAGTTCCAGGAGGAGGTTTTTCTCAGCGGGCTGTTTCACCATCCCTGGAGTCGGTATCAGCCTTCAGTAAACAGACCCAGCACTGGAATGTCCAATATGTTTGGCAGGTTCCCAATAGGAAGGTCACATTTGCTGGTTTTCATGGCTTTGTCCTGTCTCTGGGGCTTTTGGGTCACTTGATCCCAAAGGACAGCCACAATTAGGAGCTGTTTGGTCTCACAGAAGGATTTTAAAAGCCAGGATATTAGGAACATTATTTTCACAAGACCAAAAATAATGAAGTTTCTTGCAGCAGTGAGTAAACCAAACCACACGGGAGACTACAATTTAGTAGCTCCAGTGGAGACATGAGAGGGAGGTAAACTGTAAATCTGCTCTGCTGAGTGACAGGTAAGGATGAGTCTTCATGACTGACTTAACTGAAGTGAGAAACATTATTGAGACCATCCACCCACTAAATGGTTCACAACCTGAAGTTATTCACACCTGGAGTGGAGACAAACACTTGGGCATCGATATTCCAAGAGAAGAAGATACTGGATTTGTATGTGAGTTTTAAGGACATTGAAGAAGAACCAAGATCACTCCAGCTCCTGCAGACAGTGATGCCACCAGAGCCTGGGGGGTTTTTTGCCACACTGTCTTCAATGATGTCCCCTTCCTCCCTGGATGGAGGCCAGAGGACACCCTCCTTGGGCAGCAGTGCCCCTGGGATACTGCCTATCTTCATGATGTCCTTGAGAAAACTGCAAGACCTTGGAAGCTCCTGTGTTTGCCTGCTAAGGAACGTCTGGACGAAGCACCTGCCTCCAGAGCTTCACTTCCTCCCCATCAAGCTATGACTGAAGAAGCAGTGGCTGTACCACGAGTGGCTTCAGCAGCTACAGACAACCCAAATCTGTCTGGCCAGGGATGTCTTCAAGCAGCAGGGCCGTGACGCCTTCTCTTCTATAACAGCTTCAAGTACATGGATGAGACGTGGGGTTGGTGTAGGAAACTCTTATCCTGCCAGTGGAGGTGCTGACTGAAGGCTACTAAAGCCCATGGCACCTTGCCACAGCTCCTTGCCTTGCCTCCACCTACTCCCTCTGGAATATGCAGGCAGCCCTTCAGAGAGGGGCTGAGCATTGCAGCCACAACCCATGCTTCTCCTCCTCCTCCTCCATCCTTGCTTCCTTGAACAGACAGAGGAGAAGGAGGCAGGATCCAGCACACCTCTCACCTGCCAGTTCATGCAGTCACTTCATGTGTGTGAAGTGGCAGCAGGGGACAGTGACATTACATCATGGTCTCAGCTGGGAGGAGCTGGCAGACCCTCACAGAGCAGACTTTTGGGTAATCGGATGTAAATGTCTACACAACAACAAAGTACCCAGTGGGACATGGACCTCTTGTGCACAGAAGCACTCTGCCCAAGACAGGGAATAAAGACTCATGTCCAAATGAGCACACAATCAGACCAGGACCCCAAAAAGCTGAGCTCTGCTGCACTGTGGAGGTAGCACCCAAAGCAGGAAAACTTTCCTATAAGAAACATGTCTACAGTTTCAGGGAAAGCAGTGGCTTTAAGTGACTCATATATGAGATAACTTTAAAAGCTCCTTAATGATCAGAAAGTACAAAAGACGAGGCACCATGGGATGAGGCTCTCACCTGGGCCCTGAGGAACAGGGGGATGTGCTGACCCTGGGGGGGGGTGCAGCACACACTGGTCAAGCTGTGCAGGAGCCAGGCTGCTGCAGCCTTCTGGCAGCCCCATCAGCCAGAGCTGGACTCTGCAGAGCTGTGTTTGCCTCACACTGCAACTCAGCAAAGCAGCCCTGAGCCTTGGCAGAGCCCTCAGCCACTGTGGCTCACGGCCATGTAAACCTGAGCAGGCTGGGGGCTGAGGCTGTGTGCTCTGCACTTCAGCTCAGGGCTCAGCTCTCCCCAAAACACTCTCTGCTTTTGAAAAAGTGTAGATGAGACCACACAGGCACAAATGTACAGCAGTCTGTGTTTCTGGGCCTCCAGCCCTGCTGTCTCTGTGCTTAACACCTCCCCTGGTGCTGCAGCGGGGTGAATCCAAACCCACCCAAAAGGAAAAGGATAAATATCCAACGACCCCAGATAACCCTACTGTAGAGTTTTCAGTGTATGACTCTCCAAGCTGATCCTTCATCTTGGTTTTGATCAGCTGGCCTGAAGGCTGAAGCATAAAAGGTCCAGAATGCACCTCAGCACTGCAGCTCTGAGCCACCCGAAGGGCTGTTGGAATATGGCCCCAGGAGCTTACGTGGAAGGACCAAACCATCATCAAACCATTCAGGAGGTACCTCCTCGGTGACACTAAATGCTGGTTCCCTGAGGCACTGATGGGTTTAACCTTTTGCTTCACAAATAATCATTAGCATATTACACAAACACAGTAGAAGGGAAAGTTGAAAAATGATGTTTAATAATACTTGCCTTTAAAAATTCAGCTCCTTCCGTGTTAATAAAATCTATTTAAAGGGATCCAGCAGCTGCTGGCTCTGAGATGCCTTTGGTCCAAAAGCATTCGGATTCAATTTGTTTTCCTGACCAAGTCTTTCAGGCTCTTTTTGCTGCCTTTAGTCCTGATTCTCTCCTTTGTGTTTCCAAGGGTAGATGAGCTCTCCCAGGAACAGCTTCTTGCAGAGCGACGTCCAAGAATCCTTAGGGTAACAGCTGTAGGTTGGCAGCCTGTACGTCTGCACCACGCTGCCATATGATAGAGGGTTGATCTATGAGGAGAAGGGAGAGGGATAGCAGCAATGAAAATGTGTTGTAGTAAGAAACACGGGCAGCTGAGGGGGGCAAGTGCAATGTTTGCATAGCACTGGCCTCTGTGAAAACATCAATACTGCTACTCAGAGCGTTCAAACCCCTCTATGACCAGCTAGAGCTGTGTGGCCTTCTGCAACATCCCGAAACATTAACACATGGAGCCTGGCAAGCAGCATTATTAGAATCATTCTGGAGCAGAGAAGCAGACGTAAGCACCAGCAGGATTTGAGTGACTCTGGTTACACCAGGGTGTGGAACAGTCGCCTTGTTGTGTCAGGAGGTTGCAGGGGTTGGAGAGATGGGGCCACCAACTGCAGACAGCAGCACTCAGTGGGGTGCACTGTGACTCTTAGCAACTCCCCTACAATGTATCCTTCACCAGCCCACTGCTTTAACATGCTACACCTTGTGCTTTAAGCTAAACCTGGTATCCCCCCAGTGGAATCGAGTCCCAGCAGAACAGGGTGCACATCACTCAATGCCACGCAGGGCATTCAAAACCCGCCTGGATGCGTTCCTGTGTGATGTACTGTAGGTGAACCTGCTCCGGCAGGGGGGTTGGACTAGATGATCCTTCGAGGTCCCTTCCAACCCTAGAATTCTGTGATTCTGTGTGATTTTAAATGAAGTCTCCTTGGCTGAGTTCATCTTTTGAAATTTGATTTCAATCGCCGTGCCGAGTGAGCACATCTGGAGTCTCTGCCCAGGAAAGTCCGTGGCCTCTTGATTACGATCACAAAGTGGCTGTATTGACCTTCTGGAGGATGGGGGAGGCAGACAGATGTGTCAGATGAACAAGGGGCGACAGAAGCACATTAGACCTTGGAGGAGCTCACTCCAGTGAAGCATTTCAGGGCAGAGGGATAGGTGAAGTCCAGAGGACTAATCCAGTCTGGCCAAGATATGATGCATGGAAAGAGTAAACAATTACACAGAAATGGTGGGACTCAGGAAACAGACCATGAGAGATGCCAAGGTGAGGAGATTTACAGAGCTAGAGAAAGCTTGGACAGTGGGAAGAAGTAGAAAGACATCCTCCTCTAGTGAAAGGGTTCCGCTACGCTGGGACTAACCAAACAGCTGCCTGAAAGGAGGCTCCCATTCACATTAGGAAATCCAACCACAAAAAGCAAAGTGAGGCAGCAAAGCCATGCAGATAGCCACTCCTTTGTCAAAGCTGAGTATTTCTTCAGTACACTGAAGGGCAACCAGGTTTGTGGGAGTTTGCCTGTATCACCAGTTCGCTTCAGTGGGAGGATGAACTGGGAGTGCCTACATGGAGCTCTGGGAAAGGGTGAGTAAGCAAAGACTGCATCAGAATTAATCCTGGAGACCTTTGTCAAATTAGTTTCAAGGTACAACATTGCTGATGCAGGAGGAGAAAATGTGCGTACACAGCAGCATCCTGGTGAAGTTCAGGAAAAAGACCAGGGCTGTGAGAAGGCAAGGGACAGCCAGACCCAGCACAGTCTGGCTGCAGGACACCGACTCATTAGCAGATATTAAATGGGTCCCAAGTGATCAGAATGAAGATTTGTACCATTCCACAGCATAAAGGCCAAGGAGCACCCACAGCATTTCCAGGGCATTCTGCACAACTGTAACCAACCTCATCAGATAGCTGAAAAAATGAAAAAAAACAGGAAAAAAACCCCAAGCCCAAAGAAACCTGCCCCCCAAACAAATAACATACAACCTGAGTAACTATTTCTGCCCATTTCCTCAGCTGTAGGCAAACCAGTGTGTTTTAAGTGAAAACATGCTGGGGGAGGACAGGAACTGCTGCTATACGAGGGAGATACACAGCGTATGCTCCTCTGACTATTAGCTACGTGGACTGGAAGGTTTGGACACACCATTTCTTGTTGAAAATCATCCCTAGGCAGAGTGGTGATACTGAGCAGCACCACTTGTCTGCTGAGAAACATCAAGAGATGGTTTTACAGCCAGTGCAATAGATACCTCTGCCTCTCCTATGATAAATGGTCTAATGGTCTAATGGTCAGGAATGTGATGGGATAAAGGTTGGACTTGATGACCATGGAGGTCCCTTCCAACCATAATGATTCTATGATTCTATGAAATGGAAAAAAAAGCAGCAAAACAAAAGCAATCTTTTATTAGGGAAGTGGCAATGAGTCCCTTTTAGGCAATTTCTGTAGTGCAAAGCTATAATATACCCGGATATAATATACATCCTTTGTTTCATAATGGACCTGCTCTCTTTTCCCTTCCTCTTTTGTTTAACCCTTTTCGAAGCAACTGCTGTGAAAGATGACGCTTCCAGCAGAAGGTGCACAGATGAATCAAACTCATCGTGTCTTCTCACTGGGCTATCCTTTCAGCTGCACCACACTGCCAGAAATAACTCCTCTTGTGCACCAAAATGAATGATTTCAACCACTAATGAAAATACTGAGCTATGTAAGATTTCCTGGAGAAAATTAAGTAGCATTTGGACTGGAAATATCGTTCCCTGCCCTCTGCCTGTGTCTGGACTTTGCATTGCAGTGACACTATCTTAAAAGTAAAAAATAACCACTCGGCTGAACCACAAGCTAAATGTGAATGTTCAGAACCAGCATTATTGATTTCAACTCCATCACCAGCATCCCAAAGGACAGCTGTGAATGTATCAGTCACCCTTAGCTTAAATTATTTTGGGCGTAGTTAAGTGGGTACAGCCTTGCTTCCACCCAGCATGGCTCCAGAGGGCTACCACACAGGCAGGGGACAAAGCCACTGCCAAATTTCTAGAAAAGAACATCATCATGTACCATAAATAAAAATTTTAGCATGTCACTTAAGAGTAGGTTTTTTAGATTGTCCTCTCAATAGACCTATCAGAAAGTGGTATATTCAGCAGGATTCCTGACACAACCCCATTTTTCATTTCCACCATCAGAAACAGAGCAAAAAAGTGCCTTTACTGACTCCCTGCTCATTATTATTTGAAGAGAAGGCCAAGAGAGACACCCACTAAAGCACTTCCACCTTTTCCTATGAAGACTTATGCCATATTGTAGATAGCAAAAGGATCTTGCTGCAGTGGTCCAAGGAAAATTCATCATATTCATATGACTCACTGCCTCTGCTCTCTAGGTCATGATCTTTTTCCTCTGGAGAAGCTATCCACCTCATCTCACCAACACACTGATGCCAAATTCTCGCTCAGCAGCTCCTGTGCCTCATCTGGTTTCCTTTTTATGGAGTCTTCTGGCCATGGAGAATGACAGATTTTGGTTCTTACACCTCTACCCTAGCGAAAGACAGGAACTGGGAAGACAGCTGGGTTTGCCCTAGAAGACATCTGTTGAAGGGATTCCCTTTCGGATTGCTGCTGGCTGGTGAGCTGGTTCTGAGCTAATCTGACCTCTGCTGAAACAGGGCTGGGGCTGCACCCGTGATGGAATAAGCTAAAGAACTGTGAAGCTTCAGTTCATTCCTTCCCACACCCTTCCCAACGTACAAGTGTTCTTTATAAACTCTGTACACTACTTGCAGACCCTTCTCCTAGGATGCAGAGAGCAAGAAAAGTGACCCTGAGACACAGTCGTACTCCTGTGAAGTCAGGAAATGGAAACTTGACAATCACTCCTGAAAGCATAACCAGAACTTCACTGCTACCATCACATCATTTCTTTTCAGAAGAAAATTTCCTTTGGTATCTCTGACACAGACCATGGAAAATCAAGGTTACAAAAGCACAGGTAACCTTTCTCTGTGCACCTTGCCAGAGCAACTCAAGAGAATAACAGGAGGCCCTTCCCTCTCCTGTCTCGCCCACGCACTCAGCAAGGAGCAGCTAAAGCTTTTAGCACATCTGCAGGGAAACACCCTCTACAAGCCCCTAACTGCCTTTCCTTCTGGGTGGTTTAGCTGCCTCCTTTTGCTTCTCTCAGTGTTCAGCAATTATTAAGGTGAAGCTGCACAGAGCCAGAAAGCACTGTGAAGTTCTAAGTCCAGGAGTAACACAGCTTTGTGTTTCTTGGACCTTTCACGTTCCATTTCACACCAGACAAGGCACTGCATTTTCTCTACACGAGAAAGCAGCAGCCAGCGATTGCCACGTGAAATGTATTTCCTTTGTTTCAGCACTTCACAGCTCAATTTTTTCAAGTGGGGTCTTGAAGTGAGACCAGTTTCAGGACTGCTGCAGAAGACAGAGGGACCTTGGATCAGACTGAGGTGATGCCTGCAGCAGAAATGGTCCACTACATTACCATCTGAATAGGAGGAGGTAGCTAATGGGCCATATGTTAAAAAGCAGGTTACTTGCATCTTCATTTGCAAATGAAAAGCAAGAATGACAGCTGGATAGTAAAGATATGAGCATTGATCATATTGCCAATCCCAGGACCCCCAGGCAGAAACCCCAGGTAATCAAACAACCACAAATCAGGTTGCCCAGGGAAGTGGTGGGTTCCCCTTCCCTGGAGACGTTTAAGGCCAGGTTAGATGGGGTCCTGAGCAACCTGGTCTAGTGGGGGATGTCCCCGCTCATGGCAGGGGAGTTGGGCTAGATGACCTTTAAGGTCCCTTCCAACACAAGCTATTCTGTGAAAACATCACGGAGGACACAAGCAGCTCACCTGCATAAGGAGTCGAAGAGGTTTTCCATCCTGCTGCTCCAGGACTCTGAACTTCACACCAGCTGAAAAGAAACAAAACAAGGAAACCAAATCCATGCTGGAGAAGAGCCCATGCCACTTGCTGCTCAGCTCTGCTGGCTGAGCACCGATTTCCTAGAAACAGAGTCTTTAACCTTTCCTGATTTGTGACCCCCTACACGTTTCCAACAGGGAGCACAGATTCTCTCTGTAGTGGTTTTAACACAATGAGGAACGATGTGTTCCTCGGCTCCACTAAAAGCAGCCCACTGACTTCCAGCTTGAAAACGCAGTCCTAAAGCAAGCACAAAAAAAAATCAGCCAGCCAGACCTGCTGGTGACAAAGGGACTGGAAAAACCTCTTTTCCCAAACCTCTATCAGAATGGGAACTCCACATTAGCAGCAGGCAGAGAACTCACCTTTAATTTGTGCTCCTGTGGATACAACACACATGCAAATCTCCCTCTTTCAGCCTAAGGGAGGAAAGTGGCTGGCTTAGAGGCACTAAAGGCATTTCAAAGCAATCACTGCCTATTAATCCCAGCATTCATATGTTTTTAACACGCTGCTAACCCCATCTAACTGCCACTTTTATACTTCCTCTTGGATTTGCCACATTCCCAATACTGCAAAGTCAAATAGAAAAGATTTTGGATTCCAACGGTGACATGGTGCACACAGACACTTAATGCAATGTTTAAAACCAGCGTAACAACTAGGACTGGAGAGGCATTTTGCTTTGAAAGATCTTGAATCACTTCACAGAAAATAAAATCAATCCATCTTCTGCAAACCTGTACCAGCCAAGTGTGCCCCTATTATTCCTTTCTACAGGGAAGATGATGAGGCAAGAGAAATGAAGTGCTCTGCCACAGATCAAACAGTGACTCGGGAGTACAGGTAGAAATAAAACTCCTCATCTGGGTAAGCCCCATCTATGTGACTCTTGCACATTTAAAAAACAAAACATTTTCTCTTTTTCTTCAAGGTGTGAATTCATTAAAATGATACAGTTCAGCCCTGGGAGAGAACGCTCTTGTCTAGCAGAGAGCTCTGGTTTAAACTCTTTCCTCAAATCATAAAACCTTTTCTGCACAGGACAGGAGGATTTACCTGCATTTTGGTGGATTATATTGAAACATGGGCTGCCCCAGTGGCTCCAAAAAGATGTCTGAGTACCCCGGGTCTCAAGAAGCAAATGTGCTGGATGACAAAATGTGTTCAATATGATTCATTGAGTTTTGGCTACGAGGAAGTGCATAAGCCATTCCAGGAACTGCTTTTCAGGAGGCAAATTGTCAGAGGGAGACAGAAGCAAGTGGGCACTGAAGTTTCAGGTACTGAGCTCCCTGGAGCCTTATCCTAAGAACAGACCACTAGACCAGGAAATGCTGCTTCTGTAGGTCATGGCCACACACTTCTCTTCTACAGCTGCAAGCTAACAATTTCTTAATTAGATTATTTAATTGTTTGAGTGTCTTAAGCTTCTAAAAAAATACCTGCACAAAAGGGCTACAAATCTATTTTAGAAGGACCTACAGATTACTGCAACGCTCAGGAGTTCATGTCACAGAAAAGCAGGAAGGTTTGGTCTACTGCAGATCACTCCAGCAGAGAAGAACCCTAACTAGTCCATGACCAACCAACTCCAGGGCTCAGAGCTCTGCTTTTTCTGTACACCAGCATCATCTTGATGGCACAAGAGTGGTCGGGACTTGAATGCTTTTGCTTTGCATGACAATGCACTGAAGTGAGCTCACTGCTTGTTTGTATTCCAGGAATCATGGAGACACCACCATGACAGGTCCTACAGGACCATGACAAAACTTGCCCCAAAGTTTGTGATGTGAATAACTATGTGTTGGGCAAAAGGCAAAAAGAAGTGCAGAGAATATGAACTGACCTGTTCACGATCAAACAGCATGGTGGTAACCTGTGTGTGGGCAGAGTTCAAGACTCCTGAACCTCACTGCTGTGCCTCACTTTACAGTCTAAATCACCATCACAGCCTACCCGTCCCAACAGAGGCAGCATCCCTTGGGCTGCTGCTGGGCAGACAGAACTCTTGCAGGGGACATCACCTTTTATATCAAAGGCTGGCAAAAGGTTTTTTACAGTCCAAAGTGTTTAACTTCAGATGTGTGGACAGAAAGTATGGATTTTGTTTCTGGTGTGTGGACAGATCGTTCACCTATCCTGGTCCAGGCTTCATCAACGTAATATTTTGTCAATTCAGAAGCTGAGTCAAAGAATTTGGAGGCCAGATGCCATGACTGAACTGAGTTGAACTTAACCACTGCACTAAACCCTTGCTGACATGAAAATCTATTCTTTCATGTTGGCAGAACCATCTTTATGGTGCCTGTAAAATCAGCTGCCATAACATATGCCAGAGGATGTCTTACCCAAGTTCTGAGTCTGAAAAGGGAGGCAAAACCCAAGCAGTGAGGACATCAAGTGATATGTGTTCTCTAAAGTCCTTTGAGTTTGATTCAGCTGCTCCATCTGTTACCACTGCAATGACACGTTTCTGTGCTGGAGCAGGAACATGGGCTGCAGAGAATCTCAGAGGTGCCTCTTCATCTAGCAGGTAGCACGGCAGTGCAGTGTTCTCTGCCTTACAATGTTTAGGAGGAGCAAACCAATAGCCAACAAAAAAAGCAAGTCAGATAACAAACTCAACTGAGCAGACAAGCCCCTGCCTGGGTGGAGGCTTATTCCCCTGCAGAAGGTACAACTACCTACTACCTGCAGAAGGTACAACTACACTCTACAACTACCTAAAAGGGAGGTTGTAGTGAGGCTGGGGTTGGTCTCTTCTCCCGAATTGCTGATGACAGGACAAGAGGAAATGGCCTCAAGTTCCATCAGGGGAAGTTTAGGTTGGAGATTAGGAAGAAGTTCTTTACTGGGAGGGTGGTTGGGCACTGGAATGGGCTGCCCAGGGAGGTGGTGGAGTCACCGTCCCTGGGGGTGTTCAAAAAACGGGTTGATGAGGCACTTGAGGCCATGGTCTGATGGTCTGATGGTTAGGAATATGATGGGATAAAGGTTGGACTTGATGACCCTGGAGGTCCTTTCCAACCATAATGATTCTATGATTCTATGATAAGGTAGCTGGCTGAACAAAACTGAGGAGTAATCCAAAACTGATGGGAATGTATGGGCTTACATCTCCCAGTGGCAACAAGTTTTCCAACAACCTGCTGTTTACTGGCTCAGTTTCCTTCAGCAGCATCTCCTGTTCTCCAGAGACAGGCCTGAAGGGTTAAGAAGTTTCTACCATAGGAACCTGCTGAAGGCACACAGGGAAAAGCAGCAGTCAGTAACGTGGCTCAACTCTATCCTTCCAAAATTGAGTCTGGCACTGCTCCAACAGACAAAGTTGTTGTTGGTTGCCTCAAGCTCCCTTTGCATTTGAAGACCAGCCTTGGTTTAATGAAGATGAGGCTCTTTCTTAGATTTAAAGTTCCTGCTGCATGCTCTTAAAGCAGAGGGGAGATAATAATTTAGACCTGTTTGATGTTAATTAGATTAACCATAGCTGTTGACAGTTAAACCCATTCCAAAATGGCCCTTTTCTCTGATGCTAACCATGGTTGATGGTTACCAAAAGTGAAAAAAAAATGACTGGTTTCAAAATGGTGACAGATTAGTCTCCAAAAGACAGCAATTATCCAAAATCTGCCCAGAGCTCTGAAATCGATCCAAACACCTCAGCTCAGGACTCCAGTTAGTCCAGTCAGCACAGAACTGAAGCAGGTGACATACACAGCCACTGTAGATCCAGCCCTTTGAAACACCAGATTTTCCAACTATTTTTATAATTTTTGTAACTTGGCTTGTTTCAGAGCCTAAACCCCCAAGCTCAGCAGCTTTTCTAACTCTCAGATGTTTTACCTGACCTAGCATGCTAGAACTGCAATCAAAAGATGAAGTAATTTATACAGTGCTTGTTTGGATGTCACTTTTAGTTGTCACAGGCTTTGTAAAGCTGCTCCTGATTCTGCTTCAGCATCAAACTTCTTTCCATTGACATCCTCATCCTGCTCCTTGCAATAATTGGCTAACAGTATGGACAACTGCATGACTTGAGCCTTGAGTTCTTTGCTGCTCCCCCTGTATCTTTCTAGTTAGAAGTTACCCATTGCATCAAAATTAAATGCATAATGCAAAATCCTTGAACGTCTGCGTGTGCAGTGCTGAAGGACTCACCTGCAAGTCTGTAGGATCTGCAGAGCCGGAGGATGATGGAATAAAGAGGCAGAGAGTCAATCAGGTCAACTAGCAAGTGTATCAGGCCTTGCACAACCACCACCAGCAAACGGAGCTACAGAGAGACAGTTCAATGAGACGTCTGGGAGAAACAGAACACGCAACACTTGCAAATTCATGAGCTGACCTGCAATCCCACATTGCTGTGTGAAACCCTCCCAAAGTGTCTACAAGTACCGGGCAGCCAGATCCTGCATGAGGTTCCTTGATAATCTTAGCTTAAGGCTGTAACTGAAGTGAAGCCTATGGCTGCAGAGGCTGTGACCTTCAAGGACAGGAGAGCTATTCCACTTCAGCAGCCACAGTCTAAAAGGGAGAATTCAGGCTTCCATTTCCAGTCAACTCCATCGCTGTGTATCAGCAATGTAAATTTTTCTCTCTCCAACAGTGAACTGAAGGAGCTTATTTCTGCCTGGAGAAACCCCATGCAGAGAATCTAAGCAGGAGCAAAGCAGTCAGAAATGAGCTTGCTGCACAGTGTTTTCTGTCCCCTGATTAAGGCACCTCCTTCTGTCAGGCTGCATTTATTTTTTGCTGCCAAGCTCATCTGAAAAGAGAGGGCTCAAAAAAGATGTTGAAACCATGTGATGGCCACTGTCTATGGAAAATCTTGCTTCAGGCAGACCTCAGAGAGGACTGATCATATCAGGGGGAGAAAAGAAAAATAAGGAAGTCCAACCCTCTGAGCAAAGCCTGGCTGGAAGCTTTTAACACAGCAAGTTAATTTCCTGAAAAAAAGAAGTTCTGGATCAAACTAGAGGGGCCATCACCCCAGCCGTGGGATAGAAAGAGGAAAAAAAATTACTTTTGAGTGAAAGAGAAGGGAACAGCCTGTCCTGCTGACTGGGATTTACTGGGAATTCCCTTTGGAGAAACACAAACACGTATCCTGAATTCCACTTGCTTGGCTTACATGGGCTGTGTGAGAACCTTTCCTGGGCCACCCGGGCAAATTTATATCTTCTTTGTGGATGAGAGTAAATGACTAGGAAACCATTTTTTGTACATCTCAGAAGACAGCATACGACTGGCTTCAAGGGTCAAATCTTACCAGGGTGAACACCAAATAATACAGCGCGGTTGTAGGCAAGAGGAACAGCAGGATTGTAAACAGCAAAGTGCCAATAAATAGCTAAGGGAAAAAAGAAACACAATCATTATCAATGGCAAAATAAAATAAAAATAAAAGAATAGGAAACTGAGACAATGAAAGTTTGCAAGACTCCTTAATGTTTTTTCTTCCCTCCCTATGTAATATGCTGTCACCTTGAAGATTTTCAGTCCCACTTCTCTCACTGGGCCTTTTTAGAAGGCTCCTTTGTGTGTTTGGAAAGATAAATAAGCTGAACCCTGACAGCATTTTTTCCTTTATAGACAGTACTCAAGATCTCCTATTTCAGGCCAGCTTCCTTATGAAACAAGACTTACAAGATCACGCTGTTTGTCCACCCTTATCCCCGCAAGTTTTAAAGCCATTGGTCAGTTTTTACCAGGCAGGAGTGGCTGGAAGGGTACAAAGAAGTCGAAATTTGGTAGGGAATTTTGTAGAGAACTGAGAAGAATTTTTGTTCCTCCTTGTCCTATCGGAACAAGCAGCTGGGGAAAAGCTGACAAAATCTGCTTGATAAACATTCCCAGCAGCAGCAGCCGGGTGGTCAGCCCAGCCACAGGACTTCTGCCTCTTGCTGGGTGGGAAACTGAGAGACAGAAAGACACTGGGGTTACTGGGGTGGGGGAAGCAAGATTCAGGGGGTGAAGGAGAAAAATCCATAGGAAAGCAGGTGTCATTAGTTCCACTGCCCACAGAAAAAGTTATTTTTATTCTGGGCCAGCCCAGTTGGTGCAAGTCTAACTAATTCCAACTGGGAGAAATGTGGGTTGGTGACAAACGGGGATCTGACTCTTCAGTTTTCAGTCACCACCTCCAGAACAGAGAGGCCACAGGAACACAGGGCACTGCTATTTCTGCAAAAAGAGACCATGGCCGGGGTACATTGTGAAAGAAAATAACCCAGCCAGTCATCTCACAGAGGTGGATCAACATCCCAGCTTTACGCACGTAACCAGAAATAGATCACAACCCGACCCATTCTCTCACAGCAGTTGTTTCTTCCCCCCTCTGTCACTCCACTGCAGTTGCTTAACATCTCCAAGAGTCTTTTAATGTCTGCTTTGAATGTCTCTTCCCAACCAGGCCAACGATATAATTCCCACCGGACTCCGGAGCAGCAGGATGAAGCCTCAAGTGCCAAACTAATTCTCCTCAAAGTACAGAGGGACTGAGCCCTGATGCAAACTTCCTCACTGGCACAGGGGCTCTTACTTGTCCATCACCAAAGAAACAGAAAAACAGCTCCTTCACTGGCATGGAGGAAGCTCAAGGTTATCTGTTGTGATGGAGAGAGGCACTGGTCCTGGACGTTACCAAATGCTGTTGTATTATTTCAGTGATGTTTGCAGTGTGTGGTGCAGTTGGGGCTCTGCTGAACTTTTGCATTTCAGAAATGAAATAGAGCTTACAGTGCTTGGCAAAAAGCTGCCTCTGCTGCTGGAGTGAGAACGTGTGGGCCAGGCTGCAGCACAACGTGAATGAAACAGGGCCTTTTAATAGAAACACTGGCACGTCTGTTACTGTGGCAACACTGCTGGGCACCGTGTTTTAAACTGCTCCCTCCCTCCCCCATACCCACTCCCATGCTCCAGGAGCTGTGAGCATCTGCAGCGCCCACCCAAGCTCGCCAGGGTGCCCCACAGGTGCTCAGCACTTGCCAGAATAAGGCCCTCTGGACAGGGATGGTGCAGAGCAGCAGAGCCCAAGCTCGTGGTTGAATCATAGAATCATTCTGGTTGGAAGGGACCTCCAGGGTCATCAAGGCCAACCTTTATCCCATCATATTCCTGACCATTAGACCATGGCCTCAAGTGCCTTATCAACCCATTTTTTGAACACCCCCAGGGACGGTGACTCCACCACCTCCCTGGGCAGCCCATTCCAGTGCCCAACCACCCTCTCAGGAAAGAACTTCTTCCTGAAGAGCCATGGACGCAGAATGCTGCAGCACGCACTTGTCCTGGGCACCACAAAGCCTCCTGTGGCTTCTGTCTCAGCCAAAGCAGGGCAGGATCCCACTGCCCGTGGGCAGTGTCCCGCAGCGAGCCCCAGGCACTGCAGCACTACCTGGTCCAAGTCATAGGAGCAGGAATCCACCCGCTGCCGCAGGACGTTCCACTTCTTCCCACGGAACAAGCGCCAGAGGGATGAGAGGCCGTAAATCTTCAGGCAGTAGAGCCTGAGCAAAGAGAAGAGGCTGTGCATCAGAGCTGTGAGCTCCCCAGCTTCAACACAAACCAGCTGTCACCATCACACCCCTGCGCCCACTCCTCGGGGGGGCAGAAGAAATCAGCCTGAGAATGACGCAGATAAATGGGAATTGCTCAGTGAATTGTACCTGGGCTGGCCCCTGGCATGGGCAAAGCAGCTACTGCAGGCAGCTCTGGACCATGCCATGCCCCGGGGCAGGGGCAAGCCTCTCCATCCCTGCTCCCACTGATGAACACGCTGGCACACAGGACATGGCAAGTGCTGCTGGAGGGTGGCCCCTGTGAGCAGCAGCCCCATGCCACCACCATCCCTGCAGCAGTGAGCTCATTCCCCCGAGCTCACCTCTGTCTCCCCAGTTTAGATCTGCTCTCTTCTTGCTTCACACCACCTCCACAGCAGCAGTGACCAAAGTCTCACCCCTCACACTTGAGTCAATGCAATTCAATTTTGCCTCTGCAGCACAGAGAGGCAAGAGAGGGGACTGGAGCTTCCCTGCACCTTTCGTTAGTAAACCACAGCTTCAAACATCCATAGGAGTGGGAAGAGATCAATTAAATGACTGGTGGCATCCCTTCTGCACCCTCTCCTTAGGCTTTCCTAACTTGGTGCTACAACACTTGGAGCTACTTCCCTCCCAGAAAAGCAGTGACGGTGAGAGAAGTCTGGTGTGATAAGGAATGGGAAACAGAGACATCCATGGAATAACACAGAGGGAGAAAGAGCCCTTGGGATGGAGAAGAGGCACAAAGAACCCTGGGCAGTGTCCAACATAGAGGGATGTAGAGAAGGGGGATGCAGTCAACCTGTGGGGCAGAACACAGCCTGAGAAAGCCTGAGCTACAAAAGCCAGACTGGTTACCCAGCCCAGTTAAGGCACAGAGGCTGCTCAGATTTCAAGGCAGCATTGTGAAAGCAGAGGCAAGGAGTCTATCCAAGAGAAGAATCTGCTTTGAGGAACATTAACTGCTTCAGGATCTGGCAGGGTGCCCCCAGACTGGCAGGCACAGCTTGGTGCACTAATCCCTAGGCAGGAGAGTGCCCAGGACGATTCTTCCAGGTTGCTGGTACACACCTGGCCCATGGCTCTGACTAAGGCCCCACACTTCCCTGCACACCCTGAGATGGCACCAAGCTGGTGCTCCTGCTGCAGCACCTGCCCCACCTTCCCTGGCTGCCTGCACACACTTGCCTGCTCTCATTTCACTGTGTGGTTTGTTTCAGAAGGGGATCTTGGGCTTCACCAGCACCTGAACCAGCAAATTCCTCCTCCAGCTGCAGGAAGGCAAGGTGTTGTGGTGGCTGTGTTGCTGTGGGTGACTGTTGTCACTCCCTGACTCTCCACGGGGGAACCTGGCACAGCAGGGGTAGTCTGGTGCCAGGGTCAAGATAACACATAGCTGCTCTACACTTCCAACAAAGGGCTGAGGTGGGCAGCTGGCTGTCTGCAGCTCATGGGAGAAAAGCAATCAGTGAGAAAATGCTTCTCCTGCTTCCACCCTCTGCACAATCAGGAGGAGCAAGGCCACTCCTCACACACTGAAACAGAAATCAGAGGGGTTGGGAAGAGACTCGCCATAACTGACATTACTGCTTTCAGGTGTAAGCCCTGAGCTCACAACAGACTCCATTCCTAAATCACATCTCAATACTTCTAACCACTCTCTGCACTACCTGTAACTAAAGTTCTACTGTTTCTTCTGTTGTCTGCAGTGTAAAGCCCTCTGCTCACAGCCTGGGGAGGAATGATGATCCTTCTGTACTTTATAAGCCCAAAGTTTCTTTATTCAGCCTATGTGATGCCCTCCTGCAGCACGTGTTAACGGAGGGGAGGAACAGAGCATGTTGGTGGGCACCATTTGCACAGTAACCCTGACACGCCCTGGATGTGCCCCAAAGCCCTCTGCACACCCACACACTCCCTCAGAGCCTCTGCTCAGCTCTCAGGCCATGGGGCACTCAGCAAGTCCAGACAATGACACCAGGACGGTGTCACAGCCATTCTGAACCCCCAAACCTGCCATCTCTGCTCCACAATGCAGAGCAGAACCTCTGAAGCAGGGCATAATCAGGGGCTTCAGGGCTTCTCCAGAAGCACAAGGGTTCCTCTTTCCTCCTCTCCTCCAGTTCTCAAAACTACTGGGTAGGGTTCAACTGGAAAGAATACTCCGAAACTGAATCAAAGGGATGGGCTGAACCGCTCTCTTGTCCTCTGCCTGTCACATAGGTTTACTTTTCCAGGTCACTACCACAATAATAAATATTTAAATGCAGGAGAACTGAAAGATTGGTTGCTTGTACTGCTGTGGCCATCGTTTCTACATGTATGAAAGAATGCAATCAATTAATTGCTGGCAAAATTGTGAATTCAGGAGAACTACAGCAGGATTGGATGCTTGACGAACTAAAGACATGGCCTGAGTGTTCAGTGCCCCTTCTCTCCAAACACACCCAAGACACAGCCAAGAGAGATCAACTCACCTGGCTCCATAGACATAGAAGCAGTAGATGTGGAAGGTCAGAAGGGCAATGATGTCGGAGAGGATGCAGAGAGCCACAGTCAGGCCCAGACAAGCCGACAGACCGACGTACCAGAGGATCATCTCAATGAATGGGGACATCAGGTGGATGTAGCCTGGTGGACATTGCAGTGTCAGTATCTGACTGAGACCTCTCCCTGTACACACTCTCAAAAGATGATTCCCCCCGCCCTAGAACATTGCTCCAGAAATCATAGCCATGAAAACATGGAAATAAAACAGGAAAACTCCATGATGGCAGAAATGCCATCTTCTGTTTAGGAGGGCCAACAAAAACTCCTGTTCCCCCCAGGTTTCTGTCCAGGTGTGGCAGCTTTGTGAGGAAGGGGAGCACACACTTAGCTTGGACAGAGCAGTCACCTTGCTCCACACACGATTTGCTTTTCTAGATTTGTGTTTCTAATTACATTTTTAACTGCACACATCAGCCTTTACTGCAGCCATTCCCCTTTTCTTGCTATTCCCACAAAAGCCACCCCTTACTGCTTTTGTGAAACAAAACAGCGTGGAGGCACAGTCTCTTTCAGCACTAAAATGGAGCAAAGTCGCAGAAACAAGACCATACTTGATGGTGAGCAAAGTAAATCAGTATAATAACTAAGGAGTTCATGTCCATCGTGACTGTACTCCTTCATCAAGACATTTATCAAGGATAAAAGGGGTGTGTTACTTCAAGGAGGGACCTGAAATAATAAAATTGCACTAAGCTGAAGTCAGCAACAGGAGAGGGTTGGCATTTGCATCCTGTGACCACGCTTCTCGCCCCTACCCCATCCACTGCCTCCTACATGGCAAAGACTACAAAAGCCAACACAAGACCTAAAGCCTCCCCTTGGACACTCACCACATGTGGCACCAAGCAAGCTCCGTCGTGATTTGCACTTCTTGCAAAGCATCAATAGAAGCCCTTTATTTAATATGCATGACTTCCTTGTGTGGGAATCCAACTCTGGCTTGAGTTCCCACAGCAGGAAGACTCACAGACAAGTCCATACTTGCAGTAGTGCATTTTGATTCATTGTTCACCTCTAGGCAAATGTTAAACACTCGGAGGGAAAAGATGAAAAGGGAGGCTGAAAAGTTAAACAATTGCACTCACTGATCCAAAGATGGATGTGGTAAAGGAAGAAACGGCCCAAAACCTGATCCAAAGCTCGGTTCATTTTCAGTCCAGCTGGTGCTCCCATTAGCCACTGGAGCAGGTCCTGGAGCTCTTCAGCTACGTGCTACAAACACATGGAGGCATGAGATAACACACCAAACAGGTCCACCACACTGTATGTGCTGCCCCCCCCCC
>VZRW01007172.1:129350-147952 GCA_013398125.1 Aegotheles bennettii | reverse complement strand
TATTCTTACCACATCCTTCAAAACAACGGGAAAAAACAATCCAAATGACTACTTTCCAGATGAGTAGTTAAATCAGAAACCTCACTGACTCTGTACTGAATCCAGACAAAAGCAGAGAAGCAGCTGAACTGCTTGAATGGTCTCAGTGTTGGGAACACAAATCTAGTCCTCATTTATGGCCACCTCTGGTAGACTTGCACAGTCTGATCTCTTGGTGTACTGAGAGCTCTTGAAATAGATGGCAAACTGGGCACAAATGGACTTCTTTGGACAGTCAACTGAAAAGTCAGAGCTGGGCAAGTAATCTATGGGAAAGGCTGCCAGGATTTTGTAAGGAGGTTGTAGTGAGGCTGGTGTTGGTCTCTTCTCCCGAATTGCTGATGACAGGACGAGAGGAAATGGCCTCAAGTTCCATCAGGGGAAGTTTAGGTTGGAGATTAGGAAGAAGTTCTTTCCTGAGAGGGTGGTTGAGCACTGGAATGGGCTGCCCAGGGAGGTGGTGGAGTCACCGTCCCTGGGGGGGTTCAAAAAACGGGTTGATGAGGCACTTGAGGCCATGGTCTGATGGTCCAATGGTTAGGAATATGATGGGATAAAGGTTGGACTTGATGACCCTGGAGGTCCCTTCCAACCATAATGATTCTACGATTCTACGATTCTATGATTCTATGATTTTGACAGGGGGAAGACGGCACTGCACTCATGTGTAGAAAAAAGTGAATTTTTCCAAACAAATGCCCTGTATGTGTTTACATCAGGGTAGAAAACACAATTATATACATGTATAATGTATATAAACAAACTTTCTTGATACTCTGTGCTGTACAGGCAAGATTAACCACACTATGTAGCACTCACCTTGCCCACCACTATAGTGTCTCTCTGCAGGCTTCATGGAGAGATGCCCATGGCATCCCAGTAAAAAAGAAGCCCTCTGAATCATGGAGAAAACAGCCTAATGGAGCTCATCCCCAAATCACTGAGGGCTTGGACTCACAATTTCTGGTGATTTAATCCCAGGCTGATGTTATTTACTGATTTTCTCTTTTCACCCCACTTCTCTGCCAGAGGTCCCCCTTGCAGTCAACAGGGCAGAAGATGGGGTGGCTCTGCTCCTTGGTTGTTTGCAACTGACCTACTCCTCTAAGCTGACACCAGCAGTGAAGTCCATTTACCAGCTGTGAACAGAGGTAGCTGAGAGCAGGAACCTCCAGCAAATAGGGGGGAACATACCTGGAAGAAGTGACCTCTCACACTGTCCCGTGTGAGCAGGGACTGAGTAAAAGCCTTCTACCTCTGAAATCCCACTTCTAGTTAAGTCCATGCAGGTGAATTGCACTGCAAACGGTGCACGTGTAGAAGAATCAAGATGTGCTACCTAAGGCTGATGCACTGTAGCCTACTTTTCCCATCATTCATATGTGTAATTTCCCTATGGGGAAATTATTTCCAAGGAATGATTCCATTTCTGTTATTGACCAACAGGATCCTTGCAAAATGAGTTTGTAAACATTTACTTTTAGTGTAGTGCCAAAATGAAGGGCTCCATCTTCAACTTATCCAAAAGGATTGCCTTTTTATTTCATTCATTTTCCTCACTGCAAGCCAGAACTGATTTGAACCCCTGGATCTTACCTCTGTGGCTCAGTGAGTGTTAGCTACTTTATAAATAGACTGTTTTTAATATTTAAAGTGTTGGATTGCTAACTCAGAAAAAGCATTTAGGGATTTTAATGAAATATTTAAATGCTTGAAAGCAGTCCTTCAGCAAGGCTGTTTTATAGCACTGCATACTTCTGGAGGCTGCCAGTCCCAGAGGAGCTCCTGGGTTCTGGCAGGGGCACGCAGCTCTGGAAGGTGCCCCCAGCTTGCTGTTATTTAGATGGGCAAGGCAACTCAAAATGTAGCACTAAGGCATAACCTTGCAGGTTGTTTTCCAGCCAGATATTTTAGGACTGATCAATAGCAAGCAGAATCAGAAAAGGTGACTGGGAGCCCAGTTCTTCTGTTGTGGTCATGAATACTGAATGTGGCCAGGATTAATAAATAAGATACCGTGAACTGGAAGTGTTTGATAAAGGGGTGTAGGGACATCACCAAACTGGAGACTAAAGCTAACATGGTTGAGATGAGATCAGAATCCCAGCATGGTGGGAGTTGGAAGGGACTTCTGGAGATCATCCAGTCTAACCCCCTGCTCAAGCAGGGTCACCCAGAGCAGGTGGCACAGGATCGTGTCCAGGTGGGGTTCGAACATCTCCAGAGAAGGAGACCCCACACCCTCTCTGGGCAGCCTGGCCCAAGGCTCGGGCACCCTCGAGGGAGAGATCACTGTGAAAATATTTGCTTTACTGTCATGCTCTTCTTTCTAGCCTCCATCTGCAGAGGGTCTAACAGTGATGTGACATGGATGGAGAAGGATGCCCTGCGGGTGGGCACCAGGAAGCACAGTGCAAACTTCCTGAGCAGAGCATCTACTGCAAGCCAGAGCAAGCAGAGCCAAAGCACTCCCTGCCAGGCACATCTGCCCTGTGTCCATCACTGGCATTTGGGGCTCTTAGTTATACTATTTTACAAATTAACATCTAAGGATATTTCCCAGGAAGTGTCCTCTCTGCTTGCTTTGCTTATGGATTAGCGGAACATGACTGAACAGGAACTTACATCCAATTATCTCTAAGCTCCATTGACATTTTTGGAGGCACGATCTATGATAAATAGTTAACTGTTTTGAAGAGATTACAGCTTAACAAAAAGAGACGTCAGCAAGGACGAAAGGGGGGAAGGAGGAAGAGAAAAGATGGTTCATAAGCAGTTCTTCTATTTGAAACAGCCAAATGCAGCACTTTGGATCAGGTGTTTTTGAAGAAAGGCTGTCTTGTGGCAAGGCAAAAACAAGACAACCACTGGCAAGCATGGTGGGATCAAGAGGAAGGAGAAGGGAAGGAGTTATGAGGGCACCTACAGAGAGATTATTATTCATATTTTCCATTCTTGGATTTCAAAGCCTGCTCCAAAAATCAGCCCTTCGTGTTGCATACAGCTACTCGCCAGTTACTCCCTAGGTGTCTCTAAATCACATCTGCCTCATTTACTGACAAAAGCAACTTGTTATTACAGTCAGCACAGCGCAGCTCATCAAGCTGTGAAAGTGGGAGCTGCAGTCGATGATGTCTTGTGCATCACCCACAATTGCCAGCTAAGTGCTGATCTGGGAACCATTCTATCAGGGGATGACGAGTGATGGGTAGGGAACATGGCTCAATCCTCACGTCAGCAGGCTGAGCTTGTGACCCTGGCAGTTGTTGTGAGCCAAAATAACCTACCTGCGTCTGCTTCCTTCCAGAGAGATGTTTGCTAGGGAAAAAAACTGTATCCAGTCCCTACACAGCTGTGATTTTGTCAATATTAAAATCAATCAATCAAACAGAGGTTATACATTATCTAAGGTTAGTTTGTCAATATTAAAATAGATCAAATCAATAAGGTTAAAATAAGGTTATGTATATAACCATGTAATTCATAATAATCTTATTATAATATATATAGTGTTCAATTTACTAACAGGTACAGAGATGTAAGGTCAATGTCATCATCAGATCTGGGGCACGTATCAAAAGCAGAATAGCACGGAGCGTGAGGGATAGAAAATGAACTCATTCTGCACATGGGAAAGTTTGTGTTCCCGAACTTGGCAACACACGAGCACTTGAGAAAGCCCAAGTGATGGGAATAATGTGCACCAGATGGACACTCAGCAGCAAAGAGGAAACCTACTGCCGAATGGCTAAGGGGAGATTTTGCTGTCGTACTGGAAAAGAAGTGGTGCTGGCTTGCACACCACATGCTGAAGTCATTGGTATATTTTGGGATCACTCAGATCTGCATTTTTTAAGGCCTGCACATAATGCATATAAATCAATGCCCATCGAAGGCAGTAAAAGGACTCCAAATGATTTTATGTCCACAGTCTAATATGCTTGAAAGAAGAAAGTAAGATTGGAAAGTAAGACGACTCGTACGTGGCCTGAACTGATAAGCCTGAGGAGGCAGAGAAGAAAGGCACTGAGTGACTACCAGGCCACCCACACAAGGAGTTAGCACTTCCAGGAAAGGACGTAAGCAGCTCTTGGTGATAGCAGGGTAATGAAGTCTGCACACGCAGGAGACGTGGTGAAAATAACTGACACCACGGTACACAAGTTGAATGACAGATGAGCTAAATTACTGGAAGAGGAATGAAGGAGCAATTCTCACAAGGAAACCTATCCAGGACAGGTGCTGGGATTGGATACACCTTGAGCATGGAGAGCGTCCATCTGCCAAAGACACTGGGCTGATGGAACCCCTCCTGGAGCCACCTGTGCAAGCAGGAACGCAGCCAAAAGCCACTTCCTTGCAGACTTGTTAAGAAATCAGATTTCTGAGAGCTGGACAGTAATCCCATAGGGAGAGCTCTAGAGAACTTAAACTTCTCCAGCTGAAATATCTGTAAGGGAAGAGACTTAGGAATAAGACTTAGAAAAAGCATAGCTCAGATACAAGAGCAAGTGTATTGCAGGAATTGTGGTCCTTTCCACCCCACCACTGCTGCTGAACAGTGTCTGCAGCAATCCTTAATAGTTTGGCTATGAAAGGTAATGAAAATAGCAATATTTATATATAGCTGTGCTGGACACTCCAAACACACTGGACACTCCAAAGCACAGCATGTACAAGAATGATCAGAGACCTATGGCTTGTAACAGTGGAAAGGTTAGACATGGACCAAGCAGATCATCATCGAGGGAAATGTGAGCTCTTCCCAAGAAAGACAGGATAAGTAGGAAAAAAACAAATAAATTGCTGCTGGAATTCTCTAATCAGAATAAAATTCCTCCCAGCCAAGAAGCTCGAGAAAGAGCAAAGAGAGGATGTGCTCCAGCTGCGAGAAAGAAACCAGTGGAAAGATCCACCTTCTCTCCCAGAAACCAAAGTGGGCAGAGAAAGCATTAGGCTGTGCAGCTGCATGAGAGTGCTCAACATTGGCTGCACATGTATTCCCAAAACACAGAAGCTCTTAAAACGGAGCTAACTTCACATTAGTGGTCTGGTCTCCAGCCTCTGAAGTACATCATACGTTCCTCACTGCCACTAAACAGATACACGGGAGTACTGCACCTAAAATGAGCCACCAGAAAAGCAGGGTAGCATGAGTCACACTTGTTCTTCGTGAATTTATGCTGATGCCGAGGGATCTTAGTGGGCAAGAGGAGTTATGTTTGAGAAAATCACAGGACACAGCACGTTTGCCTGGTTTACCATCTGCACACCAGAGCTCTTAGGCAGGATTTCAGGTGTTTGTATCCTGGCTAGCTAAAGCCCTTGGATTTCCCCATGAAATTCCCCTTTGCAAGCATAACCACAGTGCTTATCAAGTTTGGCTTTTCAGCAGTTTATCAGATTCAACCCAGGTTACAGCTTTGTTTTTTTCTTCCCCAAACGCCCCATATAGCAACAACGTGAGGACATTTCCTGTTGACTCCAGAATAAAAGTATTCTGGCTCGATACCCACTCAACCTGCAGAGCTCTGTCCAAGCTGCAATTGTTACTTTAGGAGCTGGAGCAGCCCTCGGGTAAACATTCAATTACTATTCAGTGCACATGCAAAGCAGAGCTGTGCTCCTTTGGAGCAGCCCCAGAAGGCTCCATTTGAAGATTTCACTGTTCTTGAGGAGACCTTATTTGCATTGGTTCAGGCAGGACCCTCTGACATCCTTGTACAACCAGCACCAAGGGCTGGTCAGTACCCTCAGCAGGTGAAAGAGAAGTGGCTTTGGCCACACTTACATCAGCCACAGGGATGAGAGTGTCAGCAAGGTGACTAATTCGGTTCTTTCTGTACAGCCAGGACATCAGCAGTATCCCCAGAGCCACATCAATCAGCAGGGAGACAAAGATGTTGGCTTTCCTGCGTGAAGGATAAAGAGAAACAGTGCTACAGAGAAAGGAAGGACAGTGTTTGATGTTTCAATGACAACTGTCAGCTTCACTCACATAGCAGCTGTAATGTCCCAGGGACACCAGGACAAGTTACTGAAGAGGCACGGTGTAGAGATTTTTGACTTTCACTGGTGGGCTGCTCCTTCTGTGGCCAAATGTGGAAACACTGGGAGCCTGCCATGCCACAGAACCTTTCTCAGTGAGAGGGGTGAAGAGTGGAATTGAAGCTACAAAGAGGAATGTCAGACAAAGTGTGTGTACATACACTCAGGGGGCATTTACTGATACTAAGGACACCAGCACTTGGAGTATCTGTGTTGGGATTGGAGGGCTTTCCAGGAGGTGTTCTTTAGTTGAACCACTAGTCAGTGTAATAACCAGTATTCCTGGGTGCACAAACATACCCAGAAGGGCTGCTGAACTACCATTCAATGTAATAACTAGTATTCCTGGGTGCACAAACATACCCAGGAGGGCTGCGGAACTGCCCCCTCACTGCTAGAGTTCCTGAATGAAATTCCATGACGTGAGTTATCCAGAAAATCAGATTAAACAATCACAGTTACTTCTGGCCTTCAAATCTGCTAATCTATTTTAAGTGTTCCCTGGGAGTCTATTACTGCAGGATCAGAGAACCACACCGAACACGGCTCGCTGTGTGATGGCCATAGGGCATTCAATATCTGCCTCAGATCTCTGCCTCTCCCTGTTCCTCTCACTGTGCTGCACATTTGATTTTTCTGTTACACTGACTTTGTCACTGCTGTTGGAGTCTCTGGTCTGCAGTTATGCAAGAAAGATTCCCCAAAAGAAGGGAGCATTTAAACCGTTCTGCTCTTATGGGAAGTGCCACTGATGCCTGATTGCAGTTTTTGGTTAACAGCAGCATATGTGAGAGCAATGAGCTTGTGGGAGTACCAGTAGCAAAGCACTACACACGTGGGTGCAGTACAAGCTCTCCGTGGGCAACATTCTGGTTGCCTTTCCCAGGCCAGGGAAAAAGACATATTTCTGGCAAACAGCGTAATTAATATAAACACAGTGCAGAGTAAGGACCTGCAAACTAGCAGGGAGTAGAGCAAGGAAGGCAACATGACATGGTGCAGTAAGGAGCCCGTAGTGTCCATGGTTTGGGCTCCCCAGAGGAGACAGGGCTAGAGCAAAGCTGTGCGTGACTTTAGGTGTACTCCATACCTCATGAACTGAGTCTGGTTTTGAGCCTTCTTGTTGCTGCTGATGAGCTGGAGGTGCTGCAGGCGATGTCCCAGCTGCTCACAAGTGGAGAGTTTGCTCCATAAGAAAGACAAAGGCCAAAACTTCAGCACCCTGCAGAGACACCATGAGAACGTCCCGTTTTGCTTCGGCCGTAGAGCAGGCTCCACAGCATTCAGCTTCCATGCAGAACATCCAGTGTCAAGTTAAGGTTGTGCAACCAGAGATGGTGTCAACATATTATCATTAAAGAATATTAGATGTTAACACCATCTCTTAAAGGCCAACAGAATCAAGGCAGCCTTTCCAGATTAAGACTTCTAAAGCAGACAACCCAACCTCTCATTTCCATTACATAAAACCAAGTGTCTCACCCTTCCAAGGAAGCCAGGACACAATCCTGATCCCACCCTGTGCTTGGGATACAGCACTGGGATTGCACACTGCTCCGAGTCCCCAGGAGACTGGAGTCAAGGCAGCTGTGTGTACAGCACAGCACAACACGGTGCAGCTGTTTCACAAACCCCAGTGTTATTAACCCCAAGTCCCTACCTAGTGGGAGCTTGGTGTAACAAACAGCTCTGTTCTCCCTGCAGTTTCTGTCCCTTCGCCCCTCTTCTCTTTTTCTTCCACTTTATTACTTCCAAATTCCTTTCTCAGGGTCTTCATTTCTACCCTTCCCCCAGTGCCTTGCTGAGGGTGCCCAGCATTACGTAGGCAGCACAACATTTAGTAGCTAATTAAGTTTCAAAGTTAACATCCACATTAGGCTTGTAGGGGAGGAAATATCCACACGGTTCTTCTTTTTAATGACTCAGAAGAAAAGTACTAAATGATGCTCAATTATTTTGGGGAGTTACTTTTATTACCATCCAACCTATAAAGAAAGGAATGATGGTGATCTGGGCAGTCCAAAATGACACCACTGGCTGCTCACGGGATGCACAGAGGGGTGCAGCAACACAAAGCACCACGTTTGCTGAGGGGAATGAACTCTGGTGTGGACATGATTTGGATCCCTTCTTTCCTGCACACAGTGGTGGTTTCACACAGTTTCTCACTAAGGCCCAGGAATCCAAGCTCACTTTTAGTCATTCCCTTCACCTCCTCTCTCTCACTGCCTTGGCATGTTCCTTTGGTTTACGTCCATTCCAAACACTGAAATGACTCCTGGTGTCCTGCTTTGCTTTTGAAATTGTGCAGCTGTTGGGCTCGTCGGTGAGCATGGCTTGGAGGTGCCCCTGCTGGAGGACTTCAGCCCCAGAGCACCTTCAGGACTGGCCAGGAGAAAACAGAAGATGGGCAGACTGGGGCTCCTGCTGCTGTTTATACATTTTGCACAGATGACACAGGAATGGCTCGTTCAAAATCCTACCTGTTTCACTCTGGTTGCCATCCCCTCCCTCCCCCCCATCCTCCCGAGCCCTTCGTGCAAGGTTTGTCAGCTTAAAAACCAGAGTGCTCCAGTCCCCCCTTGCCCCTCCCCATTCCCATTTCAGACACACTGGTTTGGAAATACACNTGGCGGGGGGGAGAGCATCCTGCAGGGGTGGGGGACACGGGGGGGACCACACTGGCCACCGATCGCAAAGACCTGGGTCTGCAGATTCGCCAAGGCACAAGCACAGATGAGTTTTCTCTTCCAATTATCCCCCAGCCCAGTGGTTACAAGTTCTGGTTTGGCAAAGCTTTGCTAGAGCAGAGAATTGCACTTGGAATGCCAAGAAGGGGGGAGGAGAAACGCTTTACCTGCGCCGTTATGTATGGACAGCTGAAGGTGAAAAATCACTGCTCAAACCCCCAGCTGCCAGACCACCTCAGCTCAAGCAGAAGGCTTGAACAGAACACCCACTGGGCTGGCATCTCCCTGTCCTCACCAGCAACGTGTGTCTCTTACCATCCACCCACCGCTGCTCCACAGCTCCCCAAGCTCGAGGCAGCTCCCCTGTGGGTCACCCACCGAGCAGACACCCCTGGTTGAAGGAGAGGACAGGTGGCTGCTCTCTTCTGCCTTGCACAAGCAAGAATGACTCCCAAGGCAGCCCCATCCCCAGGAGCACCCCCTACACAAGCACCCAACGGGTAAAGGCACCTCCTTGATTGAATAGCATGGACCCAAAAGACATGTCAAGGGTCTGTACTTGTCTGTACTACGACTGACCCTCTTTTCTTTTCACTTAACATCAAGAGGACAACCTCTATTCCACTTACGTACTGGCTTTGGAGAGTAAATACATACACATACTCATTTAAATAAAAACACAAACACACTGCAAAAAGCTCAATATAAGAGTTGCAAGATGTGCTACGGTAATTCTCATCTCTGGGAGCACTGAGGAAAAGAGCCAAAAATATTTCTTGCGTGCTCTCCTAGCCCCTGGCATTGCCAGCAATGCTCCCACTTGTTTAGCACACAGTGTGCAGAATGGTTTTCAGAAATGGAAAGCAATTTTCAGCACTGGAAAACCAACAAAATTAAAAAAAAAATAACAACAACAACAAAAATAATCAGTGATGTTGTGTCATTGTCTGAATTAAGCAGTGGGAGTCCTTTGGGTTATTTCAAAATACAAGGAATTTTAGCAATAAATTAACATAGCCTGCATGAGTAAATCCTGATTTTCCAGTTCAGTTTTTCTTCCAAGAGTGAGAGTGGATTTTTCCAACACCAGATGAAAAGCAATCTTCCTGAATCTGGATCACATGCAGATATTACAGCTCCATTAATCAGAATCCCTGGCTGCCCTCCTGCTCCTTGCTAGAAGCTGCAGGCACAGTGCCTGCCTCCTGGGCGAGGAACCCGAGGTCATGGACTTTTCAAAAGGAGCACACGGAGTTTACTGCCTCAATACCAAACCATTCTGATGTCCCCAGCAGCACACTGGAGACCTTCAGCGGCAATGGAAACGCTGCACACGAGTCCCTCTGAAGAGGGAGCTGCAGTGGCCACCCCGTGGCACAAGGTGGTGCTGAAGAAATGCCTGAATTTCAGCCGTGCAGGACTGGAGGTGCTCGGGGAGCTCGGATGGACCTCAGTGTGTCCCCCCCCGAGCTTCTACTGCTCTCTTCCCCAGCGCAAATACACACCAGTGGCATAGCACAGAACCACCGAACCCCAGACTGGTTTGGGTGGGAAGGGACCTCAAAGCTCACCCAGTGCCACCCCCTGCCATGGGCAGGGACACCTCCCACCACACCAGGGTGCTCCAAGCCCCAGCCAACCTGGCCTTCAACATTGCCAGGCAGGGGCAGCCACAGCTTCTCTGGGCACCCTGGGCCAGGCTCTCACCACCCTCACACCAAACAATTTCTCCCTCCCATCCCATCTCCATCTCCCCTCTGGCAGTTTGAACCCGTTCCCCTTCGTCCCATCACTCCCTGCCCTTGGCACCAGTCCCTCTCCAGCTTTCCTGGAGCCCCTTCAGGCACTGGAAGGTGCTTTAAGGTCTCCCTGGAGCCTTCTCTTCTCCAGGCTGAACACTCCCAACTCTCTCAGCCTGTCCCCAGAGCAGAGCTGCTCCAGCTCTTGGAGCATCTCCATGGCCTCCTCTGGACTCTCTCCAACAGCTCCGTGTCCTTCTTGTGTTGGGGACCCTAGAGCTGGACCCAGCACTGCAGGGGGGTCTCATGAGAGCGGAGCAGAGGGGGAGAATCTTGTCCTGCTGTTCACACTGCTGCTGATGCAGCCATATCAAAAAATCCCCGAGCCTCTGCAGCCTGAGAGGACATCACTGATCTCCTTCTCTGGCTTTTCAAAGTCAACTATCCCTTAACATCACAAAAAACAGGGAAAGAAAGAAGTCCTGTGACCTGGTAGATCTTAATCCTGGCAGATCTTATTTTATGGGGTGTCCTGTCCCAGCAGAGGGAGGAGAGGACTGGAAGGACACCTACATGTGACATCTTGAACCCTCCGTGCCTTGTGGACGTTGGCACAGAGGAGGTTGTACCACACACCATGTGCTAAATTGAACCTAATTACATTAAATGACCCTGAAGGTTTGTTGCAAAGTCAGGGACTAATCTCTGTTCTCCAAGACTGATGTTTGAAAACACCCGTGAGGTAAGTAAATGCAATGCTGATACTATGGGTGAATAAAACAAAGCAGAAAGAAACGTGTATCTACCTTCAAGGTTAAGAACAAGTTCAGTCCAGGTTTATGCACAGCAAGCCCCACGTGCTGCCCGCTGCTAGGTACAGCTGGCTGCCAGCCTGGCTGCTGCTCTGGCTCAAACGTCCGTACCACGCTCAGAAAAAGCTGAACTCAGAAGAGCTCCTGCTAAGCTGGGCAGCAGCTCTGTGTGCCCAACCTGCCAGGCTCAGCCAGAGCTCCCAGGTTATGCTTAGACTGTGACCTTCTGGAGATCCGCGAGGCTTGGGCTTAACCTGACTCTAAGCCTGGTCTGAATCCTAGCACTGATCAGGGTGGGCGAGTGTGACCTTGAGAACAAGTGCCTACACAGGGCAGGATCATCCTGTCTGATGGTAGCTGCACACAGTCCCTGGACAGCCAGAACAAGGACCTTCAGAGCTGACTCCCCATCTTCCACACAACCACAGTTAATTTCTGACTTAGTTACTGCTGACAGTAACTAATGCACAGTCAGTGCCCACAGAGCAGTCCCGGGAACCAGTGGTCCCTGATTATATCAGGTTTGGATTTGACCCTAAACCTCTTCCCACCGAGTAGACCAAAACCAGTGGGTTTTCCCTTTGTGCACCAAAACGCATCACCCAACTGCTCAGAAAACCTTTGCATACCAGGAGTTCCACTGTAATTTTCTATGACAGTATCACACAACTGGAAACCTGTTGAAAGACTCCGTTCCCCATCCCCTCAGGCTGTACTTGAGAAGATTTATCCATGAATACATTAGTAGCTGTTATCCAAATGTCATCAATCAAAGTGTCCCCTTGCAGCCTGGGACCTGAGCTCCCGTCCCTGACACAACCTCTCTGGGCAGGCTGGCCAGATGTGTTATTAAGCTTCATACACAGAAGCTTCTCCCCTTCAAATTTGCTCAGAACTCCTCTTCAGAGCAAGCACTTGCCACATGTTACATGTGAAGGTCCTGTTCTGTTTCATGGTCATGACAATGAGATTTCACCACAGATTTGTGTAGACCAGTGTTTCTCATCACCACATCTGAGGAAGCCTTTAGCCCCGTGCTTTCAATGGAGCTCCCCAAACTTTGATAGCAGCTTCTGTTTCCAGCAGAAGGTTTACCCAGGAGCTTCTCTGCCTGTTGTTGCCCATGGAACCTGACACACCCCTGTTTTAAACTGGGTTGGTCTGTGGATGTGGTGGGACTGGCGTAAGCTGCAGCCCTTCCCACAGCTGAGGCTGGTATCGGCTGGTTCGCCTGTTACCTTCCTTGCAGCAGGTCTGCACTTCCACAGCACACTCCATGTCCTGTCCCCGCCAGTCACACAGGTCCATCAGCCTGACCCACAGTCTGCTGGATTGTGCCTGCTGAGGTTAAAGTGCATAAGAGGGGCTGCACACTGCACCTGGGGCCACCCGGCAAGGTCCTCTTCTCAGCGAAGCTCCACAGGAGGCATATTCACCTGTCAGCTAGAGCCCTGCTCCACAGTCCATACCTTTCATGTCACCTGCTGTACCATCTAAAGGCCCTTTCACACACTGGTGATCACAGAGATCAGAAAAGAAGATACCCAAGAGGCACGCAAGGTCCATAAAACTATACCAGGAGATGTGATGTGACTGGTTCAGAAGAAAGAAGCGATTTTACATCAACTGTATTTCTCACCAGGGTTGAGCAGGAATCCTGCAAACACCTGAACATGAATTACATTTCCACGCCAAACACAAGCTGGCTGATGTCACACCACTTACCTGCTCCTGCAGACCCCAGAGACAAGGGAAAGCAGGAATGCCAGCAGCATGCACGCAGGCACAGAGGCTTGCTTCATCAGCTCCACGATGATGCTGGCTTCAATGCCATCCGACTGCCAGTGGGTCAGCTTGATGGGCCCCTCATCGTATCTGCCCGTCAGGAACAGCACCTTGCTCTTGGCAACTGTGTCAAAGATGGCAGAGAGCTTTGAAGCATCATCTGCCTCGTGGTCAGGGGAGGCAGCTGTGGCCAGAGGAGGATGTAGATGGGAAAGCATGACCTTGCGCTGGTCATAGTAGACTAAGATGACTTTTTCCTCCTCAGGGTTGTTAGAGTGTTTCTGAAGGGTAGAACAGTTCCAGAATTTGCTGTCTCCCTCTTTGCTTATCTGAATCCATGGCTCATGGGCGAATATTGTCCCAAGGTCTTCTAAGAACTCACTCAAACTCTCTTCTTTCTCCTGCTTGCTGTTGCTCCATGCGCCGAGCACGGAAACGCTGACTGTAGTCACCCGCTGGACATCCCTCAGGTACTGCTTCACCTGGACAGGAATGAAAGGGAAGTGGACCACAGCAAGGATGACAGCAGAGTTCTGTTCTGAGATCCAGCGGCCGATCAAAACGCCACTTTCTGCTGAGGAGCAGCACGAGGGAAAGAAGACCTTAAGTACCATGGCAGCGATCCTGGAGGAGCGGTCCACCTGCCAATAAACACAGAAATAAAACTTGGGAATGGTGACTAAACACAAGGAAAAACTGAGCTGACCAAAGTCACTGGTGAGGAGGTCAAGTTTTAAAACACCAAGTCCAACCACTCACATAACAACATTAGTGACAGCCAACAGATACACACATCAGAGGAGTATTTAGAAGGTTCCTGATAATCTGCAGGCTTTGAAGTGATGGGTGGTGAGCCCAGAGTCCCTCAGCAAAGCCCTTCTCCCAGTCCTGGGACAGTCTCTCGTGATGGCACACTGATGAGCACAGCCTGCCATACCGGCCAAGATCAGGAATCTATCCAACCTCCCATCTTGGATCTGACACTGGATGTGCTTGAGCACTCCCTGGAGAAGGGAATACACAGCAGCACACCGTAATGCCCCTGGGAAACATTTCCTCCCATTGCCTACAATAAATATTGGTTTACACTAGAAAGCCAGATCATTTCAGAGCCTCCTTTTTCATCCAGGGACCCAGAGCTGCGCTCTGTAGCAAACTGACTGAGCAACCTTGGTCAGATCACTCATCTCCTCTTGTCTCACTCCCCTCATCTGGAAGCAGAGCTGGTAATTTTGTCAAAAGGGACTAAAATGATTGAAGCCTACGTAGTAGTTCTAGTTCCTTAGATACAAGATCCTAAAAAAAGGAGAAGCACCTCTGCTTTTTCAGTGTTCTTTATCCACAGTCCATGTCATTAAGAAAACATCTCAATGGCTTTGTGAGGTTTCTACAAAGAGGAGCTTTGAGGCAGTTGACAATGTCTCTTTAAATAAGGTGCAGGATTCTAACAGCAAGATAATTGCAGTAAGGAGGGCGCTGGCGCAGAACAGTCAGCATCCGGCACCCGTTGTCCTTTCCCGTCCTTCAGTGCTTTGTGAGAGATGTGAAAAGTCCGCAGGCCCCCGAGGCTGGCTCCTCCACGAGGGACCCAGTCAGTCGGAAAGAGGAACACAGAGTGTATTTATAACACGTAGAGAGGACGCACAGCACAGAAGGCCCCGGTGGTTTTGTTTCTCTCTTTTTAACACAGGACAATTGATCTCGTGAATCTCAGCACCTGGCAATTCACTACGGCATGGAGGAGGTGATGGGGAGGCAGCAAAGGCAAGAGATTAACCTCCTCCTGACTGACCTCCTCCTGACTGACCTCCTCCTGACCAACCTCCTCCCAGCCCCAGAGCCCTGCCAGGCACAGCAGTAGGAAATGTCAGCTCACGGATGAGTTGTCAGCCCCCCCAGGTAGCAAAGGTGAAGTTCCCTTGGTGCACAGCACACTCCTCCCATGGGAAAAGCATCACAGTTGCTGTGCTACCAGGAGCAATGTTGGGGGTTTTTTTGTACTTGGCACTGGTGAGGCTGCACCTCGAGTGCTGGGGTCAGTTCTGGGCCCCTCACTTCAAGAAGGACATCGAGGGGCTGGGGGTGTCCAGAGAAGGGAACAGAGCTGGGGAAGGGCCTGGAGCACAGGGTGATGGGGAACGGCTGAGGGAGCTGGGGGTGTTCAGCCTGGAGAAGAGGAGGCTCAGGGGGGACCTCATGGCTCTCTGCAACTCCCTGAGAGGAGGCTGGGGTGACGGGGGGGTCGGTCTCTTCTGCCGTGCCCACAGTGAAAGGACAAGAGGGAACGGCCTGAAATTGCAGCAGGGGAGATTCAGGTTGGACATCAGGGACAATTCCTTCCCTGGGAGGGTGATTGGGTGTGGGAATGGGTTGCCCAGGGAGGTGGTGGAGTCACCATCCCTGGAGGTGTTCAAGATGTGTCTGGATGTGGCACTGGGTGATGTGGGTGAGTGGGGATGGAGGTGGGGGTTGGACTGGATGAGCTTGAAGGTCTCTTCCAACCTCAATGATTCTATGATTCTTCCTAGAACTGAATTTTCCCTTTTACTGCAAAATCACTAAGCACATCCCAAGATTTCCCCTCAAACAGGCGTAAGGTGCTCATGAGGGGATTTGTTCACACCCATCCTTGTTGCCCCACAGACCCTCAAGCCCTCCAGATTTGGAAGCCACAGAGGGACTTCCACCTCTCCCTCCTTGACCAGAGGGATAACCTGAGAGATGTGGAGTCTGTGAGGAAACAGGACCTCAGAAGAACCTCACATAATGTGTTTTTCCAAAGGATTGCAAGCCTCCAGCAGAAGGGAAGTGGAAAGGTGTAGCAAAGGAAGGGTAGGAAAATGGCAGATGTGACACCGAGACTGGCAGGGTGCAGGACACCAGGAAAGACCAAAGACTTGCTGTACAACCAAAACCCATCATCTTTCACCAAGGTTTAATGACTGTTAGACCCAAATGAACTGAAAAACGAGACATCCAAACTATTTCAATAGAAGTGAAACATAAGAAGAACTCGGAATAGAAAGATTTGGGTATTTTTTGGTGTTTTTTTCCAGGAAGACCAGAGTGACACTGAAGGACACGTATCCCACCTAAAAGAGTTCTTCCTGACACACAGAGGGAACCTGGGTGAAAATCAGCTAACAGACACAATTAATTAAACTGGTCCTTAAAAAAGTCTGAAATAAAGCCAGTTCCCTACATTTTGCTTTTCTTTCTTCCAGGAAGACTGTGGTTTGTCCAAGGACACCGGCCAAAATAGTCTTCTCCTCACTGCCTCTCCTACCTAACTTCAGATTGTTAAAGAAACATTATCAGGTGAGATGAGATCTGCTTCACAATTTAGCTCTAGGTCTGAAAAAGGATCTTCATTCTTTTTCCCTAAGACCCGCAAACATATTCCCAGGAAAAAGGGAACAAATTATATAAATACAGGGCCTCTGAAAGGCAAATAACAGATTGAACATGCCAGGAATGTACACACACACATATGCTCAGAAATAATTTAAAATCATGTAAATTCAGCTAGAGCTATATTGCTAATATTGCTATATTGCAGTATCAAAACCTTACAAGTGAAGTTTACCAATAGCTGAACACTTTAAAAACTGAAATTTAAGCTTCATATTCTAAAGAGCCCAGAGGAAAATTAAGAAAATAAGTACTTGAATTAGGTTTTTCTGCATTTCTACTTTAACTACCAAAGCCACCACCAGCAATACTGGAGAGATCACTTTTTAAAGTTGATTTTTTAACCTCCTTTTCCCTCAAGAGATGTCACAGCTGTTTGAGAGTGTCACCCCACTCCACGTGGTCTAATGGTTAGGAATATGATGGGATAAAGGTTGGACTTGATGACTCTGGAGGTCCCTTCCAACCATAATGATTCTATGACTTCCAGTGTCTCCTCACGCTGTCCTTGTTCAAGGTCTGTCCATCCTTTGGACGTTTCAGGGAACCATCAACTGACTTGCAAGTCATACATTTATTTTTCACTCAAGTTTTTTTTAAAGATAGCCACAATCATCTGGGAAAACACCGCATGGAGGAGAAACACTTCTCATCCTCATCTTCTCTAATCTGGGAGTTTTCCCTTGTACCGTCCCCAGCTTTTTACAGAATCACAGAATCACAGAATTCTAGGGTTGGAAGGGACCTCGAAGGATCATCCAGTCCAACCCCCCTGCCAGAGCAGGGTCACCTAGAGTCCATCACACAGGAACGCATCCAGGCGGGGTTTGAATGTCTCCAGCCAAGGAGACTCCACAGCCTCTCTGGGCAGCCTGGTCCAGTGCTCTGGCACTCTCACAGGAAAGAAGTTCTTCCTGAGATTCACATGGAACCTCCTGTGCTCCAGTTTGCATCCATTGCCCCTTGTCCTATCATTGGTCATCACTGTAAAAAGCTTGGCTCCATCGTCCTGACCCTCACCCTTTACATATTTGTAACCATGGATGAGGTCACCCCTCAGTCTCCTTTTCTCCAAGCTAAAGAGCCCCAGCTCCCTCAGCCTTTCCTCATAAGGGAGATGTTCCACTCCCTTCATCATCTCTGTGGCTCTGTGCTGGACTCTCTCAAGCAGTTCCCTGTCCTTCTTGAACTGTGGGGCCCAGAACTGGACACAGGACTCCAGATGTGGCCTCACCAAGGCAGGATAGAGGGGGAGGAGAACCTCTCTTGACCTACTGACCACCCCCTTTCTAATGCACCCCAGGATGCCATTGGCCTTCTTGGCCACAAGGGCACATTGCTGGCTCATGGTCATCCTCCTGTCCACCAGGACCCCCAGGTCCCTTTCTCCTACACTGCTCTCCAGCAGGTCAGCCCCCAGCCTGTACTGGTGCATGGGGTTGTTCTTCCCCAGATGCAATCAATTTATGCTGATAACTACTCCAAGTACAGCTCAGGTCAGGTCGCACCCAAGCACATCACCTGTCCTTTGGCTGTGCAGATGTGGCAGGGAAGATTGATACAATTTTCATGCTGGACAAAACATCTTGATAGGTGAAACCCAGCCAATCAGCTATTGATGTGTTAATTTATCATAAAATAAATGATCCCCTCCTCCAGCGGGGAGCTTGGGCTGCAGAGCTGCCATTCCCATGTCCATACCTGGCCGTGCCTCCTGCTTCATCCATTTCAAGGGACTGTTGGACATCTAAAGCTGACGTTTTAAAGGTCATCAGAGCCAGCTGTTCCACTGCTGCTGATTTTAACACAAATATGCTACCAGTATGTCTGGTCCCTGCTCACACAGTGCCTGAAGTCCTCCAGATCTGCCCATTTCTGCTGGAAACCTCCAGCTTTTCCCCGGGGACGCCAAACGGCATCACCCCAACGACCTCGGGCACAGCAAAGCCAACGATGGACACGGTGTAAACCACCCCAATGCCCCCGGTGAATGCAGGGAGGGCCCCAGGGCCGATTCCTCCCCGGATTTTGGCCGGAGAAGCGCAGGTGAGTGGCGGGGGCGGGGGGGCGCCCGGCCC
>VZRW01007172.1:93830-123105 GCA_013398125.1 Aegotheles bennettii | reverse complement strand
CCCCATCCCCCCACCCCACACCCTGCCTGCTGTCCCCATCCCTTCACCCCACACCCTGCCCGCTGTCCCCGTCCCTCCACCCCACACCCTGCCCGCTGTTCCCTGGCCTCTGCTGATAAAGGCAGCAGTGGTGGCTCCCTGGTCCCTCCTCCCCAGGACGTGGGTTGGTGTGAGCAGTTCTACACATGGTTTCCTCCATGCAGTGGTTATTGCTTCCCTGCAGAGGTCAGGAATGCAGCACAGAACGGGTTACGTTCCTTTTACCATTCTCCTGGAGTCTGCTGCAGACCCAACGTGCCAGGTACCAGACCATGGCTGCCAGCTCGGCCTGGCCTTACCCCTGCAGCCATGCTCTGGCATGAGGAAGGTGGAACCGTGGCCATGTAAAAATGGTGTGCAGGGAGGAGAAAGAATTATATTATCTTTGCAAAAACACACAAGGATTCAAGGGCGTGGGTGATAACGAGTTTGCCAAGGCACCAATGCTTGGCCAGTTCTGAGTAGCTCAGTTGTCCTTTAGCTACTGTGGTGGGTCCAAGAAACTCAGAGCTGATCTAGTCCTTGCTTCTGCCACCTGGAGAAGCTGGAGAGCAATAAGGCAGTCAAGTATGTGTATGATGCCCAGCTATGGGAGTGGTGGAGCTCACAGCCCTCCAGCAGACCCAAAGCTCAGCAGGGTTGCAGTGGAACTAGGCCCACTCCCCTCCTGGATGTTAGGTTGGGGTCACCACATGGGTTGGTGGGGCTCTAAGGGCGCCTCACACGGTACTTAAAGACTTTGACACTGTTCTCCCCTGCATCTGCCACAAAGAGGTGCCCAAAGGAGGAGCAAGCCACACCGGCGGGCCTCCGCAGCCCCACGGACACCAGGCACACGGGAGCCCCATGCTCCGGGAACAAGTGGACCGTACGGCGCTGCTCATCTGCCACCAGGATGCTGCCATCCCCGTCAGTGCAGACCCCAGCTGGGTTGCCAAACTGGTGTCTGTATTTGCTGCTGAGGGACCAGAGGAGCTTACGGCTGCTCGTGAAGACCTTGACGTCGCCGCACTCCTCACTTACCACAAAGCCTCCATTGGGTGCTGGGCTGATGTAGCGAGGTCCCTGCAGGTTGGGGACTGAGTGGATATTGAGCATCTTGAAGGCATGGTCCAGAGCAAAGCTGTGGACTTGGCCTTGTGCATAGTCTGCTACCAAGATCTTGCCCATGGAGTCTACTCCAATACCCCTGGGGGAGCCAACCTGTCTGATCTTTATCCATTCCCCCTTGGAGAGGCTGGTGTGAGGGTTGAAGACCCAGATGGCTCCATTCATCATGTCTGCCACGGCCACCATTCCTGACCGAGTCACAGCCACATCTTCTGGCAAGAAAGTGCTGCTTTCCTTCCCCGTTTGCCAGCAGGGCAGGGACTGCAGCGTTCGGCCTGTGCTGTTGAGGACGTGGACCCAGGGAGCACCCTCGGCTGTCACGTAGATGGAGCCATCCAGGGAGCAATGGATCCCACTTATTCCCCCATAGCGGCTGCCGGTGGGGTTGGGGATCTGACGGACCAGGTCGTCCTGGCAATAGTGGAGGAGGTTCTTAATGTTGTCCAGGTCTCCACACAGGCTTTTGGTCTTGTCTGCCAGCTCGTGGACTTGGTGCTGTGTCACCATGCCCATACCACGCTGGCTGCTTAGCAGTGGGCTGGCACTCTGGAGCGTGGCGATTGACTTCACCTGGAGGGTGTAGATGGTTTTCAGAAGCTTCTCCTTTTGCTGGCTGGTCTTCAGAGTGTAGTCCATGACAAACCTCTCGTCCCTGTTTGGGGGAAGCAGTAGGACCATCACTGTCCCTGCCTGCTGCCATCTCTGGGGACATGCTCTGAGCTCAGGTTCTTGCTGTCTACCCAGGGCCAAGGTGTTGGTGCTAGTCTGGGTTCACTCCAATGCCACAGAGACCAGATCATAGCCCTGCCTGTTCATTATGTGCTCAGGATATAAAGACAAACAGGGACCATGGCACAAAAATGAAAAAGTTGACAAGGCTGGATCTGCAGCTGGAAGAGCCAACTAAAAAGGTCCATCAGCTGTTGCCAGATCTGGCCTGAGGATTTATGTGTGAAGGAGACCCCATGTGTGAACTCATTGAATGGGATCTCCACCTCGCCAGTTCCTGAGCTGAGTGTCTTCTCTCAGGCCTTTGCCACTTCTTAACCCTGTTTTCTGTAAGCCTCATCTCTCCAAACCGTGCTCAGGACATACTGACACTTGAGACCCTGAGGATGACTATTCCTCCATTCTCACCTGGGTCACACTTGACCACTCTGTGTCCTTGCTAAGGGCAGCCCTCTCCCCATCCAAATAAATTAAGTTATTCCTGAAACAGCCAACAACTTATCAGGAGGAAGAAGGGAGGTACTGCTCTGAAGGACGCATTGAACCTCCCCAATTTTCTCAGCCATGAGAGCCACCATAAGGACCACTTTGTCTTTTGCCCACTCTCCCTCTGTTCTAAAACCACAAGGAATGTGTCCCCCAAAAGCAGAGGTGACAGCCTGGCTCTGCTGGGGTGCTCTCTGGGGGCTGGCTGGAGCATGGATGGTAGCACACAGCCAGGAGCTGGTAAGAGAAACGTTAGGAGAAATGTGGCTTCATTAAAGTTCCTGGAGAGGCAGAAGTTAACTTTGCTTTAAATGTGATTATAATTAATATTATAATGGACACACTTGGCTGTTCTGAGTTGTTTGCAAGTCACCGCTCCACATTTATCGCTCTGTGTCTCGTGATTGCCTGCCATCATGTGCTCTATGATGCCTGCAAAGGCAATAGCTGAAGCCACAGCTGAAATGCCATGATTGTCTAAAAATCCCCCCCCATGATACTTGCAGAGCTATCAAACGCCAACACGTGATGGTGGAGATGAGTGTGAATATGGAGGGAACCCTATTTCTGCTGGTTTGGGGGCTTGGGAATAGCTTTGCCACCTTCTTCCCCAAAGTGGTTGTGCTTTGTGTCTCTGGCAGAAGAGACCTGCTTGGTGGAAGCAAGCCCTCCACCACCCATCATGAGTGCTCCTTGGGGTCCTCCTTCAGAGCCAGACAGAGATTAAAATCCAAGAAACTGGATTTTGCAGACGGGGAAACAGAGTCACCAACCACGGAGCAGAACATCAGGAGTGTCCACCTCACTTCCCGGGCACTGGGCACCCAAAGCTGCCATCAGACCCTTGATGGTGTGTCTGAGCCAAGCCTGAGCTGCTCGTTCACAGGTCTAAGCCCAGGAGAAGGGCCCTGATGCTGTCCCCAGCACAGCTCAGGCCAGTGACCGCATGTGTGACCACAAACCCCACTCAGCAGATCCTGTACCTCTGTCCTGATGTCCTGGGGGCTGCTCGTCCTTCCCGGGCAGTGCTGCCCTCCCACCGGCTCCGTCCTTCCTTGCCAGGCTCAGGGCAGCAGGACTGTGGGATGTTGTGTTGTTAGTGACGGGCGATTGCCCTCGAGTCCAGGTAAACACAAAAGCTCCTTGTGCTGACAACCAGAAGCAGCGAGACGAGGGCTGATACGTGCAGCTTTTATTCCCTGCTGGTCTCATGCCCAGGGAGAAGGTGCTTTTCCTCCAGGATTGGGCTGTGTCCCATCTTTCATGCCCAGGGAGAAGGTGCCTTTCCTCCAGGATTGGGCTGTGTCCCATCTTTCATGCCCAGGGAGAAGGTGCCTTTCCTCCAGGACTGGGCTGTGTCCCATCTCTCGTACCCAGGGAGAAGGTGCTTTTCCTCCAGGATTGGGCTGTGTCCCATCTCTCGTGCCCAGGGAGAAGGTGCCTTTCCTCCAGGACTGGGCTGTGTCCCATCTCTCGTGCCCAGGGAGAAGGTGCTTTTCCTCCAGGACTGGGCTGTGTCCCATCTCTCGTGCCCAGGGAGAAGGTGCCTTTCCTCCAGGACTGGGCTGTGTCCCATCTACCTGCTCCTGCCAGAGGGAGGAGAAGCCCCAAGGTGCCCAGCTCAGGGGACAATTTGAGGCTTTTCTGTAGAGGCAAAGGTACCGATACGCTGCACCTCACCCTTAGCACAAGACACAGCTGCTGGGGTGGGACAGGGACACTCTCACACCTTGAACCAGGGCTCCTGCCTTGTCTCGCTGCTTCTTTGCTGACTCCCTGTGTGCTGCCCACCTGGGCACTGCATGGTTGGGTGCCTCAGCCTCCCCACTCACAGAAAGGAGACCGGTGATATCTGCCACGTCAGGCTTTCTGGTCCAGTGGTGGAAGAGGCAAATCAGCTGGGACTCCTGGGCAGAGCCCTGCTCTCCATCCCCACACTGCTCAACCCCGGCTCCCCACAGCTGGGCAGGGCTGTGGTTGGGGTTGATGGTGATGCTTATCGGTTCAGCTCATGCAAAGAGGGTCAGGAATAAAAGCAGAGTGAGCTGGGCCCAGCCTGTGGGGCCAGTCAGAGCCTGCCCTCCCTCCCTGCCAGCGCTTGCTGACCAAGCTCAATCCACTCTTGCCAGCAGTGAGCTCAAAGCATCTGCCTTAAACCTGGCCAAGGCTTGGAGAAGTTCATGTCTGTTCATTCCTTGGATGGGCGAAAGGTAAATGAATCATAGAATAGAATCATAGAATCATAGAATCATTATGGTTGGAAGGGACCTCCAGGGTCATCAAGTCCAACCTTTATCCCATCATATTCCTAACCATCAGACCATCAGACCATGGCCTCAAGTGCCTCATCAACCCATTTTTGAACACCCTCAGGGACGGTGACTCCACCACCTCCCTGGGCAGCCCATTCCAGTGCCCAACCACCCTCTCAGGAAAGAACTTCTTCCTAATCTCCAACCTAAATTTCCCCTGACGGAACTTGAGGCCAAGTTTGGATCAGACTCCTCTCACCTCCTGGGATGCTTGGAGGAGCCGTGTGTGCCCTGCCCTTTGGACAGAGACTGCGGGAGCTGCGGGACAGGGATCTGTCCCTGAAGCCCTGGGGTTGGGTGCTCCTCTCCGTGTGTTCAGGGCCCTTCTGGTCCCATATCGGTGTGTCCCTGAAGCTCACAGTGTCTGGGAGGCAGCTTCGGACCTATTACCAGCCAAAATTACAAAAATAACTTGACATGACAAGCACCGGGGCCTCTCCACCCGAGCCCCAGCAGGATGGTAGGCAGCTTCAAAAACCATCTCCCAGGGCAACAGGGTCTGACCTTTTGTTTCGCTGTTGTGTGCTCCATCACCAAGATAAACAAACACGGCCTGGCCCTGGGGCTCCCGTTCACCTTTCCAGGACCATGGCTCTGTCACAACCTGTTTGAAAGCCACCCCTGGACCCCAGGAGATGCCTGTGTCATGGCAGGGCCCGGGCACAGCCCATGCCCACGCCAGCACCCGGAGCTGCAGGGGTCAAGGATGGGGGCATGGTCTGGCTGTTGGCACTCAAGATGGACCACGGCAAGGAGAGTGTGGGTCCAGTTCAGGCTTTCCTGGAACACATTGCTTGTGGGTGTTAATGGTGAACTTCTCCCCTTGGGGCTTTTCCTCCCCAGCTCTTGCTTGAGTGTCCACAAGGAATATGAAAGCCTGGGGTCTCTGCCAGTCCCTGTGCCCGGAGAGATGGGCATGGCATCCGCCTGGCACTGGGGATGTGTACAGGGAGCCAGAGGGAGATCCCACGGGATGAGCCGGTGTCAGTGCTACCTAGTCACAGACTTGTGGAAAAGATCCAAACACATCCATTGGGAATATTGAGAAGAGATCACACCTCCGTGGCTGGGGAGAGGGCCAGGGGGACGGGGATGGCCACAGGGTTCAATGTGGTGTAACGAAACCCCTCTGCACCTCAGGTCCATGCCAGACGCTGGAGCAGCCCTGAGGGTCCCAGCAGTTCCCAGCCTGCTCCCAACCACTGTCAGCATGGGGGGATTTTGGGATCGTTTGCCGAGAGCAGGAGCGGGTGGTTGTGGGGATGAAGCGAGCAGGAGGGGAGTGTCCGGTTGGCCAGGGCTGGACACGGGCTTGTCTGTTCCCTGCGCAGACACCAGGCGGCTCCGTCCGGCCGAACGTCGGGGATTTCAGTGGGAATCCAGAGCATCTCCCTGCAGGGTCACACGCAGGAAACAGGATCTCCAGCCTGAGCAAAGTCCTTGTCCCGGCTGCACTCCCGCACTGCCCCCAAAGGGCCCCCAGTGCCCAGCTCCGGACATGCAGGGGCTCAAGGGGACACTGGGGGACGGTCCTGTTAGAGCCCAGCCCCTGGTGCAGGTTGGGGCTTCCTAAACCCGGTTACATGGAGGAGAGAGCAGGAATTAACTCCTCTTCAGGCATCACAGAAACCCCTCCAGAAGGAAAATTGTAACCACTCTGATCCATAAAACTGCTCTGGCACTGTTCTCTGTCTGGCATGGTCACCCCAGAGTCCCTGCTGCTGCTCAGCTAACCCATGTCTCCATGGTCTCCAGGGTCTGATAAGGGCTGAACTGATGCTTCTGCTTCTCTCTTGCTCTGTTCCTCCTCTTCAGCCTCCTGCTCTCACAAGAGGATTAGGAAGTTAATCCTCTTTCAGACATCAAGCTCCCTATTGAGCCTGGCTGAGAGGACCAAAAGCTGTGAAGCACAGCAGGGCACAGGCACAAAGCCCCTTTCCTGCAGGGAGCAGCCCTATGGGTGAGCCCCAGTCAGCCCTTGTGGCAGCGTCTCCATTGTCATCCCTTCCCCACCCACCCCAGGCACCAGCCTGTCCCTGGGGCCATGGCAGCCAGGCAGTGCTCCCACCAGTCTGGCTCCCTCCATCCCACCCTGGCCCAGTTCCTGAAGCCTCTCCACACCAGCTCCAGGAGGCTGGTGGGAGGAAAGCAAAGCGTCCTCATGTCCTGGCAGAGGACAATGTCCCCAGGCCATACGAGAAGTGGGAGAGGAACAGATGCTTTCTGCAACACAGCTCCATTCTCATCCCGGTGGGGAGGGCTTCTGAGGGTCCAGGGCCACTGCTGAACCCCAGGGACACAGGGATTACTGAAGCAAAGCTATGTGCCAGGAGCATCCTCTTATGGACAGTGCTGAGCCATTTGGGCTCACAGTAAGGGTTGCTCGGGCTCCCAGTGAGGCTGTGTGCAGGCTGGTGTGCCAGCATGCCACAGGCTCATGGGCACTGGCCACAGATGGGCAAGGAAGCAGCTGTGCTCCCTGCTCCCCCTTCCCACCCAAACACAAACTGTCTACATCCTTGGGTACCCCACACCTGGAATTACAGAGGAAACACCAGCAGCTGTGGGGGTCTGACCCCCTGCAGCCCCACATCCAGGAAAATGATGTGGGCATTTGGGCTTTGCGGTGGTCACTGCCTGGGCTGGGAGAGCCAGGTCTGCCCAGGTACCAGATCAGGCACCATCCCTGGCCACATGGGCACCGCCCCAGGTCTTCTGCCTTGCAGGAACATTCCCTTCTTCCCTCTCAGCCCATTGACCCTCAGCATCTTCCCCCACACCCCAATGGTGCAGCAGCAGGGAGCACCCAGCCCTGATGCCCCAGCACTGCTCAGCATCTCCCACATCGCCTTGGTCCCCCTCCAGACAGGGGGGAGGGCAGGCAAGGCAGGACCTGGTCAAACACCACCCTCAGCTGGGATCTCACCATGCCATAGCCCTCGGTGCCCGAGGGAAACCCTCTCCCCGCTCAGCCTGGCTGCCTTGGGGAAGCATCAGCTCCATGGAGAGCCACAGGGCTGTTTTCACCTGCCTCGGCTCTTTTAAGTACTTAAACCCTCAGTGCTTCCCTCCATGAGCCTTTGATCCAACTCCAAAGCCAGAATGGTTCTGCCCTGGGCAAATACCCAGGGAAACGATCAGTTCCGAGGCGTCCTGAAGCACCGAAAGGAAAACTCCAATTGCAATAACAGGGAGAAAATCCAGCAGGGAGATTCTGTAGCTTTTCATACTCTTTTTCCTCCCCTAAAGCGGTGGAGATGGGATGGCTGCTCCTGTGCACCCACCACACTGGCTGCATCTACGGGGGGATGGAGAATACAACCTAGAGCTGCTACCTGAGCAGCTCTGCAGCCACAGCACCCCTGGACCACCCCGCAGCTCAGTGTCTGTTGCTGCCTGCTGGGGGTTGAAGAGTTGGCAAGGGAGCTGAACCACTGCAGCAGCAGGGGACAGTCACCAGGGCACAGCTGGAGGCAGTGATACCACCATGGTGGTTGTGATGGTGAGAGTGGTGAGGCACAGTAGTGCTGCTGCCACCAACAGCTGGGACCAGCAGATCCAAGATGAGCTGCAGGAAATGTGTGGGGTGATGCCTTCTGGGCTGCCTGAGCTCTGCTCCTCTCCCTCCCACAGAGATGATCTCGGGAGGGTGAGGAGGACTCGTGGTCCTTCCACAAGAGCTGCAGTGAGAGCAGGCAGTGGTGCAGGCTGGGCTGTCCATCCATGCGGCTGCATTGCCCTGGCAGATCAGTGCCCTGCCAGGTCTCAGCACATCTGTGCTGCTTCCCTGGTGTGCCACCAGCCCTGGGGAGGACATTTCTGCCTCGAGGGGAGTCAGAAATCCTCCCCTGCTTGCTCCTAGTTCACAGACACTTCCAAGCAAAGGGTGGGACAAGGCTGAGGAGAGAACCAAGGAACAGACAAAGAAAATGGTGTTCCTCCTGGCCCTGCTAGTATCTTCTAGGACACTTTGCTTGGAGCTTCTGGAAACACCACTGGTCCTTACTTAAGGTCTTGAGGAAACCCCCTGGTGTGCAGTCATTTGGCAGAAAGAAAATCTTGCAAGCCTTTCCCCAGGTGGGAAGTGCAGGGTGGGGTGGGACAGGCTCCCTGGGATGACAGGGACCCTTTGGGGCAATTCCTGGTTTGTCTTCCCAGGTTCAGAGTCCTCTCAAGCTGGTATCTCCACCTGCCCTCTGCTCGGAGTTGAAGAGCTGCACTCAGCCCTGTGCTGCTGCAAAGCTGGTTCATTGCTTCCCTCCTGCCCGAGACACAGCAATTCTGCTCCAGGTTGTCTCTGCAGCTTCACACGCCTGCAGAAATCTCCTGCCCGACCTTGGCCCTTCTTTACTCCACGTTTGGTAACTTTCCACTGCTCCGAGATCTGTCCTGCCCGCATTGAGGTAAGAGAAAACTGGTTGTGCTGGGCAGGAACCACTTCTCGTCCCCAGCTGGTTCCACCTGGTAGCCCACCGTTACGAGCGAGTGCCTGGCTCCCCGGCCCTGCCAAGGGTGGGCTGGGGTTGCCCCACCACAGCCAGCCAGGCAAGACCCAGCAGGCCAGAAGACAACCTTGGTTCTTGCCTTCCCCCTGTCGTTTGAGCCATGGCCTCCAGAGTTGTGTGGTCCCAAGTCACTTGATCCCCCACCCAGCTGCTGGTTGGTGTGTGCAAGGGGTTAACTCACCCTGGCATCAAACCTGTCCCTGTTTCTTGGTGCCACAACATGCCAGGGCATGGCAGCACCCCCCTCCCCTGAACATGGGGTTGTGTCTACTCCGTCTTTTACTCATGGGCAAACCCAAGGGCATTTGCAGCTCTGTCCCTTGGCCGTGGTTCCCCCTGACAGGCTCGGGTGTTGTGGGAGGAGGTGATGCCCACTGCAGCCCCTGCTGTCCTCCATGCAGCCAAGGGACTGTGCCTCTGCAGTGACTGTCCAGTTCCAGCATGGGATCCATCCCCAAAATTTACCACCAAGCCAGGGGAGTCGGGGCACACAGCATTTTCATGGGGTCTCTGGGATGCTCCCACCTCAAGCTTGGGGCTGCCCTGCTCATGAGAAGCAGCCTGACTTGACCCTTCCCCATGAGCTGTGGCCCCATCCCTGTGTCCCGGGGTGTCTGGGATGTCCCTGCGCTGTCTCCCCTTGCTGTTGGTCCCGGCAGCACATGGAGCTGGAGCTTGCTGCCATGCCAACGCCGCTGGAAAACGGGCTGGAGATGCAGTGAACCCACCCTCGGTGTCCTCTGCTCTCAGCTTCCCTGGGGCCACGTCCTTGTGCCAATGGGATGGGGAGAGCAACCACCTCCTCTTTTACAAGAAATCTTGAAATCTCATTCCTTCCACTGCCTAGCCCAAGATAAACCTTCCCTCAGGGTTTGTTTACTAGGAAACTTCCCCCCCTCCCCTGCCCCTCCAGACCCTGAGCTCTCCTTTGCTCTTGAACCCGGAGGAGAAGGAATACTTGAGCAGGAGCAGCTGTACCCACCTGGGGTTAGAAACCCATAAAAGTTGTGCAGCTCCATTGACCAGGAGCTGCTGGGCTTCAAGCTGTGCCAAAGACCTGCTGTGACCCCATGTCCCCCCCAGCCCTGGGAGAAGGGGAGGGATTTGGTTGGGTCCTCCAGTTGATGACTGGGACTGGTTTTGGCAGAAAAGTGGGGGCGATATGCGAGTTGGGGGACTTTGGTCAACCATGACCAAGAAAGATCCCTATCGGGTGGGCCTGCCATAAAGGGCAGGTAATGGCTCGCTATCAGATGCCTTTAGGGTGACCAAATAGCCGTGTAATGGGCCCTGTGCTGGAGTGGGCTGAGGGCCCCGGGGGTGCAGATTGCAGACTGGATAAGCCACCCCAGCAGTTCAACTCCCATCCATTATTTAAATGCAAAGGGAAGGGCTTTCATCTTTGCAACTGGAATGGTGCCACCACCTTGGCCACCTCTATCTTGGTGGCCCGCAGGCAGGAGTCCCTGGACAGGGGAGGCCCTGGAAGGCCATGGCAGGGCAGGAAGGGGAGCCATCCCCTTTGCAGGGGTGACACCAGCACCCTTGGGACAAGGTGCAAAGGCTGAGCAGCAAGGTGACATGGTGACATGGGACTTGACCTCACACCCTGCTCTCTGCTCTTCCCTGCACCAGGACCTGGCCTCTGGCACTGTGGCTCCATGGCCCATCCGTGGTAGCTCACCAAGGGAGCTGGGCTACCTCTTTCCCAAGGAAAACACTGTGTGTGTGTGTGCAGGGGCTTCTGTGGGAGGAATCAAGACCTTCGTGGCTCCTGGTGGCTAACCCAGGAGATGGAGAGCCACGGCTTGGGGCAGGATCCAGCAGGGCTCCCTGAGGAGCAGAACAAAGCAGACAGCAGCAGCAGCTCCTGCTCGGAAGTTTTCCCTTTAATGGTTTGGTTTTTGTTTTGTACATTCGTAAAAGTGTGAACAATAAATACTGTGTGACCGGCCCCCACCTCCAGCCCCCCGGCTCACTGTGGAGGTGAGGGAGAACATGAGCTGCTGGCACCTGCTCTGCTTGTGGGAGAGGTGCCCAGCTCACAGTGTGGGCACCACAGAGCAGGGCAGCATCTCAGCTAGGGGTGGCAGGACCAGGCCAGGGGCTGGGGAGGGAGAGGTGCCTCATGTGCAGGAGATATCTCAGCTAAAAAGGGGTGAAAGGCAGCACTGCCTGGTGATCTGGGCACAGATCTGCTGCTGAAGCCCAGGGCTGCTGGTCACAGAGCTCAGCTACCCCTCTGGTGTCTTGGACCTCCAAGGTGCCCAAGTTCAGCTGGGGATCTACTAAGAAAAACAGCGCGATGCTTGGGGCTGGGAGGAGATGGGGCTCCCGGGTGGGTGGAGGGACCTATGTGTCTTGTTCCTCAGAGGAGGTAAAGGCCAGGTGGGCAGGGAAGGGTGTCACGGGAAAATGGGACTCCAGCTTCTTGGTTGTGCCTGTGGGTGCTCTGCTGTGTGCTGGGGGAGGGTCCCGGCATGAAAGGTGCCCAGAGAAGCTGGTGTGAGGGAGAGTAGGGAGCCCTGAGATATGGGAAGGGGGAGATGCTGGCAAGGGGACATCAGCTGCCAGGGCTGTGTGAGTGAGGGAGCTGGGAAGGGGTGGGTGACAGAGGGACACAGGGTGGCAGAAGAGGCTGGAGAGGGACTAGCAGGCTGTTGGGAGGGTGAACAAGGTGAGCAAGATGCTTAATATGGAGGGGGCTGCTGTGCTGATGGTGTTACGGCATCCAAAGATGCACTGTTCAAATCCAGAAGGTCCCAATGCCACCTCCCCAAGGCTCTGGGATCGAGGAGCCAGCACCCAAGCTCTGGGGTCTGTTCTGGTGGGGTCTCATGACCTTCACTTGTGCCTTGTGAGTCCAGGGCCATGCTGGGAAGCAGTAAAACATGGCCCATCAGGAAGATCTGGAGCTGGCTCACAGTGCTAATCCGAGCACCTCACCTTTTGAATGTCCAACCCCCCCACCTGCCCCACACTCTTCTCCAGAGAGAAGAGACCAGTAACTCCATAGGCCTGTGTGCCCTAAGTCCTTGAGTGAGAAATAAACCCCTTTGATGAGGTGGAAGCTTTGTCCAGGGAGCAATTAGGTGAGAAGTGTCAGCTCTTCCTGTTGTCTGGGTTCATCAAAGTACTTGGGAGTCCCAGGTCCCATGTGCTGGCTTGTCTTCTTCAGCCATCCACAATAGGATTGTCCACTTTGTGTCCAGAGAAGAGCCAGCATCTAAAGCTCCCTTGCTGTGCTGTGTAGGTCCCTTACTGTGGCTTTGCTTGCTGTCCTCTTTGACCTGCCCTCCTGTCCCCCATCCCAACTCTTCTCATTGCAAAGAACAAGCCACCAGGTCAAGTTGGTGAAGGCTCTGGGTGCTAACAGGAGAGCCCACCACCTCCTGGACAGGGAGTGTGGATGGGAAAGGAAAAGGTGCCCAGCTTTCCCAAGCTGAGGAGAAAACATTACCTCTGCCACAGTGGGAGTCCAAGGAATCCTGACCCAAGCATGGGGACATCCTGAGCCAGAGCAGATGCTGCTCAGCAGGGTGGCAGGGGACAGGGAGGTGTCACTGCCCTGTGGTGGGTAGCAGCCTGCCCAACAGAGGCAAGAGCCTCCAGCGAGCACGGGGAGAAGGTGGCATTTTGGGAAGATCAGAGCTCATCCCACAGGCAGCAGACACCTGCCTGGGTGGTTGGCTCTTGGGTGCTCTGGCTAAGGGGTGGCCACTCAGCATCGTTCCAGCTTGGGATGGGCCAAGTTTGTCCCTTCACAATTGTTTTTAGGGCCTTTGCCCCTGGAGCAGCAGGGTTCGTGGCAGCATGGTCTCACCCATTCTGCTGTGCCAGGTGTCATGATGTGGGGGATAAGGACTCGTGAGCAGGAGCTCATGGGAGCTTCACTCTGCAGGATCAGGGCCTTCGTGAGGAACGTGCATCATGTCTGCATGGGGAGAGGCCATCGGGGCAGAGGGAGGGAAGGTCCTTTCTGTGTAAATGCAAAAGAAGGAGCCAGACACTGGAGAACTGGTGGCCAGGAACAAGTCCCCACAGCCCAGCAGTGCCCACACGTGGCAAATGCCCTTGGCAGGAGAGCTCAGGACCCCGGTGTGGAGCAGTGGCAAGGTGGCTCCTGAGTCATCTTGTCCTTGTGGCTAGGAGGATGTTCTTGTCTCCACAGTGAGGACAGTACTTGGCCTCCAGGTCAGTCCAGCAGGGCATACAACTCCCTGCTGGGACCATGGGCTGAAGCCACCGTGTCTTTGCTCTGTACAAGGTGACAGCCACAGTTGGTTGGAACACAAATCATGGGATCTGGGTTGCAAAAGTCCCTGAGTGCCTCTGAGGAGGTGGCTGGATGAGCCTTCTGCTGAAAGCTTGGTGCTTTTAGCAGTTTTCTTCTTTTTGCCTGTTTGTGACTTCCCTTTCGAAGGGAGCTCCAGGACCAGGGAGCTGAGGCTGTGGATCACGCAGAGCCCAGGAGCACCATCCTTGACACAGGGGTGGGACAGGGACTGGTTTTTTACACCTCGTGGAGACAGACAGGGGAGCCAGCTGAGACCCCACATGACATGGCCCCAGCCAGGTCGTGGTTAAGCTTCCATCCACGGGGAAGAGGGGGAGCGGAGAGGTGGGACACTAGGAAGGTGAAGCATGAGGTGGTCAGTGAGATCCAGGAGCTTTCAAGCAAGGTGGACTTAGGGGTCAGCATGCAGAGGGCTGTGGACACACACTGTGTCTGTCTCACTGGGGAGGCTGCAGGACAGGGAGCGCTGCATGGCCCGGCAGCCCAGGGGCCCGTCCTCGGTGGTGACCGGGAGCTGAGGACCCTGGGTGGTGCTGGATCTGCCATCGGAGCAGAGCAGGACACTGGAGTCTGCCTCACACTTGGTGGTACGGCTGTAGTAAGGCTCCATCACGTGCCGGAGCTCCAGGGGCATGGTGAGGGGCAGGACCTCAGCCTTGATGACAGTGCCCAGGTGGGCCTCGGAGGAGGATGCCCGGAGGCTCTCGGAGCGGCTCATCTTGATCAGCAGGTCGATGGTTTTGTTCTCGGCCTCGAGGAGGCAGTTTGGCAGCCCCTCCCCATCTCCAGCCTCCCCAGTGGCTGGACATTTGTTGAGGGCTCCTTGGTCTTTGCCGTGGAGCTTCTCGCTTCCGAGGCTCAAGTTGCAGGGTTCCTTCTTGGCCTGCTGGACCTTCTCCAGACCTTCAGAGGATCTCTTCACCGAGAGGTCCAGAGGCCCCTCGTGGGGTTTGGTGGCTTTCTCCAGTGCCTGATGGATGTGGTAGAGCTCCCTTCGGATTTTGACCAGCTGGTCCCTCAGCTCTTTTTGCCCAGGGGTGTCCTCCTTTGCCAGATCAGACAGTTTCTTCTCCACTTCTTGGTACTCCTCTAAGGTTTTGGACAGGTCCCCGATAAGCATGGTTGTGGCCTCAGAATCTGCCATGGTGGCAGAAGTCTCTTGGGGTCTGCTCTGCTTGCAGAGGCCATGGTCCAGGCCAGCACCCACAGAGGGAAGAACTTCGGTGTCGTTGCTCTTCTCTGGTTCCTCAGGCTGGCCTGTGAGGACCTCTGTGTGCCAGTGGTCCAGGACCTTGGGGATGTGGCCAGGGTTGGCCCTTGAACCACTGCAGAGAAGAAGCAGATACAATCAGTAGGGAAAGAGATAGGGAAATCCTTGGGCCAGTTCAGGGCCAGCATTGCCAGACTCAGCCAGGGTTCCTCCCCTGCCTGGACCTGCTCTTGGCATTTTTCTCCCAGGAGGTGGATGGACCCTGACACAAGCTATTTTGTGACTCCCACCAACAAAGGGAGAGACCGATCTGAGGAGATGGTGCTGCTAACTGGTCCCACCTCAGCTAGCCAAACCTGGATTCTCCTTCTTGGAGCCCTGAAGAATGTTGATGGAAATGACCATCCCATGGTCCTGAAGGCCCAGGTGGTGGGGATCTCCCCAGCCAGCCTGAGAGAAGGGAAGGGGCAGGTGGAGATAGAAAACCATGGAGAGCTTCTCCAGAGAAGGCTCCTCCCGGTACCAAAAGCGGTGGGGTTTACAGTGACATTTTCCTTGGAGCCACAGCTGGACCTGCACAACCAGGGGAGGAACTGAAATTTTGTTGAAAGGAGCTGTGCACATTTCTAGCCCCAGGTAAGAGGAAATGTTTGGAAATGTGACCCTCCCTCTGGGCTTGGAAACCAGAAGGCAAATCAAAGGAATGCAAATGTGTGCGTTTAAAAATAGGCAACGATTGTTCCAGCAACCCTGGGACATCTGGGAACCCAAGAGGAGATTTCCTGGTGCCTGGGGAGTGCAGGTCCACACCGAAAATCACTTCTGGCTCTGTATAAACAGGGTAAAGTGGGGGACAGTGAGTGGTGACATAGCTCAGGTGCTTGGACACACCTGAAGACTACTCAGGTCCTTTGTTCCTGGAGGGCAGAAAGCCCTGCTCTGAGCAGGCATTGGCCACCAGGCCACCAGCCTGGAGTGTGCTCAGCCCTTGGAGACTCATCTCACCATTTAGAGGGGTGGATCATCGGGGTATGAAGGCTGTGTTTAGGGCCAACCAGATGTGAGGAAGAGGCAGAGATCAGAGGCACCTTACCTGCTCTGGTAGCTGAGTTTTCCCGGCATCAGCCTCTCAGGTCCTATCAAATCCAGCCCATTGGCAGTGAACTTCCTCTTCAGGGAGTTGCCTGGGGGGCTGCTGGTCTCCAGGCAGGTCCCCACCGCTAACTCTGTCTTCTGGATGCTGCTAGGAGCAAAAGTGCCGTCCTTCACCCCCACCATTTTCTGGTAGATGTCAGCAGCTGGCTTTTTGCGTAGGGTGTTGAGGCCCAAAGCTGGGTTGCTGTCCTTCTCTTGGGACAGCCATTTCTCCTCTTCTTCCTGCCCCATCATGGCAGGGTGGCTGAGCTCAGAGGCTGGCTCCTCTCTGCCCCCCTTGGACCAAGAGAATCCTGTCTTCGGAACTGGGACCTTCAACACCCCTGGTTTGGTTGGCTCATTGGGAGGTTTGGCTTGGGGTGGCGTGGGCATGACAGAGCCCACCAGCTGCTGAGCTTCTGGCTTGCTGGAGGACATCTTGCTTTCAGTAGTGCCGAAGGTGTGCTCGAAGAGCAGGGGGTAGTAGAAGCGGGGAAGGAAGGCTGAGCGCTCGGGGCTCTGCAGAGGCTGGAAGGGGGTGGCATGTGGGTGCATCAGCTGGGCCGTGGAGGCCAGGAAGGGCAGCTGAGCCAAGTGCGGATGTGTTGTAGCACTGTTGGCCATGGTGGGGCTTAGGTAGGAGAAGAGACTGGGGTTTAGTGGGTAGTTGATACCCAGCAGTGAGAGGTTGAGGCCCTGAGGTTCGTGGTAGTCACTGTAGGCTGGAGGGGGGTAGCATGGGATGATGTTGCTGTCAGTACAAGGTGGGGAGACCTCAGGTGTGTTCCTCCTTTGCCCATTTGCCACCAGCTTCCACTGTTCCATGAGGATCCCGCTACTGGCCAGGCATTTCTTTGGCACTTTGCAATGCTTTGGCTTAGCATCTAGGTCTGGGGAGGCCATTTCCCTGCTCTTCATGACATGGTTCTTGAGGGAGAAGACGTCCGTGATGATGAAGTCAGGCTCCACCTCCTTGCAAGGCTTGTCCCTCTTGTTCTTGAAACCAAAGACCAAAGTGTTCACTTCTGGTTCAGCTGGGTCACCTTGGCAACCTGCCTCTTCGTTTTTCTCTTTCTTCTCCCCCGCATTCATGTCCCTCAACAGGCCAGCAACATCCTCCTCCTCCTCTTGGAACGGGCCACCTTCTTCACCAGCCCCTTCAGCAGGCAGGATCTCCACCCCTGCCATTGACTTGTCCTCATGGCTGTCCCTGCTGGAGCCCTGCTTGGTCCTGACCACCCCTCCTGACTTGGCCGAGGAGTCACAGGTCTCCTGCTCGTCCCGGCGCCCGCGCGGGCGGGAGGGCTCTGTCGGGTGCAGGAGCCGCAGCTCCGGGTGGAGCAGGTTGCCCTTCTTGTAGGGCCAGTCAGACTCGATGAGGAGGGAGAGGGAGTTCTTGCACAGGCTGTACTTCATGTGGTTGTAGAGGTGGGACTTCTCCATGCAGGTGAAGGGACACTGGAAACATTTGTAGTTGTACGGCTTGCCCCATGGCCTCGGGATGTAGTGGGGCTTTTTCGGCTTCCTCTCCTTGTGCTTGTAGACCGAGGTCAGCTTGCAGCCCACATCATCCTTGGACATGGTGGTGGCTGCCTGGAGATGGCTCCTCGTGGGAATGGAGGGGCACGGCGTGTGGATCTTCCCGCACCTCTCCAGGAACCACTGTGTGCCCTGGAAGGAAGACAGCATGGAGCTGGTGAGCTGTGCCTGCAGCTCCCTGGGGAGGTGTCTCTGCTCTGTGGGTACCTCCTGGCCCCAGGGAGCGGAGCTGCTGGGACCTCTGTCTGGAGCTCCTATGTTTGGGATTTAACCCCAGGCCAGGGATGGAATTTTTGCCCAAACCCTGTTGGTGTGGTGATGCTGGCCCCATCATTAACCCAGTTCTGTAAAACCAGCCCAAAGGAAAACAAACACTATGAAAGGTGTTGAAGCTAAACCACCTCAGGTTGCCACTGAAGGACCCAGCTGATCTGCCTCCCCTGCCAGAGCCTCCCGGGACAGCCCTGGTCTAGCCTGAGGACAATTCCCCTACTGAGAGTGGGGAATGAAAGAGGAGCTCACCCGCAGCCCTGAACGTTGACATCTCCTGGGGTGCTGCAGTGCTGGAGCCAACAGGGATGTTCCCAAGCTCACACCCCAAAGCTGGTGCCAAGCTGGGTGAACAGGCTGCCCAGGGAGGTGGTGGAGTCACCGTCCCTGGGGGTGTTCCAAAAACAGGTTGATGAGGCACTTGAGGCCATGGTCTGATGGTCTGATGGTTAGGAATATGATGGGATAAAGGTTGGACTTGATGACCCTGGAGGTCCCTTCCAACCATAATGATTCTATGATTCTGTGATTCTATAAATGCTGGTGCATTGGTACCTGCAGCCTGCACGTGGACTGGCAGTCGTGGTGTGGAGAGGACAGTGGGGTGGACAGACTGGATGCAGAGGGGACACGTCCCTCGCAGCCCCTCGATGCAGCTCTGGCCCTTACATGCAGCCTCCCTGGGGACAGCAGGGCTGTGCCTGTCCCCCAGCCTGTCACCTGCCTGCCCTGGAGCCTGCCCAGACGAGCTGGAGCTGCAGAGGCTCCATGCTCAAGACGTTGGGCTCCTCCACAGATGGCTGAGCAGCAATCTGCTGCAGTCACAGGGCACCCGGCACCGATGTCCATGTGGTGTCACCCCTCCAGGCACTGCTTTTCCCGGGAGGGATTTGCCATTAGAACAAACCCCTGCATCTCTGCTGGGGGGGCAGTGGGTTTGAGGGCTCATGCTGAGTTCTCAAGGGCCAAATCCTTCCCCCCTGGGCCAGGTCCTGGGGCAGAGGTGTCCCCTAGGAGACCCCACAGCCAGGTTGGCATGGGGATGCATGGCCCGAGAGGGAGATGGGGACACCCATCACCCATCTGGCTGCTGGAGCCATTTGGGGAAACCACCCACTCCCCGTTTTTTGGGGAGGTAGGGATGAGCGTTGCAGGGTGGGAAGGCAAAGAGCACATGGAGCTTGCCCAGCCCAGCAGTAGCCTGCATCCTTCTGTACATGGCCTGGGGGGGGTTCCCTGCAGGGCTGGGGGGGAGAAATGCAGCTCCTAGGGCAGATGATGGGCATAGCAGGGCCCAAGAGCTGGGATGAGACTGGGATGGGCAGGGAAGGGGCTCACATGGCCAGCACCACACTGGCAGGCAGGTTGCCCTGTGGCTACCTCCCGGGGCTGGGCTGCATGACTGCTGCAGACAGCTGCCCTCAGTGAGCCCACGTCCTCAGGTCTGGCAGTTCACCCCACAGCCCCACAGCCCCACATTCCCTCCCCTGAGCATCTCACTCCAGGTGCCCATGGCTGCTCTGGCTGCAGCCTGGGGTACCGTGTGCCCTGAAGGAGTGGTGGCCTTGGGGACAGTCCCAGAGGCCCCATGCCCAGGCGGTGGCCATGCTGGGCTGAAGGATGCTCCATCCTCACTGGTACCAAGGGGCATCACCTTCCTCTGGGAGCACCATGAGAGCATTTGCATGATGGGAGAGGGAATTACCTGTGCAGGACCCTTTCCTCTTTTTTCCTGAAGTTTCTCATCCAGCTGCAGTGGGGTTGGGGAAGAAGCCGTGGTGGGGCTTGCCCAGTGCAGGGCAGGCTGAGCTGCAGGCAGGGCTGGAGAACAGCCCTCTGCGTGCCCACAGGTTGGTTAAGCTGGCAGCTAAGATCTGGTCTTGCAGAAAATCGGCAAAAATGTCCCCTTGTGCTGAGCCCGTGTCCCCTGGGATGCTGAGGGGGGTCTGCTGAGCTGCAGACCCGACCTGCAGCAGCCAAGGCTGAGTTCTCCCATCACAGGGGGATGTGCTGGCAGAGCCTGGGGCCTCCTGCCTGCAGGCTCAGTGCAGCGAGCGCCAGCCTGTCCCCCTGCCCGAGGGGACCTGCTTGTCCTTGAGCCCTCAGACACTTCCAACGTGCGTCACGCCTGTGAGCCGTGAGAGCTCTGCTCTGCACACACGCTCTGCGAGGCAGCAGGAGGATGCAGCAGCAGCTGTGCAGGATGGAGCCCCTCAGAGCATCACTCCCCAGCTCCAGCCACCCAGCCTGGGGTGCACCGAGCACCCTGGAGGTGGCTGTGCCCCGGTCCCCTGTCCCATGTCCCCTTACACCCACCCTGCTGGAGGGCAGGCGGAGCTGGGGAGCCCGGCACCTCGGCCCCACTGCGATGCACGCCGCCTGTTTGCAGGTCAGTTGAACAAACATTTGCTGTTTATATGCCAGAGGCAGATTAAATCTTTGCTGGGAGACTGGAACTGGTTGTTCCATTCCTGCACACCTGATCTTCCTCCTCCAATGCTGCTGCGAAAGCCGTTCGTTCCCCTCCTGTGCCCGGTGGCAAGGGGGACACCAGGGAGCCGTGGGGACAGGCAGCTTCCAGCTCTGTAACGCTGCCGAGGGGAACAGCGATGGAGCAGGAGAGGAAAAAGCAAAGGAAAAGAAATGGAGAGGGTGGAAAAATGCCCCATGTGCGAGCCAGGCAGGCTCCGGTGGAGCGGAGGCATCCCCAGAGCTGGATCAGGCCCTGCGGAGCTGGGAGACAGGCGTTGTGGCTCCTGGTTGCTGAGCAGTTCCCGCACCAGCAGATCTTCGTGGTCTGCTGAGTCTCTCTCTGCCACAACACATTATTTCCAGTGGGCTGTCAGCTGCGGCGGCGGGGGCCGTGCCCGCGGGCAGCGCGCGGCTGGGACCCTGCACCTGTGCCTGGGAATTGCAGCATCCCCGGGACCGCCGAGGGGAGGGGGCACGGTCAGATGGAGGGAACAGAGCGGCAAGGGGAGAAGAAAGAGAGGGAGAGACAAAGGGAGGGAAGAAGGGAAGATGCCCAGGAAAGAGAGCTGCAGTCCCCGGTGCCCCAGTACTTTAAAAATCCCAGCCCCAGCCTGAGCTCTGGACACAGGGATGCAGGGAAGGGATGTTCCATCAGACGTCCATCTAGCTCGTGTCTCTAATAGCAGCCAAAAACAGATGCCCAGGGTGTAGGGTGCTGCTCATCCATGGTGAGGCTCCAATTCTGCTGACCCTCAGCCATCATAGCACATCCCTACAGCAGACAGGGTGCTGCAGAGAGTAGCTCATGGCTGTGACCCTCCCCACTGTGAACCTCTGTGTGCCTCTCTTGAAGCTGTTGAAATGCTCAGCCCCCAGAGCATCATGCAGCAGGGAGTTCCCAGCACAGCAGGAAGAGCTTCTTCCTTTGGCTTCCTGAGCCTGCTGGTCTCCACAAGCTCTTTTGATGTACCCCAGCTCTTTGGCTGGAGGAAGCAGTGACCATGGTCCCTGTCCACCCTTCAGCCACATGGTTCACCATCACACCCCTGCTTCACTGTCTCCTCTCCAGGCTGAAGCCAGACAAACCCTTCCAGACATCTCCCCTTCCCTGTGCTTCCTCCTGCTCCGCAGCAGCCGTTTGCAGGCAGGAGCTCAGGCTGGTGGGTTTCTTCTATAACACAAACCAGCACTGCAGTCATCTCCACCCGTACATAGACACACCTACACCCACTGCTCAGGGCAGGGAGAGACAAGAAGACTATGCTGAGGTGCAGCAGTCTCAAAGACACATCTTCTGCACACTGTCCAGCCATCAGAGAAGATCTGCCACTGGACCTGCCCCAATGCCTGCTTTTGCAAACCCCCAAGAGCTTTTCTGGTTGGAGCAAAGACCCCCATCTCTCAGACTGATGTCCTCCATTCTCTGCTGCTGTCCTCTGAGTCCTCCACCTCTGTGTGTGGGCTGCCAGGGAGCTACAATGCTCCCGTGGAAATTGGCCATCCTCAGCCTTTCCCAGACAGCCATAGGACATGGAGGAAGGGGCTTGGGAAGGCGCTGAATTTCTCCACTGAGTGATGTTGGGATGTATCTCTGGTCTCACACCTTGTCCTGCAGCTACGGGCTCCCACGGTCTCTCCTGAGCTGGTCCTACTCTGCAGAGGTGGGAAGTCGGAAGTCCATGTTTACAAATATGTAAAGGGTGAGGGTCAGGACGATGGAGCCAAGCTTTTTGCAGTGACGTCCAATGATAGGACAAGGGGCAATGGATGCAAACTGGAGCACAGGAGGTTCCATGTGAATATCAGGAGAAACTTTTTCACTGTGTGAGTGATGGAGCACTGGAACAGGCTGCCCAGAGAGGTTGTGGAGTCTCCTTCACTGGAGACATTCAAACCCCGCCTGGATGCGTTCCTGTGTGATGGACTCTAGGTGACCCTGCTCTGGCAGGGGGCTTGGACCGGATGATCCTTCGAGGTCCCTTCCAACCCCTAGGATTCGGTGATTCTGTGATTCTGTGAAGTCATTTGCGGTCCCCTGAACATCCAGCACCAACTGCAGGGACAACTCTTCCCTGCACCTACATCGACCCGGCTGCTCCTGCTCCCGGGACAGTGTCCCACCGGGATGTGTGGTCCCAGCAGCAGTTGCCACCCCGGGGAGCTCGTGGTGGTGCTGGCCAGGACGGCGGGTGGGGAGCAGGGGCACGGTGGCTTTCCTGTGGGATCTCACACTAACCCCACAAACCACCCCCTTCCTGCCATTACCCAAACTCTCCCGTCCTGGTGCTTCCCGTGGGTTTTATCCCTGTTTTGCCANCCCCCCCCGCGGGGGCTGCCTGGCTATTAGCGGCTATCGGGTCCCTTTTTTCTTTTCATAGCCTGGGGCTGTGTGCTTTGAGCTTTTAAGCGTTTATCGGAGGCTGGGATGAGGGCAATTGGCCATGGCAAAGCGGCAGGTGCTGGGAGAGCAGGAGGTCTCCCTCCCCTGGCTGGTGGGGCTGGGAGCTCCACACCTCCCCAGCCTCATCCCATACAGTGCCTGTGTGCTGAACCACTCCTGCAAAGTGACCGTGTGAGGCCATCCTGATACCTCTGCCTTCCCAAAGGTCCTGGAAGCAGCAGCTTTGCAACTATTCCCACCTCGAGATGTGTCCTCCTCTGGCTTGGTCTTCATTGTTGTGCCAAATTCTCTTCTCTTCCCAGAGCCACGTAAAACCTTCAGAAAGGCCTGGGGTTCCCCATCTGCCCCAAGCTGCCAACCCTTCCACATCTGCCCACCCAGCACATCTTTGCCCAGAGGCCATGATCCACATCCCATAGCTCAGCATGACTCTGCCATGGGGAGGGCTCTCCACCACACGCTGCACATCTCCACGTGTGGGGTCACCAAACCATGTGCTTCACATCCCGGGGGCAAGCCAAAGTCACAGGCATGCTCTAAAAATCTGATAGCATTTGGGTTCTCAACCTTTGGTGTCCCAGCATTTGGGGGAATCTGGAGTTTCTGGCTGGAAAAGCTCGTGTTCCCATCACAGACCCAAAGCCAGCCCGGACATGAGGTGTCTCCATCTTTGTGAGCACTGCTGCCTTTTGAAGCATGGGTTGGCTGGGATGGCTGGCCCAGCCTTGGAGTGTCCTTCAGGTCAGATAATGAACTGAGTCCCTGCTGTGTGCTGGAGCCACAGCACCTCCACACACACAAGTCTTTCCTAATTTGGGGTCAAAATCTTCTCCCATCTGTGCACTTGTTCAAGAAGCATTTCTATGTCTCTGACCTCTCCTGAGCACCTCTGCCTCCAGCCTCCATCCCCAAAAAGCAGCTGTCTCTCCCTGAATCTCAGTTAGCCTGAAGACTCCCCGGGGCAACCCCAGCATCCTATGAAAAGCATGCGTGGTGGCAAGCGTTCAACCAATTGACACTGGGTTGGAGTCGTTGTCTTCTGCCTATGACACACACAACACAACTCACAGGCTCCTTGAGAGATGAGATCAGGCCGTCACTGCCTCCAGGCTACTTTTCAGACATGCAAGGGTCCTCCACCACGAAAGGCTTTGCTCCCACAGCCTTTCCTGCCGCAAGCCCTTCAGGGGAAGAGGCAGGACCTGGTGAGGAGATGTAAGACTGTCTCTCCACATTATATCAACCATCTGCACAAGCTTGTGCCTGAGCCCCACTACAGGAGTTTCTATCTTCCTCCACCTCCACTTCTACCTGCTAATGGAGCCCCAGGAGACCACAGGCTCCCAGCCATGGAGTCAATGGCAAACAGACTTCCAAATGTGTGAAGGCAATATCAGCCACCAAATGGAAGTGTGCAGAGGGAAGTGGCGGAGCAAAAGCCAGGAGGGTCAGCAGCATGACTGGCACCCAAAGGAACACAAAGGAGATGGTGTCTGAGGCTGGCATGGTGAGCAGGGCAAGATGAGGAACATCTGGAGAGAAATGGGGGGTACTTGAGGAGTGGAATAGAAAAGTACGGTCCAGCTGTCCTATATGGCAAAGCCTGTGTCATGCCTGTGATGTGCAGGGGCTCCTGGAGGTCCAGGGTGTTATTTTTGCTGTTCCCAGGGGCTGGATATAGTCACCTTCATGCTGGACGTGATATGACGCACATGAAAAATTTCCCTAACATCTTCCAGTTTCTATGACCTCTAAAGTTTCTTTCCCCACTTACAGGTTTCTCCTTCTCTCACTGGTCTGACAGCCCAGGATGACATCCCACTGCCTGTGACCACTTCCCCTGGGAAATGCCCTCTCAGCCTTCCACTTGGCAGACCTTTGGAGATGGTGGCTCCTCTCCAGAAGTCCCTTCCTCCTGGTCACCCAGGCCCGTTCCCTCCCATGTGCTGCAGCACACAGGCAGCAGCCCGAGCAGGGCAATGTGGGGCTTAGCTCTGCCCTGGTTCCCAAAATCCAACTCTTCTTCCCACCACAGATCAAAACATATGAGTCCTCTGTGGACATAATCATTAAATCGTCTCTCCTGCCCTGTTGGAAGCAGAGGTCCTTGGATTGAGTACAGCCACAGTGCACGCTGCCACCTCCCCTGCAAAGCAATGAGCTCCATTGCACAATGAGGTGCATTTTGTCACCCCTTGTCCCCTCGGAAGGCTCCATGACCTTCCCAAGTCTCTGCAAACAATTTCATCAGCACCAATACTTAGAAAAGCTCTTCTCCTTTTCATTTTCCATTTATCCTTGGACAGTTCACACTCCTTAAATGTGCTGGGGATGGGAATGATGAGAAAGGAAGGAGCTTCTCTCCACTTTGCTTTTGCTGGCTTAGCAGAGCCCAGCTCTTGCCATGACTCCTAAAACACCCCAAAGGGGGCAAAATGCTCCTGTCTTGATAAACCTTCCTCATCTCCTGAGCTCTCCCTCATGACATCCCCACTATGCTTCTCAGATGTCCTGCTCCACCAAATCAATCTCCATCTTGCAACCAGAAAATTCACCTTATTTCAGTTCTAATCCACCTGATTTCCTCTGCGGAAGGGGCAGAGATCCTTCGCTCCTCTGCCTGCCCATCTCCTCCCTTGCAGTCCAACTCTCTTCTTCCGCATGTGTCCATTGCTCACTTGCTTTGTTGTCTTTGCTACAGGAGAGGATGTCCTCACAGGGACATCCCAAGCACTTCCCTCAGGCTTCCCTGTCCATGTCTTCATCCCCTTATTCAACGCTTCCTGCTTTCTTCAGGGTCTTTCCCATCCTCTCCTCTCTTGGTTCAGCTCCTGGCTCATGTGATGGATGTGTGATGCGAAGCTGCCTTTTAGCCAGTTGGCCCTGAACGTGTCCTGCTGCACAGGGTTACTCCATCCCAGACACAGGGTATGAATATGTCTTTGCTCACTGCAGGGGGGGTGGATTAGGTGACCTTTAAAGACCCCTTCCAACCCAAACCGTTCAGTGATTCTATGACTCTATGAGATGAGACTGGTTCACCCTGGGTGCTCCTTGACAGGTCTGGGCCAGCCATGCTGCAGAGCACCTGAAGCCAGAGTCCAGCATGTCCCCACAGGGACCTCTGCGCATCTCAGCAGAGCATGGGATGGAGCAAGCAATGCTTGGGGAATTGCTTGGCTGACCAACAGCCGACCCTCTGGGACTTCCCGAGGTGGGTCAGGGTCCCTGGAGGCTTCCCAAGCAGAGCCCTGCCTGTGGCAGCCCTCATTGGGATCACCCCATGAAGCCAAGAGCCTTCCTCAGTGCATCATGTGGACATGGACCCACCAGCACACACACTCCTTCACTGGCCCTTCCCTCATGCTGCCAGCCCGGGAGGGCAGGGGTGGGCGAGGGTGGGCAGGGATGGGGACTGCAGACACGGAGTACACTCCTGCTTTTACTTGTCTGGGATCCTGGCTCTCCCAGGGCAATCCCCAGGAGATGCTCCTTTCCTTAGGTGAGGGCACAGGTCCCTTCAGCTGAAACATGGCCAAGGTGGGTGAGTGATTTCAGCCACCCCTAGGAAAGGGGGGGCTGTGGCAGGGCTGCTCCCACACTGCGGCGGCACAAGGTGCTGCTGCACCAGCATCGACTTCTCTGCTCCCAGGGCAAACACCGGCAGCACCCAACCCTGCACCCAGCACAGCCCCGTGTCCCTCCGTGTCCCTCCGTGTCCCCCCCGCGCTCGCAGAGCCGGGTGCGATCCCGCAGCAGGGGCCGGCAGCGGCCCCCGTTTAGAGCCGCCAGGATGCGGGCTCATCCCTGCTCCCGCCCGCCAGCTCCCGGTACTGACTCCACACAGGGATTTTAGGGTGCAGCCAAGGAGGGGTGTGTGTGTTTAAATCACGACAGGGTTACCCAGGCACGAAGGAAATGGCACCTGCAAGGGACGGGGTGCAGCTTCAGTAGAAGCCGAGTGTACTTCAGGCACATTGAACGTTGCCACACGGTCTGGCAGCGGGGGTGCGGCACAGACTGCGGCACCGGTGCCCTTCGGGGAGCACATCCCTGAAACCCAGCCTGTTGTGAAATCCCTTCCAAAATGGTCCCAGTTTGGAAGGTCCCCTGCTTCTCCCTCCCCATCCCCAGGCGAGCACGAGCAACTCCGGCCGTAAAATGGAAAGCGAAGGGGGAAAGGGTTTGCTGCTGGTCGCGAGAGCATGGGAATAGCGGGGATTGGGAGGGTTGGGATTGACTCCAGTAGAGGTGAGGGAGCTGAACCAGCCAGGAGCCCTCTGGCAGGGCTGGGATCACCCCGGCTCTGGGCCGGCGAGCTGGGAGACTCACGGAGCCTGGGAAGAGAAACGCCCAGTTTTCCTGGGGGATAAGGCGCTCCCAGCAGAGAGCAGGGAAGCGGGAGGGGCTCTGCCCCTCGCTGCAGCAGCTCTGCAGGCAGATCTGCCCCTGCCCCACACACGGATTTGGGCTCGGGCAGGAGCATTTGGGATGCTGCGGGCTCACCTGCAGGCAGCGGACTCCTCTGCCTCCTGCCTGTTCCTTGATCAGGCTGTTTCGTTGTTTTGGGTTTTTTTAATGCAGATCCAGGCGTGACACTGCCCGGTGCTCTTGCTCCCTGAGTTTCCAGCTCCTTACCCCCTGAAAAGGGCAGAGCAGCTCAGCCCTTGGCCCTGCACCCAGGGCAGTGTTTGAGCTGCGGCGCAGGGACCGGAGCCGAGGGACGTCCCTGAAGATGCTGAGCAGGGAGGTAGCACTTGGCCACAAAATCACCCAGGAGGTCTGTACTGGCCAAGGAATGACCAGGAGGAGTAATAACGGCCTGAGGCAAAGCCACCGGGACTTTACACGCCGGGATGCTATTAGCTGGTGCATAAAGCTGGGAAGGCAGCTCATTAACCTGTGCTGTGCCACAGGACCACAAGGAATGGCTGTACAGTGTGTTCCTGTGAGCCCCGGGCTGCCCAGCACCGTGTGTTGGCAACACCAGCTCTGGGGTGCTGGGCTGGGGGTGTCAGGAGCAGCTGCTGTAACAGTCCCTGAGATGCTGTGCAGGAAGGGGGGGACTTTCTGCCTCCCCCCATTCAAACCTAGGTCTCCCTTGTACTGCCTCTGGGTCGGGTAGGACTCTGAAATGATGGGGTGGGATGGGGTGGGGTGTGTGGGGCTTCAGGAAAGGATAAGAAGACCTAAGGGGATGGAGGGGTGACACATCCACAATCTCCCTTTCTGGATTTTCGCAGAGAGGAGCCCAAATTCTCCCCACAGAGGCTGGGGAGCGGGACGGGGCGAGTGCAGGGTGACCCTGTGCAACCGAGCAGGCAGCACCTGACAGATACCCCAAACCTCTGCCCATCCTGGTCCCAGAGTTTGCCACCACCATGATACACCTCTGGGACTTACTGACCTGATTTCCCTGCCTTGTTTTGTTTTCTAAACTGTTCCTCATTACATGATCTCTTGATTTAATTGCCGAAACTACAGTAAACACACATTCTCTGGTGTGAGGCGGTATATTCCTAGTCGACACCATTAAGCATTTCAGTAACCAACCTCCTCCAACAATTCAGCAGCTCAGCTTAGGTTTTGCTTCCATTAAGAAAGATTTAGAGAAAAGAAAATACAGATAATATGACAAATATTGTCTCACTGCTGAATTTCATCCTTCCCCTCCGCCTGTATTTCTTTTTCACAATTGCAAATACTTGTCACGTCTCCCTAGCCTGCAGAAAACCTTCACTCTTCTTGATTATGGTACAAACATGAAGAGGAAAATACATTAAAATTACCCGGACTGCTTCCCAACACATTGCTACATTTTTCCAGTGAGGAGCAAAGTCAGAGCTCTGCAACCCACCACACGGTCGCGGGGAAACGGTCCAAAATCCACCACAAACTTTCCATTGTCAGAGACTCGCGTGAGCAAATCCCCAGTGAAGGCAATCGGACATGTCATTAGGAGAGCCACCCAAGCAGAAAGGCCCCATATGACCTCCCCGGTGCCGAGTGCCTTTAATCAGAAGGAGTTCCAAGGCTTGCAAAGAGATTGGCGAGGTGGGTCAAAGAGCATCGCTTGGAAATGATCACATCCCTGCACCCAGCGGTTCCTCTGCCCATTCCCGCAGTTCCCACATCCCCTGGGCACATCCCAGCTCCTGCCCCCTAGCCAAGACCCCGCTGCCTCCCGGCACTAGGCTGGGCTTATATTTTGGGAGAGTGCAAAGCCAATGGGAGAAGGCAGGTTATAACAGGGAGGATGTTTCCCCTGCCAGGTTCTCAGTGGGTTTTTGTCCCCCTGCCCAGACCCACAGTGAGACCCTCAGCTGACCCTGGCACCTTCCACCCTCTGCCCACCCCATCCAGCCCCGAAACAGATGGAAATGTCAGGACTTACAGCTTAGGCCCCTTTCCCGTCCCAGCTGGGTCCCTGCAGGGGGCCGGGAGGCTGCGGGGAGGCTGGGGGAGTGGGACGAGGGCTGTCCCCACGTCCCTAAACCCCACAGAGGCGGGGGGCAGGTGACTTCCAGAGCTGCTCCTGAGCATTTACAGGCTTGTTTGCAGGAAACATCAAACTCGGGAACAGAAGCGCCAACCCAGGAGTCATTCCCCCCCCCTCACGGTCCCTCCCCACCCTCTTGCTTGGTCTCATTTGTACCGATTTGCCCCGCAGGCTTCGCGCTGATTTGCCATGTCCCTGGCAGGGCTCGGGCCGGGGAGGGGGAGCGGGAGCCAGACGGGGAGCGGGTGGGGGGGAGCAGCCATGGGGAGGGC